>CM077162.1:23795914-24315279 GCA_039583875.1 Platanthera guangdongensis | reverse complement strand
TGGTCCTATTGTTTGGTGGTGCAGTTGCTGGCGGCAACAAGCAGTGAGCCCGCTAGTTGAGGATTGTAACGAAGTAGGGTGTTTCTAGGGGTGTGTACGAAATACAGGAGGAATCATGGGTCAGTGTTCGTGTCTGCGGTTTGCAAGATTGTTTTTTTGTATTTCCCCAACAAGCAAAAAAAGTTTTTCTTAACTACAGGAGATTCCCCAATTTCCCCCCCAAATGTTCAATTTATTTAATGTATACTAGATTTATTAGCATATTATTATTTAATTAAAAACACTAATGTCTAAACCTAAACTAAAGGTGTAAAGCCTTAAAGGGCTTCATGTCCTCTATTTTGAGCCGGCTCAATTTAATTTTGAGCCAACTCAGAATAAAGAGAAAATGCTCAGTTTCGAGCCGGTCATTCAATTTCAAGACAGCTTGGAATCGAACCATTTTGAGTCGTTAGCTGGGTCGATTGCGAGCCGACTTCGTCTCAAAATTTTTTATTTCAAGCCTGCCAAACGCTCGAACTCGAGTCGAAACCAACCATAGATGGAAGAGCGGTGGAAGGCGGCGGGGCTGGGCGCCGGTACTAAAGTCGATCCCTTCAGGAGCTACCGTCTCGGCACAATGGAACTCACTGCAATAACTAAGGATGGTGTTAGGTATATTTTTTGGAGCGTTGAATGTTGTCTGATTTGGAGGATGACATTTGTGTTGTGTGTGTGTTGTGTGGGGGGGGGGGGGGGGGGGGGGGGGGGGGGCTTGCCTCTTAAAGTTATATCTCCTTATTTTATTGTTAGGGCTATTTCACATTTGAGTGTCCATCTCGTCTCGCAATCGCTGAAATTCCCTGTCGACAAATCTTAGTAAGTTTTTGTACTATTCAGAATTTGTTTCCCCTGCATCCATCCTGAGCAAGGTATTCAGGATCGCGATTCAGATCATAGGATCTTACAATCATACGATCCAGATTTTGTAAATCAATCATGATTATATAAAGCGATCCTCGGTCCAACCCTATGATCAGATCCGATCCTACCTCGAAACGATCTCATGTAGGATCTCAATTCTGACAACCTTGATCCTGAGAGTTGTAACACTACAACAACATTCAAGCCTTTATCTTCGGTTATATGGATCCTTTGTCGCCATTATGCCCTATCTTTTGTCATAATCTCACTAATGCCTAAGTACATCATGTCTTTCCTTACAGTTTCATTCCAAGTCTTTATTGGTCTACCCCTCCCTCGTTTAACATACCTAGTGACTAGACTCTTACAACGCCTAACATGTGCCTCTAATGGTATCCTTTGTATGTGTCCAAACCATCTTAGACGAGCTTCTCGCATTTTCTATGCAATTTGTGCTACTCCTGTCTTATCGCTGATACTTTCATTCCTAATTTTATCCAATCTCGTGTGTCCACACATCCACCTAAGCATTCTCATCTCCGCAACTCCCATTTTTTGCTCATGTACACAATTCACTGCCCAACACTTAGAACTATAGAGCATCGTGGGTCTAATTGCAGTATGGTAAAACTTGCCCTTAAGTTTTAGTAGTACTTTACGATCACATAAGATCTCTGACGTGCCTCTCCACTTCAACAAAACCGCTTGTTCTATGTGTCACATCTTTATCAATACCTCCACTTTTTTGAACTATCGATCCAAGATATTTAAAACACTCACTACGGGAAATATCTTGATCATCCAACTTAATAACGAAGTCACTTGTCCTTCTGTACTGTTAAATTTAAGCTCATATACTCTGTCTTTGCCTGCTCAACCTAAACTCTTCTTTTCTAAAGTATCTCGCCAAGATTCAAGTTTTGCGTTTACACTCTCGCGCGTCTCATCAACCAAAACGATATCATCCACAAACAATAAACACCAAGGTGTTGCTTGTTGGATATGTCTGGTGAGCTCATCTAAGATACGGGTAAAGAGTTAAGGGTAAAGAGATAAAGACTTAAAGCTGACCTTGATGTAAGGTTGTAAGCCAACAGTGATAGGAATTCCTTCTAAAATAAGGGCGTGGAGTTGTCACACTATCCGAGTAAAATAAGGCAGACGAGAAGCTAGATTTTAGTAGTAACCAGTAAAATACTTGTTTGTTGAAAATTAAAGCATTGATTGTAAATAGAATTTGTAGGCCTACTTGAAGCATTTCCTTGCCCAAACTGATACTCTGCACTGAGTTGAATAGTTGCTACTGGGACAAATGGAATTTGATTAATCTATTCTTATATAGTCATTGTGCATTATATTTTAAGTATGTATGATGAATTCTTATTCCTTTTTGCAGGTTCATGAAAGGATGTGATCGGCGTAAGTCATCATCCTCACATGAATCTCGTTATTACATATGCAGAAGATTGTACCATGAAGATATGGAGCCATAACCATGGATTAGTTACATGCTTTTATCAAGCCTTTTTTTTTATTTGAGCCAAATTTTTACTGACAGTTTTAGTACTAACACCACCACCTTAAATTATTAGTGGTCTTGAGTGTATTCTATCCTAGCTTTCAATGTTATGTTTAACAGTATATCATTGTCACGCTTAGAGCTTGTAAGTTTATTTTGTTTCATTGCAGCAATAGAGTTGTTATGTTGTTTTTGAAGATTGTTTTGTGGTTTCAACTGCCCCTCATTCTACTTTTTCCACCTACATAATCTGGATTGTAAGGCCTAGTGCTAACCAAGGTTGAAAATTTTGGGGACATTTTTGGGCTTTTTATTTTAATTTTCTTGAAATATATTATAATATATGTTAAGTCATTATAATATAAAAATGAGGGTATAATTGATATTTTTGAATGTTTCACTAATATAAATTTTTTCCCTTTTAATATAGTATATATATATACACTCTAGCATATTCGAACGGGCTCCGCCCGTTCTCGATGCGTCGTTGCGGGCTTCGCCCGCAATCAAGCGGGCTTCGCCCGCTTGACCCCCGGCGGGGTTCACCCGCCACCCGCATCTTCGAACGGGCTCCGCCCGTTCTCGATGCGTCGTTGCGGGCTTCGCCCGCAATCAAGCGGGCTTCGCCCGCAATCAAGCGGGCTTCTCCCGCTGATCCCCTGACGGGCTTCGCCCGCGGCCCAGCTTTTAATAAAAATTTTAATAAAAATCTAATAGAAATTTTTTATTAAATTTTAATAGACAAATTTATTGAATGTATCAAATTTAATAATTTTAAAAATTATAAATAAATTTAATAAATTATATATAATTAAAAGAAATGAAAAAAAACAAAATACCCCCCCCCCCCGCTTCGGCCTGCTCACGCAGGCCGATATTCTCGGCCGCCGCCGGCATCCGCCCGCGCCTCGGCGGGTTCGCCGGCCTCGGCAAACCGCCGCCGGTGGGGCGCGGGCAGGCCGCCTGCGGCGGCGTTGGTGAGGCCGTGAGGCGCGGGACTCTGAAATGGGTATCGGGTTTTCCTCCTTTGTGAACAGTGCAAGCTTAGGTGATTTGGTTATTTGCAGACCTCCTGATTTGAATCTAACGACCCGTGTTTGATGGAGCTTGATTGGACGGTCCAGATGAGTTTTATGGTGTGATCCAAATATGCATATTGTATTATATAATAAAGATATATATATATATATGTATATGATTAGTTTGGTTGGTTAAGGGTATTGATACATTTTATTAATGTTGTATGTTAATGGTTTAAATCCCAATGTCATTTTTTAATAATTGAGTGAGATTAAGTGGATTTAAAAAAAACACCTATACATGATGTAATGAATGACTAGGATTGCTTTGATGATTTTCCACGGTTACATTATGGCCCTCACAAGTCACAAGTATATATAGTTGCATCTTAATTTACATAAATTCTAATCAAAAATAATTTATAATTTGCAGTTAAAAAAATATAAAAAAAGATATGACCATGCATAAGTAATATGACTATGCTTTTGACCATCAATCCCAAAAAACATTTTTTTTTGAACGGTGAAATTCAGAGGTCGATTCATAATCATTACGGATGAGGATGAACTCTTTTTATGGAAGAAATCGCGTGCATATAACTCCCTCTTCCATGATCTCCACAAAAGTAGTGGAGATCATGGGTTTAACCGCCGCGCGCGCGAGCGGCACACCTGATCGGCGCGCACAATCCCGTTACGTGCACACGTCGGCGATCAGAGCAGTCACACCGGCGGTAGCTGAGCCTCCCGCGGCCGCCCCACCTCCCGCGACCGCGAGCCCCACCCAGACGGCCGGTTGTGCCCTGCCGCCCCGCCACTCGCGGTCGCCTCCCGTGGCCGCGGCCGCGAGGCGCCTCTCAAGCGGCCGGCCGCGCCCGGCCACCCCACCTCTTGCGGCCGCCTCCCGCGACCTCGAGGCGCCTCTCGGGAGCTCGGCTGGCCCGCCTCTTGGGGCTACATCCCACTGCCGCGAGGCGCCGCTGCCACCCCCCCCCCCCCCCCCGCTTGCGGCGCTTCCGCCCATCCTTCCGTGGCGGCCCTTCCCTTCCGTCCGATCTCTCCGACGCGATCATCGCCGCCCATCTTGTGCGTAATCACCGACTAACAATCATGGTTAGTGGGGGAATATTTTAATTAAAATATCGGTGTACGTATAACAAATTTCATGGCATATATAGGCACCTTTAACTATACTAAAAAAATATTTATATTTGTGGTTACGGTGTGAGGATAGCCGCATAATCACCGTAATCACCTTCTAAATGCTATAAAAGGAGTGTTGGGCCTCCTCATTTCTCACATTTTCTCTCCACGGCTCTCTTCCTCCTCAGGCTGGAGCTCTGTCGGATTCCTCCTGAGAACCGCACTCAAGCCACATTTTAACCATCTTCAAGCCGCATTCAAGCCATCTTCAAGCCGCATTCAAGCCGCGTTCAAGCTCCATTCAAGTCATCCCCTCTCCGTCGAAATCCGCCCAAGACTGTGGCGTATAGTAAGAGGGAAATTCCCGCAACAACAATCATTATGTTCATCTGTATCCTCCCTGCAAACAAGCCTCACACTGAGCAGTCTGTTGCCCACGATGAGCCAGCAATTCTGTCTCTTACCTCCAAAGTGTAACAAGAAGCGGCATGTCACTCTCGATTCTCAGTGAAAGTTGTAACTAAAAGCAAATAGTGGAGTTCGATCGGAATAGACCCAGGCGCCTGGTTTTTTACCCAGTTGAGGGGTTTTCCACGTCAAGATCTCCTTGTGTACCTACTTTTTGACTTTTTGACTGATTGCGCGCTTGACAGCTCCCGGGCTAAGACAGACGAATTTGAACTGGTTTAGGAGCGTCGAGTTAGACTGCAACATTTTGGTGCAATCCTTTACAAAAATGTGCGAAGACCTGAAGATTAATCTGCGACACACCATCGTAGCACATCCCCAGACCAAACCACGGAAAGGATGCCCACCGTAGAAACGCCATACACCTTGTGCTACGGAACTAAAGCCATTATCCCTGTTGATATCGGCGTCCCCAGCTCCCGAGTCTTGAACTTCGACCTCGAAAAGAATGACGAAGCGCTTCGGGAAAACCTTGACCTAGTCCCAGAAGTCAGGGATGTGGCGGCACTTCGCGTAGCCGCCTATCAAGGACGTGTAGCGCAACGTTACAATCGAAGACTAAAGCCCAGACCTATCAACATTGGGGACTTGGTCCTACATAGCATAGAAGCAGCAGACAAAGGACCACAGGGAGACATGCTCTCGCCTGCATGGGAGGCTAAGTTGTCATGACGGTCATCAAGCCAGGAACTTTCAAGCTAAGAACGACGGAAGGGAAGACACTTTTGCGCACATGGAATGCGCAGAACCTGTGTCGATTCTACCAGTGTCATCTTATTTTTTTTTCGTTGTTGTGTTTTGGATTTTATCAGCAATTTCTTGTTAATTGTTTGAACTATATGATTCAATATTGTAAAAGCCGCAAGCACAGACTCACACACATTATCTTTCATTCAAGTACCACATTCTGTTTCCTTCAAGTAATGACTAATCAAAACTCAATTAGATAAGACTGCGCCAACGGTTTGAATGAGTAAGCTCTTCACCGACCCAGACTTTCTATGACTCACAATCGTCCGGGTCTGCCCCCCTCACAATCAATTTCAAATAAAGTCGCGAGTCTGACTTGCGCAAATTAGGTAAGACTGAGCATGCGGTTTGAATGACCAAACTCTTCACTGACCCTGCCTTTCTACACCTCACAATCGCCCGGGCCTGCCCCCCTCATGATCAATTTCAAATAAAGGTGCGAGCCTGACTCGCGTAAATTAGGTAAGATTGTCGTATGCGGTTTGAATGAGCAAGCTCTTCACCGACCCTGCCTTTCTACGCCTCGTCCTTGTCAGGGTCTGCCCCCTTGCGATCAATCCCAAATAAACCTGTGAGCCTGACTCGCGAAAAACAAACAAAGCCGCGAGCCTGACTTACACAAAACAAACAAAGACACGAGCTACACTCGAGCAAAATAAACAAAGCCACGAGCCAGACTCGCGCAAAATAAATAAAGCCACAGGTCTGACTCGTGCGAAATAATCAAAGCCACTAGCCCGACTCGCGCAAAATAAATAAAGCCACGGGCCGGACTCATGCGAAATAATCAAAGCCACGAACCCGACTCGCGCAAAGCAAACAAAGGCCACGCACCCGGAGCAAATTATCTCATCTATTAGCGCTCGAATGAATTAGTTACGTCATCATCCACTATAGTATCCTTACAACATTTGAGCAACAGGGGGAAGAACAACTCCGTTACAACACTAGCATATCAGAACGCATAACGACACATTGTCAATCACCATCAAAAGTAAAGACAAACATACAATAGACTCAACCAAAGGAGACAAACATACAAGCATAAAGAAATCACGTCACTAAACATCGACCACATCAACATCAGTATTAGGGCCCAGCCTCTCATCATCCGAGATATCGTCAAAACTAAGAGTAGACACATCACACTTCAAACTTCTGGCAACTAGACGAAAGGCCTTGGACACTTCACGCCCGAGTGTGAGCTCGTGAGCATCCTCCATCCGAGGCTCCATTTCTTTTATCCAAATCTCTTCACGAACCTCCTCACCAATCAAGCAACAGTCACGCAAGGCAAGCCGCAGAGGATAAGGCGCGCTGAAAGCACCGCTCGAGCTTCCAAGTCGCCGGTGTCTAGAAAAGCAAAGTCAGCTCCTCCTCCCTCCAGGAAACAGTCAAAGACTCTAAAACGTCCAAAGCGTGAAGTTCTCTATTGTGGAAAGAAAAAGAATTAACTCTGTGAGAGGTAGACTGTCACCCTCTGAGTATTGTACTCTCTCCCCTAATAATTGTAACAAGGAGCAGTTTGTTGCCCTCACATTCCTTGATTGCTCGATGCTCCTCCTCTTTCTGGGATTTTGCACGTCAAAAAAATTACCTAATATGTTTTTCTTTGTTTGTGACTGTTTGCATGCTCTACCGCTTTCATGCTAAGACGGTTCAATTTAGTACGGTCTACCGGTGCATCGAGCAATCCACAACAATTATTACAGGCAGCTCAATTTTTGCTATAAGCACACAAATAATTTTCATTTGTGGGTATATTTGCTATTGGCATGCCGCAAAAATAATAAGTTTCTTGAATATTGCTCGACCTCTCTTCTTATTTCACGAGCAATGCATTTCGCCATTGATCCCTGGCTCAACGCATGACCACTAAGGCTCTGTTTGGGGGGGACTTATTTTCACCGGTCATGCGGTCGTAACTCGTAACCGCTTGACCGGTGAAAATAAGTCCCCCCAAACGGAGCCTTAGTGAAGCCACCACAGCCTAAACTTTAATCCTTCCTCTTTCTCCTTCGTCAAACCCAGATGACATACTATCATGGCCTAAACCCAACTGAAGCTTTACCATCCCTTCCTTCCTCGCCAACAACCTATCTTAAGTTATGTTGATTTCTCCTCATCCACAACATCCTCCATTGAAGCCGCGTCCTAGTCCCCACCAGTATTATATTGTCGAACCTACTGGATCGTGCAACCTCGTCGGAGGAGCGGGTGGTGCCAGTGGAGAAGATCTACGGCGCCGTCAAGATCCAGGCGACGAGAATGGAGTCGGGCGCTCCAACAATTTGTTAGCCTTAGGTCTGTGGGACTAAAGTAAGGAGAAATAAAATGTTTGTTTACTACCAATAGCTACAGACAGAGATGTTTATGGCAAACCTCTACGAAAATAGGTTTCATGTTTTCTTTTGAAGGCCAAACCCTTAAAACATTACAAAATGACTTTGTTACAGTCCTATTTTCTTCACTGATGCATATTTTTTTCTTTTTTTTAATAATTATTTTTATCTAAGGTTCATATTATATATTTCTTTAGTAAAATGTAATATTATTTTTAGTAAACGAGGCACTGGGCTTTGGTCCTAAGACCAATCACCACAAGGACAATATCCCGACCGCTAATGTTACTTGTCTCCGCCCCTATCAATTAATCAATACAACTTAAAATAAACATAAACACACTATTAAATAGTTAATGTTAAACCCTAAAGTTGATAAGATAATGATAGCTCTTTCAAAAATTTGCTCACAGCATTTATCAAGAAGATTGCTGGCATGCATAGATAATAACAACATTCCTCAAAAAGTTCTCAATAACAAACAACCTATCAAATAGGTATAATGTCTCTACTAAAAGTTTTTTCTAGGCGATTGTTAACTGCAACTTATTATTGGCTAGTCGCACCTCAAAATCTCATAATTTTTCGTGTCTTTTCGAAATACGTCTTGTACATGCAATTTTAGAAAAAGTGCTCAACACAAAAGTTTTAGATCTCGTCGAGATCTACAACTTTCGTGTTGAGCACTTTTCCTAAAAATGCATGTATAAGATGTACTTTGGAAATATTCCCAGATTTTGCGTTTTTTTGAAATACGCCTTGTACATGCAATTTCAGGAAAAGTGTTCAACACGAAAGTTGTAGATCTTGTCGAGATCTACAACTTTCGTGTTGAACACTTTTCCTGAAATTGCATGTACAAGACGTATTTTGAAAAGACGCAAAAAATTATGAGATTTTGAGGTGCGACTAGTCAATAACGAGTTACGGTTAACAATCGACTTTTTCTATTTTATGAATTTACATTATTATTTAACCTAATAGTAAAACAATAACAATTTTAAATATTTCATTGTTTATTTGTTTCTTTTAATAGTTTAAAGATAATAATATTATGTAACAAATCTATTTTAGATAGGTGCAATTTAGGTGTGCACAAAAAAACCGGTCTCAACCGGTCCGGTTGGGACCGGACCGGTTGGGACCGGACAGAGACCGGTCCCGGTTAGGACCGGTCCGGTCCCGGACCGGTCCTGTGGTCCCCGGCAGTCCTTGTAAAAAGGGTAAAAACCGGTCCCGGACCGGGACCGGTAAAAGACCGGTCTTAGACCGGTCTTTTACCGGTCCCGGTCCGGGACCAGTTTCAGGACCGGTCGGGACCGGCTAAAAGAGCCGTTAAGGCTCTTTTAATAGAACCGTTAACGGCTCTATTAAAAGAGCCTTAACGACTCTTTTAATAGAGCCTTAACGGCTCTTTTAATAGAGCCGTTAACGGCTCTATTAAAAGAGCCGTTAACGGCTCTTTTAATGAGAGACGTTTGGCTCTCATTAAAAGAGCCGAACGGCTCTTTATATGAGCCTGCCACGTGGCAGGCTCATATAAAGAGCCGTTTGGCTCTATTTTAATTAAAAAATAATAAATTTTTTTTATTTAAACCTCCCCTCCCTCTCTCATATTTCTTTCTCTCTCTCTCACTATCTCTCTCACTACCTCTCTCACTCTCTCTCACTCATACTCGTGTTTAATGGCTTCCTCCTCCTCCATGCCGGCGTCCTCCTCAGCGTCCGTCGATCATGAGATCGTTGAGCACCGACATAAAGCGGCGGTATGGGATAACTTCGACAAAGTGCGGATCGGCGGCGAAATTAAGGCGAAGTGCAAACTTTGCGCGAAGCTTATGACCGCTAATAGTAGCAACACAACGCTCGCCCGACACAACAAATCGTGTCTTTCCAAGCAAGCCCCGTCGGAGGCCAACCAAGCTCAAATTTCGACGACCGGGCACATTTGGACGTATGACCAAGCTCGACAACGGGAGCGACAAATGGAAAATGTCATCAAAAGCGGACTTCCGTTCAACCACTACGACAACGACGAAATGACGGCTTACATACACGAAGCACTTCAACCAAAATATCAACAGGTAAGTCGTACTACAACTCGACGTGATGCTTTACAAGCTTACCTGCAATCAAAATTATTTTTACAAAATTTTTTTGAAACATTCGACGGTCGAGTTAGTTTAACGAGCGACGTTTGGACTAGCGGTTTAGTTGACGGTCTTTCGTACATTTGCATAACTTGTCACTGGGTCGATCCCGATAGTTGGGAGTTAAATAAACGTATAATTTGTTTTGAAGGTTTTGAATATCCGCACACCGGTAAAGCTATTTATCAGGTGATTATTAAGTGTATTAGAGATTTTAAAATAAAAGATAAAATTTTAAGTATTTCGTTTGATAACGCCTCGAATAATAATATGGCTATTAAATATTTGATTAATGATTTGGAACCTATGCTAGATGGTATTTTTTTTCATACACGTTGTGTATGTCACGTTCTTAATTTAATTGTGCAAGATAGTTTAAGTTTTATGAAAAATTATGTTATTAAAATACGTACTATGTTACGAGTTATTTATAGTTCAAAACGGCGAAAACAAGATTTCAAAAAATTTGTTATAGCACAGGGTAAAAAATTTTTGGGTCCATCTTATGATATGCCGGTACGATGGAATTCCACGTACAAAATGTTAAAACGGGCTTTGTCACAAAAATCGTTATTGATAGAATTTTATAATAGTGTAGAAGAATCACATGATTTAGATGCGTCAGATTGGGCTATAATCGAAGATTACGTAAATTTATTAGAAAGTTTTTATCGGGCAACAACTATTTTATCGGGCGTTTATTATCATACTAGCTCGCTTGTTATTGAAAATTTTTTATTAATTGCTGAAACGTTTAAAACTTACAAAATTAACCCAATGTGGCGTCCGTTAATATTAGTAATGGAGGAAAAGTTTTTAAAATATTATACGCATATGCCACCTATGTTTTCTTGTGCTGCGGCTTTAAACCCTTTAATGGGTGTAGACGGGGTTGAAAATTTTATAGAGGAAATTAATCGAAATTTAGAGTTAAACGAATCTTCTAGTGATTTTCACAACGTTAGCGTTGCAAAATTTAATTCTGATTTTACTCGCCTATATAATTATTACGATCAACTATATGGATTGCGACCTCGCGAGGAATCCACCGCCCCTCGAACAAAAGATATTTTAAAAAATAGATTTTTAGAATTAGCTTCGAAGAAAAAACAACGAACTTCGAGTACTTTAAACGAATTAGGTTTATATAGCAAAACCCAGTTTCAAGATTTTATGAGCGCATACGAAATAGAAAATTTTGATATTTTAAAATGGTGGAAAATTAAATGTAATAATTATCCTATTTTGGCTTTAATGGCCCGTGATTTACTAACCATCCAAGCTAGTACAGTAGCTTCGGAGTCTGCATTTTCTTTGAGTGGCAGGATTCTGAACGAGCGAAGGAGCCGTTTGACCGAAGAATTTTTGGAGATTTGCATTTGCTACAAGCACCATTTGGACGCTTTGAGGAGGAGACAACACGTCTCGTCAATTGAAGACAGTGAGTCTGAAGTTGAAGACGAGCTTAATAACTTAAATCTGGGGAGCGCGGCGGAATGAAGACGAGTCCAAGGCTCAAGTGCTCAACTCAAAATTTTGAATTTGTATTTTGTAAAATAATTTCAAATTTAATAAAAATCTTCGTATTTTGATTTTTTATTATAATTTGTAATTTGTATTTTGATTTTGTAGTTTAATTTCAAATTTAATAAAAAATTTTATTTACTTTGCAATTTTGCAATTCAATTTTGTAATTTGTATTTTGTAATTTGTATTATTTACATGTTAGTATAATAGTATTTAATTTAATTAAATCATTAAAATTAAAATATAATAATATAAAAAATAATTAAAATAATTATTTTAAATAACCGGTCCCGGTCTGGGACCGGTTAGGACCGGTTAGGACCGGTCCTTCCGGTCCCAGACGGTCCCGGTTTTCAAAGGAAAAACCGGTCCCGGACCGGGACCGGTTTTGGCAGGACCGGTCCGGGACCGGTATCCCAAAAGACCGGTCCTGCACAGGACCGGTCCCGGACCGGGACCGGGGTCTTTATGTGCACCCCTAGGTGCAAATCAAATGTTAAACTAAAAAAATATTAAATAATTATTTTATAATTAGGGTTTTATTGGATTGGGCAAACCAATCCCCACACCGCCCCTCTCCCAATTCCATCGCTCCCCACCCTGCCTCTCTCCCGAATCCACCATAGCCCCCCCCCCCTCTCCAGATTCTGTCGCCCCCCACGGGCCGCCCCTCTCTTGATTCTGTCACTCCCCGCCCCGCCGGCTCTTCCGATTCTGTCGGTCCCCACAATGCCTGGAACGACTCGGCCAGGATAAAACTTTAAAATCGGGCATCTCCAGCACACGCCGGCGAGGCTAGTGTTTTTTCTTTGTCGTGGAGGGCTCGTTCATGCCGATTCCGCCTTAGGGTAAATATGCCTGGAACGCTCATCCTCTCTACTTTTTTTTTGGTTGGAATGCTCATCTTCTATGTTTCATCTTATTTGTTTTCACTCACTTTTGTGTGCATTTCTGGAGTTTTTTGACTTGCTAAAGTAATTAAGAAAGTTTTTTAACCTGCTAAAACAATTTGATTTGCACATATAAATTTTTTATTTACTCATAAAATTAATTTCCATCTTTTTGAAATAGATTTGTCCATAACAACTTTAAAAACATTCAGCCTTTATATTTGAGAATTGCTATTAGCAGTCCATAAATGGCTATTCGCAGTCCATTTCTAAACCTTTTATTATTTAGCTCGCAGTCCTTAAATGGATATTCGCAGTCCAAAATGAAATGAAAAGTTCTCCTTTATAAACCCTTATTATTTAGCTCGCACCTCATATTTCACCGTAGGTTTTACTGTTTCCCACCCCCGAACGCCGTCTCCTTCGCGATCCCAACCTCGCCGGCCCCTGTTCGCCCCGGACGCCGCCTCCTCCTCAATCAACTTCGCCCTCCCCGAACGGCGGCTTCTCGTCTTTCCACCTGGACGGCGTCGCCCCTGCTGAAATGCCGGACGTCTTTCCACCTGGAAGCCGTCGCCCCTGCATCCTCTTCTTCCCCGAACGTCGTCCTCTGATAGAGCTTGGCTAGAAGCATTAAAAAAGATCTGTATATGTAGTGATTTGGCGGCAGCAGAGCACAGGCAAAATGAAGAATCATCTTCATTAACGTGTGCTATTCCTCTCCCGTTAATTCTCATTCACCGGCTCCAAGGCTTCTTTTGCTGGCGATCTAAACTTTTTTGGTATGGACAAGTTCTGCTTGTGCTTAAGTTTTTATGGTTTAGAAGTCATGTTTCTCTCCGGATATCATTTGTTTGCGATCTTCATGTCCATGCTTAATCATACCAAAATTTGTCATCCTCATGCTAGCATCGTGACTGCTCTTGCTTGTTCTCTGCAGCAAATGTCCTCCCAAAAACCCATGCAGCCCTAAATCAACACTTTTGCTCATTTTAAAAATTTTGTATTTAATTGGATTTTTATTTATTTTTTATTCTACCTAAGAATTTTGTTTATACTGCGAGTTTTATTTTGGACTACGATTATAATTTATGGACTACTAATAAAAATGAACTTCGAATAGCCATTTATGTACTGCTAATATCAATTCTCTTATATTTTACTTGTAAATATCCACGCAGCTTTTCTAACCCTCGCCATCGGGTTTTTGTGGTTTCGCATTCCTCGACGGCGATCTCAGCCCGTCTGCCGCAACTTTGCTCCCGTGTTTCTCAGCTCGCGGTTGCGTCACCGACGCTCCCGCCGGAGGAGGACGATGAGATTCTCAAGTTTACGACGGGCTCAAGATCTTCTGCGCGGATTCCAGGGTTTCGAATCATGCCTTGCTCCGAACTCAGCGTCTCCTATCCGTTGCGCTCTTCCATTGCATTCGATGGCTTCCAGCTTCTTTATCGCGCCAAGCCGTCAATACTCAAGCGGTACGTTAATTTTTTTTCTCTAATTGCTCATTCTAGCTAGGTGTTTCTTGAAATTTCTTTGAATACTTTGGAGAAATAAGAGGGGTTAAGAGATCTTATCATTTCTATACAGTTTCACATTACCCTTATCACTTTCTGGGGGATCTGTCAACTTGTAAAATGTGTGGATTTTGGATTTACGGTTGGATTGAATCTTCTTTCGAAATTGTATATAATCTTAGCATGTTAGTGTGTAATTTGAGCCCGCTTATTTTTATCTTTTCATTTTCACGTTATTGGACTAATTAGTGGGGACTCCAAGTATAGATACGCAAGTATGAGAAGTTAGTTTTCTTTTGAATGCAGTTTTGATGTCAGTTGAATACACATTATGCTTGATGCTTGCACTAAGTCAAAGTCCATGTCGATAAACTATAGAAGTGCGAACAAAATCCAATTTGGTATCCATGTATGCTCAAATTCTCATTAGGGAGAAGACAACATTTGAGAAGTTATAAAACTTGAACCAATGACACGTGCTTGCACAAAGAGAAAAGAAAGTTATGAGTTTTGAAAATTGATTTTCATCTAAAAGAGCTTTATCAAGTCAAGAGATTGAACCTTTGCATTAACACAGGGATGCATGCCTTACTGAACTGAATCATGGATGCTATATATTCATGTCTATCAATGGCCTTGTCCCAACTATTTGTTGTCGGCTTTATGAGTTCTCATTTCCAGTCATTCATGTTGAGTCCTTTCGGAGGTTTTAAAGTTTGAATACACAAATCATCTTTAATAACCTTCATCCATACTACTTTTAGGTCTACCTTTTAGGTAATCTTTTACATTAATTTTCTTTACTCGTCTAACTAGTACACATTGTAAACTTTGTTATATATGCGCAAACCACCTAAATCTATTGTTTATCATATTATCTTTGATAAATGTTGCTCACAATTTCTCTAATTAAATCATTCCTTAATTTATGGTTTTTAGTTTTTCCATATATCATCTTAGCATTCTCACATCTATCGCACGCAATTTAGATATTAGTTATTTTAATTACCCAATCTCTAGATCCATAAATAATGTCGGAATAATAGTAAGTTTATAGATTACCTTTAAGTCTCTGTTAGATGTAGTAATATGTATTTTATTTTCATGTAGTACCCTCTATTGTAAGTAGAGGACCCTCTTCCTTGTCAATTAATGAACAACATTTTTATTCCAACATGGTATCAGATCCCTAACAGCCTGATACCCCCGCCGACTCACCCCTTCGACCAACTTTTGCCAAACTTCAAATACCAATCCATCTTCAATTAATTTCCTTCTCTTTTCTCCATTAATCGATCTCCTTCACCCTTCTCCTTCCTCCGTTGAGCCTACCATGTAGGACCTGCGCGTACACGCTGATCAACTCGGAATGGCTCCTCAGTGGTCGGGAACCGTCCGATCCCCATGGTTTTTTCAAAAAAGTATCGGTTTTCTTTTACCACATACCGAGAAGATTAATCTATTGATTCACTAGATTTCCTTTAATCATTGTTCTTGTATTCTTCCCCTCCAATGGATTCAATGACTAAAAAGAGTTCCGCCTCCTTAGTCATCTAATGAATTTGAATCTTAAAGGTTTAATGCTTTAGAATCTTGGGCAGTCGTATTGGAGGTGTCTTCCGGCGATTTTCCAGTGTCTTTTTTTGATCTAATTTATCATATTTTGTTGCTTTTCTCATCTCATTATGTTTGATGTGGTTGATTCTCGTGATGAATCTCAACTCATTGGATCTACCTGGGTTGGGCACGATCACGTCACTCCTCAAATTACTATTGTTCGTCTTGGATACCGCCAACTATCGGTCTTGGTCTCGCTCTATTGTGTTGGCTCTTA
This sequence comes from Platanthera guangdongensis, assembly GCA_039583875.1. Lineage (NCBI taxonomy): Eukaryota > Viridiplantae > Streptophyta > Magnoliopsida > Asparagales > Orchidaceae > Platanthera > Platanthera guangdongensis. Next base: position 24,299,217 of record CM077162.1, on the reverse strand, counting down.
AAAGCCACCAATTGTTTGGTTATGTGAACAATACTATTAAGGAGTCAGGGAAGACTACGTCCGATTGGGGACATTGAGAGTCAGAGAATGGCAGAAGAGGACGGAAGAAGTGGATCTCATTGTAGATAATGGTAGAAGAAGATGTCACTACAGAGAGCAGAAAACATAGTAGCTGGACTCGAAGGAAATGTTGCTAGTGTCTCGATTGGTAAAACTTTCCAGAAAAGTAGTACCACAGAAATGTGCCATCGAGGTCGGCAATCAATAAACTGAGATTCGATCTCTGCGAGTTCAGCGATCTATACCTGGAGTTTGTCTTCTCGGTGGGGTCGGGATGCTGCAAGAGCGCAATCGTCAAAGGCTTCATGATAGCAGGCGGACGAAAGAACACAAAACCTAATTTAAGTTTTTTGCACTAAATTAGGATGACCAAAATACCCCTCCTAAATTGAATTAAACACTGAAAAAATAAAATAAAAACATGTGAGGGTGCAAAGTGTCACACAAAAGTATTTTGGGGGTGCAATGTGCCAAATCTAAATAATTAGGATGCAGTGTGCCAAAACCTTAAAATTAGAGGGTGCATATTGCCAAAAATCAAATTAATTATTGTGGTACTTTATATATGTATTTCTCTATATCAATAAAAAATATACGAAGATCTTTCTTGCTCTGTTTCTTCATCAATTGTTTTAACACAAAATCGCTTCTATAGTTGATATTTCTGGTCTGAAACCAAAATGATTTTCTTAATTTGATGTAGTTTTTATATGCCTAAACTCAATAACTCTTTCCTATAGCTTTATTGCCAAACTTGTAGTTTGATTTCTCCATAATTAGTATAACTTTGTCTTGTTTTTTTTAATATTATAATCAAATATGTTTCTTCTGTAGTCATTTGACGTCCTCTTAGCCTTCAAAGTTTCATTAAAAACATCTCTCACTCCTCTACAATATCCCCTCGTTTTTTTTCAAATCTCGTTTGGACATGAAATCTTCTTTGTATGCATCTTCTTCGCTGATCAATCTACTTCAGTTTTTTGCATCTTTTTTGATACATACCTAAAACCCTTTCAAATTTATTTAGCCTCATTTTGAGATGAGTTGAACTTTTGTGAGTTTAATTTCTTTCTTTTTCGGCTTTTCATCAGTAGTTTGGGTGGAGTGCAATGTGTATTCATCATTTTTGGATCAATTATAATTTACCCCAAAAGGGTATATGATACTTACAAAATAGGATCATTTTGAGATGAGTTGAACTTTTGTGAGTTTAATGTCTTTCTTTTTCGGCTATTCATCAGTAGTTTGGGTGGTGTGCAATGTGTATTATATGTTCTTTGTCACAAGTGAACTTCATTTGCTAATGTTTAATTGGATGCTTCAGAGGGTTTTTGTAGTGAGTTGGAATAACTCTTCATCCGAAGTGTATTAGTGTGGTTAGTTGCAGAGCTCTAATTCATGAGTGTTTTATTGACAGTAAAATGGTTGATCTGATTGTTAATCCTAACTGGTTGATCTGATTGTTAATCATAGTATCGCAAAAATTATAAAAAGTTCATCTTAAATAGTTTTTAAGACCTATTATTATAATTCGAATTCTGACAACTATAAAACGGGCCAAGAAAATTTGTGATTTTATGATGTAAATTTTAAATATAATCCATTTGTTATATAATAGATGATATTTAACCTGATGGATTCGGGAGATCCTTCTTTCTGTTGAGGTTGCTCTGCTACTCTTGATAGTGATTGTAATATTTGAAAACAATATGTTTTTGCATGCTTCTGGTATTGATGCGTTGAAAAGAAAAGGTTGTGTATCTTGATATCTAATTTTTTTTGGTTAATTCTGTGTTTATTTATGTATTGGCATGCTAATCTTTATATCCAGTTAAGTTGACAATTTTGCTCAGTTTTTTTTTGTAGAAATGAATCCGCACCTTTCCCCAGATATCCTGAAGATAATGGAACAGAGTATATTAGAAATTGAACAAAAAAGTGCTTACCTTCACAAGCAAATTGTCCAGGTAACCAATAGCTTTGCTTTCATGTTTTTCAGAGCTGACATGTTTGTTGAAGTGTCCACGTTTTCTAGTGCACATGCTCGAAGTGTACCTTTTTCTGGATTGCTTTTTAAAGCAAATTTCTGATATACCCTTATAATACATTCATGTAAGACAACCTATTTAGCATTCTTATCCCAGAAGAAACAAATATGTAATTTTTCAACTTAATTATGTGGTTATGTAAACACAAATTTCTATTTCGTTGTATACCAAGTTTTGATTTGACTAACTTTTTCAAGGTTCATCTCCTACCATTTATTAGTTGATATGAGAGGTTGTCTCCGAATACCTTTCCTTTGTAATTAATTTCACTAATGCTTTGTTCTCGATAGCTTTCAATAGACTCTCAAAATTTCTGAATGGAAGCATGCTGTGAAAGAAGAGATTACTGTTCTAGAAAGAAATAGAACTTGGAGGTGGTCGATTTACCTCTTACGAGGAATTCACGTGGATGTATATGGATATGATTGAGTATAAAGCAGATGAGAGCATAGAAAAGTTCAATGCTCGGGTTGTTTCTAAATGTTTGATGAGGAGACCTTCCCCGTTGTCAAATTAAATGCATTTCATGTTCTTTTGTCTCTTGCTATAACTCCGGACAGACGATGCATCAACTATACATCAAGGTTGCATTTTTCGGTAGAGATTTAGAAGAATCATATTTCAGATCATGAAACAAGTGAATTCAAAAACTATTGTGCATCTTGTTTGTCAATCATTCTTCTGAAGGAAGAACGCTCATTATTATTGCATTGAAGAGACAACTACTAGTTCGGTTCGACACATTAGTTGTTCTGGCTACATATCACGGATTGATTAACTACATATCATGGATCAACTACACTATTAATAGATTGCTACAGCATCCTCTAAGTTTGATTGCACCATGTGTGGGGAGACTGAAAAATAGTGTGTGTTTTGACTCGTCTTCATTTGTTGAGTAAAATGGCTTTCAAAAGGTGGAACCATGATCCGGGTGGATCTCAGAGACTGTCTGGATGAATTTAGACTTCTCTTTGAAGTTGTAGAAGTTCTAAAATTCTTGAAAATTTCAAGTTCTTAAAAATTCAAAGGTTCTGGATGGCAAAAACTTCATGAATATCCTAGGGAAGATGCATTAAAGTCCATTATCGTGTTCAAGTTTATCGCTGTAAAAGGAAAAAGGAGAGCGATTTTTATGTATCTTGTCTATATCATGGAGAGGGACATGACCCAAAAGGAAATATTCATCTCTTTTTTTAAGTAATTAGATGAGCACTTGAAAAGGATGAGATAAGATCCAAAGCATTTAAATAACTAAACACTTTAGAAGAAGGGATAACCACTAAAGGAGAAAATCAAGGTGATTCAAGATAACACTTCAAATTCATGTAAGGTGATTCATGGCCTTAACATGAATGGCTAGGTTCTATTTCATTTTGTCCGTACTTATCTAGGTATAAATTTTTTCATTTAGAAATGGGTTTATTATTTAGCAATAGATTTATATTTTGCAAAAAGTGGGACTTATTCTCTTCCATTAGCTTTATCTAGATAATGGAAAATAGAGCATCACTTACCACATAAGTTACTTACAATTATAAGAAGATTTTACTTATATTTTACTACAAATATCCATATTTGTAATAACTTTATTCATTCATTCTTCAGTGAATCAGATGATTTAATTTACTTCTTCAAAAATCCTAATGTCCCTTGTTCTCTTCCCCACACCTTATTTTGGCCAAGGCATCTCCAATATTTAGTCAAAGCATTTTCAAGCTTTGAATATTTTGGTTACCACCTCCACAAACCTTAAACCCATCTTTCCACTTCCCTACCTCAAGAAGACTTCCCCCTCTCTTGTTTTAATACTCTAACTTATAGTCGCCTGAAGAGGAACTGTAGTGATATTGATAGGGATCCTACAGCGATAGATAGAATCCTCATAAAAATACACTAAATCGAGCACCAATGGTTTCATATTTGTCAGAATCCTGGTTAATTGATCAAAGTGGGTAGCTTCTCGTGACTAGGAAAAAAAGGAATATATAGATCTATCCAAGAATAAAGTGGCCATTAGGAGGAAAAGGTAAGAAAGGGTCAAAGGCAAGAATGATGGATTAAGAAGAAAGGGAACAGGAATAGTTGTAATCTTTGTACATCAACAAGTTTGTAACTCCACGAATACTTTTTTAATATCTTGATGTTCATATCCTTTTTTATTCATACATGATACCTTAATATTTTTTTCCAAATATTAAGAATTCCATCCCCGAACCCGGTGCACAAAGGCATCCCCGGAATTCTCAATACAATAGAGGGAATTCTTAATGCAATAGCAAGTGTAAAATTCAACAGATGGAATTCTTAATAAAAAAGGGAAGCCCGGTGCACAAAGACATCCTCGGACCCTCACTGCTCGGGGACGCGTTTGTGCTCAGAGCTGGTCTTTTTTATTAAGAATTCCATCTATTGTATTTTACACTTGCATTTAAGGTTAAACCTTAATCTTTATTGGCATCCTAGGTGTTCGTGGATCAAGACCAGTCAAAACCTTGATAAGGAAGGGTTTGCTAACTTATTTTCCTCAATATTAGGTCCAGATCTGTCCAACCTAGTTTGCATTTCCAGTGATAGTCTTTCAATAATACTTGCTCAAATTCCTTGATATGCATATCCTCTTTTATTCATAAACCTCACCTAAGTCATTTTTTGGAAAGCCCCCAAATCCAACAGCGTTACTTCAAGGCTACACCTTACTCTTGGTTGATACCATTGCCATTTCACAGATCAAGATCATTCACAACTTTTGAAATTTGAAGTATACATCACCCCTGTTGTGTCTAGGTTTGCTAAGGGTTTCCTAACTCGTCCTCAATTTTAGGTCCATAACTCGTGGGGCCTTACTCTAATACTTGTGCCAGGCAATGTTAGTTCCAATTTAGTTTACATTTATATTATTGTTTTTTCAAATATTTGATGTATCATATTTTATTTGTGATTTTTTTGCATTCCCAAGAATCGTGCCAGTATTGTTTTGCACTTGCAATCAAGATTACAATTTTATTTTTATTGCCATTGGTATTTGTTACTGGCCACACGAGTGATTATGTGGGCCCGAATAGGTCTGCGGCACGCACACCCCAACCCTTCTCCAAGGCCGATCGGTCGGGCCGACTCACCCAGGAACGCGCCGGGTTGGTACTTGACCCGTAGGAGAACCGATATCCCAAGTCCCAGTATGTGTACCGCCACCCCATTGTCAGCCTGGCAGGATGTTGGGGGCGGGATTCGATCCCGCGCTCCCTTTGATAAGCGACTTCTATGGAAGCTCTCATCACCAACTGAGCCGCGGATCAGTTGGTGATGAGAGCTTCCACGGAAGTCTCTTATCAAAGGGGCGCGGGATCGAATCCCGCCCCCAACATCCTACCAGGCTGGCAATGGGGTGGTGGTTCACCTACCGGGATTTGGGGTAACGGTTCTCTTGTGGGATCAAGAACCAACCCAACGTGTTCCTGGCTACGTGGGCCCGAACAGGGCCATGGCCCTCACACCCCAACCATTCTCCAAGGCAGATCGGTCGGGCCGACTCACCCAGTAACACGCTGGGCTGGTTTTTGATCTCGCAAGAGAACCGTTACCCCGAGGTCTAGTAGGTGTACCACCACCCCCATTGCCAGCCTGACAGGATGTTGGGGGCGGGATTTGATCCCACGCGCCCTTTGATAAAAGACTTCTGTGGAAGCTCTCATCACCAACTGATTCGCTGCTCAAATTCAGTTGGTGATGAGAGCTTCCACGGAAGTCTCTTATCAAAGGGGGCGCGGGATCGAATCCCGCCCCTAACATCCTTCAAGGCTAGCAATGGAGTGGTGGTACACCTACTGGGCCTTGGGGTAACGGTTCTCTTGCGGGATCAAGAACCGGCCCAGCGCGTTCCTGGGTGATGAGAGCTTCCACGTAAGTCTCTTGTCAAAGGGGGTACGAGATCGAATCCCGACCCCAACATCCCGTCAGGCTGGCAATGGGGTGGTAGTACACCTACTGGGCCTTGGGTTAATGGTTCTCTTGCGGGATCAAGAGCCGGCCCAGCGTGTTCCTGGGTGAGCCGGCCCGACCGATCGGCCTTGGAGATGGGTTGAGGTGTGCAGCCCGCGGGCCTGTTCGGGCCCACATAGCCACTCGTGGGGCCCGTAGCAGTATTTCACAGAACAATGCCAATCACAATCTTGATATTTGCAACATACATCACCCCCTTTGCATCTAGGGTTAGTTTTCATGCAGATCTGGTGGGATTTTGAAATCTGAATTCTTGTTCTGGCAATTCAAATCAAGTGCCTGCAGGAATTTTATTCTGCATTTGCAATCAAGGGTACACCTTAATCTTGACTGACGCAAGAAATTTAACAATTTATGCACATCTCTTCAGACCTGCCCAGTTGACTATTTTCATTATTTGACTGTTTTTTGTTGTTTTAGTAGTCAAGTAAGCAATATAAGCTAAACCAACTATATTCCTAGGCTGTAATGTTGTTGAATGACAAATAATTAACTGTCTTTTTATGCTCCCATGTTACAATTCTGATGCATGAAGACAGCCAGCAGTCACATCAACTGAGTATTCAAGAGCGAACAAGGAGCTCCGAAAACTTGGGAACTCTTTGGAACTAATTAAGGAAGTGAGGGCCAAAAGGATGGTATGCCCAATTTATTTCTCTTCATAGCATTTTGTGAAATGGCTTAACACTTTGAAATATTTTCACAAACACATTCATTGTGACAATTGTGTCCTGAAAACTTATCTGTGAGATCAAATCAATTTGTGAAATTTAGCAATCTTGAGTTTAATAATACTCATTTTTTGTCTTCGTAATGATAATGGTTATGATACTTTTGTCAATGCATAGGTTTCCAACTACCAATTTGATAACTAAGGCTTCATTTGGCGCAGCGTTCCGGCCGGCCGTTTGGGGCAAACGCTGTCGGACAACGGGTAAACAAACTTGCTCCAGCTGGACCCGCCGCGCCGTGAGAAACGGGGCAAAAAGCCCCGTTTCGATCAGCAGCTCCACCCCTCCAGTTCGAGCAGCAGCCCGTCTCCTCCCGCCCCCGTCTCCACCCACGGCGCCAAATGAAGCCTAAGAAGCTAAATATTGATGGTTTCCAGTCCTTTTTTTTCTACATTTTCATTATTTTACTGTACCATAAAATGCTTTTGATCCTAAACTGCTTACTTCCCAGGCTAAAATACCAAACGAAAGAATCAAACTCACAATTTGGCATTTGTGGATCTCTCCCAATCTCTTAATCCTTTTAATCACAATTTAACTGAGTAATCAAGAAGAATAAGGCAAGAAGCATTTGACAAGTGTGAGCAGTTTTATTAATAAATTTCCTTCTAACAATTTTTTTGTCATTGTTGAATCTCTTACCTGCTCTATTTTGCCAAGTTGGTTGGAGACCACTTCTTTGTACTCAACTTGATCATCATCCAGATTATTTACCTTTCAAATACCAACTTGATGTTCTAATCATGTATTATCTTTTTTCTAAGTGATTCAAACCTCTGACCGGTAACTTGTGTTCCTGGTTATACCACTTAGCAGAAGAAGAATTTTTGTTATTCTTGCTAATGTGATAGATGACTTCAACTCCCCGACATGTAATAGTTTCCTTCTTCTATATCAGTGCAGTTCAATCCCGAAAAATATTCTCCATTCCATACTACTATTTGTTCAAGGTTCTAAATATCGGATGTCGGTCACGTGTCGGAATATATTTTTAAATGTCGGATATTGGAAGTCGGGGATATTTTAAAATACCTTATTTTCATAGCTACTAAATAAATAAAAAATTTATGTATACAAAGTATACTTATGTATCCTAAAATTAAAAATTAGAATAGCAAGTTTGTGAACACTAAGTGATGTATATCACAAAATAAATTTAATGAGTATCCAAAATAAAATATTAATAATACACTACAACTACTATTAACATGTACAGATAAATATATTGTAAAATATATTTAATATTATACAATAATTTTATTCAGATGACACTAAATTTTATAGCAAATAAAAAAATTAAATGCTAAATATTTTTATTAGTTATAAATGTTTTCATACTTAAATGGGGAGCCTTGGCGTACCAGTTGAGGTGTTGTCGTGTGACCTTGAAGTCATGTGTTCGAGTCCTGGAAGTAGCCTCTTGCAAAAATGCATGGTAAGGTTTGCCTACATTTCACCATTGTGGTGGGACCCTTCCTCGGACCCTCGTTGTGCGGGGATGCCTTTGTGCACTAGGCTGCGCTTTTATAAGTGTCTTCATGCTTAACAAATTTATGTTAAAAATATCAAAATAATAATAAATGCGTTAGAAGTTGCAATACTTTTTATAATACGAAATAGGAAAGATATAGTGGACAATAATAAAAAGATGATTATAAGATTAACACATATTAAGGAGAACAAAACAGTTAGCTTTATTCATTTAAGCATATATATTATAATACATATCGGTGAAAATATACTGCTAACATAATATGAAATAAAAAAGAAATCTGGCGATGTGTTCAAATGTTGAGTCGGCCAATATATCGAAAAAAATCGGATATGCTACTCGTAATGTTTTAAATAGACCCCTTAGATCATTGTTTGAGCTATGAATGAAAAAAATGAAGTTTTTATTCCTCTTTCTTGTTCTTTTCTCCTCTCATTTCTAGGGTTTGGGTTGAGCAATGCTCCACTTCTTCCTCTTCTCTCGTTTTCTCCGTGGGTTGAGCTCGGCTCCTCATGTATCTCCACCTCCATCGCCACCACTGACGACGTTTTGGTCTGAGCCCATAACATCTTGGTATCAGAGTGATTCGATCCTCTCTAACAAACGAAACTGTCTGCTTCCGATCTTCCTTTTCCCCACTGCAATCAATAGACCGACGATGCGCCGGCCATGCCAATAGAAGTTGATTTTTGTCAAATAGCAGCTCACCCGCGCAAGTCTGCATGCGCAAGGCCTTCTGGTGAGCCCAGCATGTGTGCGACATCTGTTCTGAATTTCTGATGGCTGGGAGCTTCTCCTTCCTCGACTTTCGTCGATACTTCCGTTCAAGCGCTAGAATGGCATCCTTCCTCTCGACCCCCTGCTCCTTTTGTTCTTGTGCGCGTCACCCAGTGTTGCCCTCTGCTTCATCAATGCCACACACGTTGATATCATCAATATCTAATTCAGCGCACGATAGATCCTCCTTCCATTTCACTCCATCTTTATGCTTGGTCGATCACTTCAAGGTGAGGGGAAGAGATAAAATTCCATGAAATTTTGGTTTCAAAATGTTAGAACTTTCCGACGGGAGATCAAGGATAAGGAGCCATTTCCCCTCTCTTTCACCATCAATTTCTAGGGTTTCCAAAAGAAGATGCCTCCAAAAGGGAAGGAAAATGTAAATAATTGTTATCCATAAAATTTGTGATTCCTTATCTTGAATCTCAACTGTATTTCCTTAAATCTTTTCATAGAAGTCATGATGATGTTAATTAGAGGCTCTTTTGCTCATGCTTTGAATTATTTGGAATTTTATGATGATAATAGATTGCATGAATCAATTAGAGAAGTATGTGGTTGATGTTGAATTATTCATAAAATTTAGCTCTATTTAAGAAAATACCTTTTTGAAACTTTGATTTAATTTTTAATTAGAGAGGTTCCAACTCATGGATTCCACAATAAAAAGGGGTGTTGAGAACTTGGCTTGAATTGATGAGGTGTATGTTAAGGGGGCATACAAACCCTAACTTTTACCTTAATTGCATACATGTTCTCAATATTTTTTTCATGAAATAATTTTATGATATAACCCTCATTTTTATGGTGCTATGATGTTCATGAAATCCTAAAATTTGAACCTTTGGATGCATAGTGTAGTAAAGATCATCAAATTGAGAACAGAATCAAATTAAGCTATTTAGACCTTATGTTAAGATGAAATTTTGGAAAACTCTTGTATGAAAATAATGATATACTTGATGTTTTTCTCTAATTGAGATTACAAATAAGATATGGCATCTATGAAGAGCTAATAAATTATCATTAGAGTGAAGAATGGTGAAGGGATACAAAAAATTGGATTCATAGTGTTTATGTTGAAACTTTGTTCTGTAAAGCATGAATCCCTTTATTTCATAATCTAATAAAATGATATAAAAACATTAATGGTTGTTTAGATCATAGTAAGGAAAGAAGAATGTGATGAACTAAATGGAAAGCTTAAAGGTCGGCCATATAATCAAATGGTTAATGAAAATGGTTAGTTAATGGAATGGTAAAAAGTATGTAAATGTTATGCTTATAAAATGAACTTGGCTACATTTTAGTGCCATATTATATTGGGTATGAGACCTTATGTATGAATAGTGAATTTTCCTTCTGAGGAATGCTGTGTAGGGAGAGTTGTAATGTGTATGTTTGTAAGCCCTTAGAATATGTCTATATTCACATATTGAATGAAAGCTATGGATTTAAATTGGCAAATGAATATCAATGGTGTAATGCCATATGGAAGAATTGCTTAATGATTCCATGGAATGTTGTAGCATTCCTGGAGGAGAGCTTACTTGAGGACCTTTAAAAGTTGTGGCTTCCTTGGACAAGGGCTTGACCCTGAACCTGAAGGTTGTAGCCTTCTTGATAACCTCTTCCCATTTCTATTCATGCGGATTTCCTTAGCTGCCTAGGTTTTGCCAAGTAGTTGCTAGCCAGCTTCTTCGCAGTCGACTCGATCATCATCGGCTGCTGACCGAGTTGGCTTCTTGGCACCGCCTATGTTTCTCGATGATAACCCAGCTTGGTGAAGTGAAGTTCATTAAATCTTGATATGCTTTCTAAGCTTGAGGACTAACATTCTAATTTCTAGGAGATTGATAGCCTGAAGTCATTGTTGTCTGATTGTGCTGAAGATAAAGATATGTGTGCCATGGCATCAGAGGAATTAACTGAAGCTTTTGGGCAAGAGAAAAGGCTGTTGCATTCGCTTCTTAAGTCATTTCTTCCCAAGGATGATGATGATGAGAGGGACTGTATTCTTGAGGTGAGAGCAGGTAACATGATGGTTTCCTCTATTGTTTTGCATAGATTTAATCTCTAGTTGACAGTTCAACTTCAAGAATAATTATGAAAAACTATCCTCCTATTTTGCATTAATTACAAATACCTCCGCTCCTCTAAGTTTACACTGCTCACATACATATAAAACAAAAACCTGGAAGACCCCTGTAGGGTTTTTTTGTGCATGTATGTTTTGGAAGAAGGGGAGCCTTGGCACACCCGTTAAGGTATTGCCATGTGACCTTTAGGTCACGGGTTCGAGTCTTGGAAGCAACCTCTTGCAAAAATGCAGGGCAAGGTTTCATCCTTGTGATAAGACCCTTCCCCGGACCCTCGTTGCGTGGGGATGCTTTGTGCACCAGGCTGCCCTTTTTATGTATGTTTTGGAAATTTTGAAAGATGGAGAGCAGGTATTGTAATTATGCAAAGCCAAATGGGAGGTTCACTCTTTTAAAATAACTATAGAAAACAAAGGCTCAACCTTGTATATACTTTTTCCTGTGTGAAATACAAGAAAGAATACAAATATATAGGAGAAGAGAGGGAGAAATAATCCTATATAGGAGATGTAGGACTAAAAGAGAAAGGAGAAAAAGGTCCTATAAATGGGCCTTTACATTATTTTCTTCTATATTATCTAACAATAACTATGAAGCAGAACTGTAGCTTTTTCTTGCAGGGACTGGAGGTGAAGAGGCGTCTTTATTTGCAATGGATGTATTCAAGATGTATGCTTTCAAAATAAATCTTTTTCTCTTTAATGATGATCAAGGAGTGTTTATGCTGCTTGTGTCTATCTGAACTGTCAGGTATGAGAAATATTCCCAGAAAAATGGATGGAAATTTGAGGTTATTGACACAAAAGAGTCTGATTTGAAAGGATATACGGTACCTATCTACTTCTCTACTCTCTATTTCTAGCTGTGTGTGTCTATATACATCCATTTGCTTTAAGATTTTAATATTTTTGGTACTTCCGATCCATTGTCTTATCTTAGGAAGCTAGTGGAACACTGTCAGGACGTGGTGTCTACGGAAAGCTCAAGTTTGAGAGTGGAGTTCATAGGGTTCAGGTTTTTCTTGGACCGAATTTCTGAATTTTTTCATCAAAACTATGAAAGATTGTGTTTTTTCGGATTCTAATTATTGTCTTATGTTGTTTGCTAGCGAGTACCTGTCACCGGGAAGTCGGGGCGTGTTCATACTAGTGCGGTGACTGTTGCTATTCTTCCTCAAGCAGACGAGGTGAAGATCATTTGCCTTTGACTTCCTGTTTAAGGCCATTATATTTTGGCTTAATTACTTAAGTTGACTTTCAAAAGTAGGCATCGTGGATGTCTTTCTTCCTTCACATGGACTCCCACTTGTTAGGAGCATAGTTCTTGGACTACAGTTAATTTACATAAACTCAGTCCTTGGAAACTTAGTTCATGTGTTTACCTGTGCTGTTGTTAATTTCATAGAAAGGCTAAAGTGAAGTTTTGATAAGAAATTGAATTGTTATCCTTATTAATTACAAAATTTTGTATATATGAAGTTTCAAGATCAATTTCATAGAAGACGTTGGATTCTTATTTTCCTAAAATTTGACGAAATTTATTACGCATTATATATGATATTTCTAGTATGCATCCAATTATGAAAATATACCTGCTTAATTAGAATAACTATGTTTTGATTAGTTAATTTTTATAATTAATTAGTTTATAAATAAATTAATTAATTCTTAATCTATTGCAAAATCATTTGGTGACAGCTTAGATTTAGATGTCCAACCTTTTTTAATATCTACATATCCTGCTAATTAGGTAACTCAATAACATTACCTTCTATTTCTTAATATTAAGAATAGTATAACATTGAATCAATTCATACACAACACACTCAAGTCTTTATTCCACTGTAGCGGAGTCTGGCTATATGGATCCTTTGTTACCATTACGCCCTATCTTTATTCATAATCTCACTAATGTTTAAGTACATCATGTCTTTCCTTATAGTTTCATTCCAAGTCATTTTTGGTCTACTCTTCCCCTGTTTAACATGCCTAGTGGCTAAACTCGCACAACGCCTAACATGTGCCTCTAACGTTCTCCTTTGTATGTGTTTGAACCATCTTAATCAAGCTTCTCGCATCTTCTCTACAATTGGTATTACTCCCATCTTATCTCTGATACGTTCATTCCTAATTTTATCTACTCTCGTGTATTCACATATCCACCTAAGCATTATCATCTCTGCAACTCCCATTTTTACTCATGTAGATATTCTTAGATTAATTTATTATCATAATCACCATGCTAAAGTTTGTTTCATAAATGTGTTGCTTTTGATTTGCTTTCCTAAGTCTGCTGATCCTACTTTTGAATAGTAAAAAATCATGCTCTATGTATTTTTCACTTTTGATTTTTCTAATGATTTTGGATAAGGAGTTTGATCAAGCTGGCACTCTTAAAAGCCCTTCACTAAGGCTTTCTCTAGGACATGTGATATTTGAGCAGTGGGTGTGTGAAAATGCGATTGCAAACAGAGTTGTGGAAGTGCACCTGCTTTGCGAACTTTTTGGGCAGCATTCGTCTTTCAAATACCATTTTGGGGACCTGTGTTCGGAGCTTCTAGCGCCTGGTGGTTCTTGTGGCATTTCGAGAAAACGACATTCACAGCCCTTGCTACTCGAATGCTACTTTTGTTTTCACGATTACATTCACAACATCCACTGCTCTCTCAAACTGAACCGAAGTTAACCAATAGTATTCTCCTATGAGAATCAATTATGTTCACAATTTAGAAAGACTCTGTTCTCTTATTCAATTATGTTTACAATTTAAAAAGACACTATTCACTTATTCAATTATGTTCACAATTTAGAAACACTCTATTCACTTATTCAATTATCATCACAGTTTAGAAAGACTCTATTTGCCTCTTTTTTCTATTGTCTTGCAACTTTTGCTGTCATTTCTTACTTTCCAAATTTCTTTTCTATGTTTTTTTCATAATAGTCGTAGATTGACGATTGTGCAGGTCGACATAGTGGTACGTAACGACGACCTGAGGGTTGATACATACCGATCTGGTGGAAGCGGGGGCCAGTCTGTGAACACGACGAACAGTGCTGTTAGAATTACACATCTCCCAACAGGAATCGCTGTGGCCATACAAGATGAAAGATCGCAGCACATGGTATTATTAGCTATTCATATCTTTATTTTGCTTGAAACTCCATCCTTGCTGAAAAAAATAAAATCTTTCTTGCGTGCTGATTTGACAAAATTGTTTAAATTCCATTCCCTCTCAAACTGAACATGACCAAATCTCCTCATTAGAACAAGGCCAAGGCTCTCAAGGTGCTGAGAGCCAAACTGTACGAAATCGAAAGGCGTAGACTTCACTCGAGCCGTTCGAAGCTCCGCTCGGAGCAGGCAAGCTCCGCTCATTCCTCATGTGCTTTTCATGCGCTACTGTGAGCTAGCTAAAGCGCATTCCACTGTGTTCTTTCAACAGATTGGAAGCGGGGATCGGTCGGAGCGGATTCGGACATATAACTTCCCTCAAGGGCGAGTAACTGATCACCGGGTCGGGATAACTCACCATTCTATTGATGACATCATGGAAGGTGAGAGCTTGGATGTCTTCATTGATGCCCTTCTCTTGCAGCAGGAGATGGATGCCATTTCCTCCTTCAGTTCATAAAAGCCCGTTAAGACTTTTTTGTGTATTATTTTATTATTATCATTGTAAAGTCATAAACTATGGTGTTTATCTTGATTAAGATCAGAAAAACAATGGCAAGCTGAAGAATGGTGGTAGAAAATTAAAGGAAGCAACTTAAGATTTCCGAGGAATGGCTTTGATTGAGCTTTAGGATCTACTTGGCATAGCAGTAGGGGTCCTGAACGCAATGGTTATAAACCATTGTTTCTGAACGCCTGGCTTCCATTTTTATTTTCAAAATTAGTTTTTTTATCCAAACTCACCCGAGCAAAAAATGCTGCTCCAAACAGATTATGGTTTGTAATCACCCCCATTCACGATCTTCATTGCCGTGCCAAACAGACCTTCAATGAAACATATTAACATAAATTAATAACACATGTACTGAGAAGATGCCTTTTTTTACCAGAATAATGATGGTTCAGTCAACCTTGTTGGTGTGGCTAAGTGGAGGTAGGTAGAGGTTCTAAGCACTTCAATTTCTAGATTAACATCCTTCAGCTGGTCCAAAATGGAGGGTTTTTGGGGTTTAATTATCGATTGGGTATACAGAGCCGGCAATCATCAATTTACTTGTGTAGATGAATTCATTGACTCTTGCTTCTGGATGGTGTAATTTTGTGCATTCAAATTTTTTTGAGGATGATGTCTAATGAAAATTCACTCTTCACATCTTTGTAGGGCAGATGCTGAAATAGCTTTTTTCCAGCTTGAATTATGTAAATGTTGGGATGACAGACTAGAAATCTTGTTCACTTGTGATTTTATTTAGCACGTCTTCCGTTGTCAGAAGTGTCTTCTAAAGAGTGTTCTCATCGTGGGACAAATGAAGGTCATATAAAGCCTTATGGCTAGACAAAAAAATGCCACTGTTTGGAAGGATTGCTCGAAATTGAACAGAACAATTCTTAATTTTCTACATCTACATCCTTTTTATCATCAGAAGTTTACATAAAGCTTTTATTTCTCCTCGGCTTGGGCAGCAGAACTTCTCTTTTCCTTATTGTTACGACTTCCACAGTGGCGTGCGCAAATGAATCTTTACAATATTTGATTCCTGAGCATGCCGCGGTTATATTTTAGAATGCGAACTATTCATTTTTTAATACCATGTAAATGTTGGCCTGCTTGATTATGTACTACAAGATTTTGTAGCCCCATGCAAGAAATTGCGTTTCTTCTTAAAATAAACTGTATATTGAAAGTAACAGTTTAGCATTTGCTCAAAATATTCACCATATTTATACTTGATGGTAATGAGCGCATTTATTTATTACAAAAGAAAATGCTCACAAGCATAAATTAGAGCCCAGGCATGCATTTTATGACAGTTTTTATCCAAACTCACCGGAACAAAAAAAGGAAGCCTAAGCTTAGTCAATTATATTTACATAAACAGAAAGAATAACAAAACATTAAGGCTCCGTTTGGGGGGACTTATTTTCACCGGTCAAGCGGTCATGACCGCATGAACCGAGACTTATATTAAGTCTTGGTTCATGCGGTCATGACCGCTTGACCGGTGAAAATAAGTGCCCACAAACGGAGCCTAAATTGTTCCTTGAATTTAACAATGGCTCTTCTTGGAAGGTAACGTTAATTAATGTAGTTGCATTTAAATGCAGGTTGATTAGCGAATGTCCCAACTCCCCCAAAAAAATCTTGAGATGCAAACACTTCCATTGATGTTTCAAATGCGGGTAGTAGCATTATCACCATTACCATCATAATTTCACCACCGCCGCCGCTCAAACACCACAGCTATGAAGATCAAAGCTTCCATACATCCTTGGTATAGGCGATTGACCCAAAGGGCAATCTCGTGTTTGCATTGCATATATATGGGGTTTAGACGACCACGAGGCTAATGAAATGCTAATCGAGAAATTGTGAAATTGCGTTTCTTTCTTAAAATCAGAACCTTCTGACCTCGAATTTTCGGTTCTTGGGTAATCACAGCTGTTTGGCCAGCATTAGAATGGCTGTGTAGGGGAATTTTTCGCACCCAAGCATAGGAAAGAGATTACGCCAGAGACTTGATTTTATGCCCGAAAACAATCATTTTTATCGAAAATATAAATCATCATAAAAATGAGCCTGCTAGGAAAAAAAACTAATTTCCTTGGTCTTTAAGGATTGCTTGATAATCATAAATGAAATAAATTGAGCCAAGTCGGGCGCAATAGAACACACGTAGAGAGATGCCGAGAAAATCAAACCAATCCCATGTACTTAATTTGTTTTAGGCATTACATAATGCTACTACAGAGAAGATTAATTATGTTAAAACCTCATACTTCATTATAAAGTAAAGATGTTTTAAAAAAATTTAAAATTTGTTTACCCCTTGCACCTTCTATATGCCTAAAACAAATTGTTTAGGGTAAATATATCATTTATGAATTTTATATTTGTTTTTTTTTTCAAAACGGTAATTCAGCAGAAACTCCATCTTTTGCATGCATACATAAAATGTAGCATATATGTTTGCATGAATAAATAGGTTAAGTAACACATACCTGGAAATTTGCTGTAGAATGTTTGCATGGGTATTTATATGCCAGTGATGAACAGATATAATAGAACTAGATTACTCGCCCCCGACAATGAAGTGAACAATGGACGCATAATCGAACGGTAATGAAGCTATGTAATATTAGTTTCCTTTTGGGAGAAAAATGCACTCGATAACACGATTAGAAGAGAACAAATCAGAGCAGAGAGGTATGTGATGATAGTTACAGCCATTGCATGGGCCTCATTTCCGCACGGAGTTCTCCATGCTGCAACACTGCTCCCATTAAAGATGCCCATATCAATGAGAGTCCAGGAACACGCATTGAGTTCAGAGTCTTCTTTAGGTCGGCAACGGAGGAGTAGGTCTGGTTCATTAATGTTGATGTTCACATAGCCGCGATAATCAAGAGGCTGAGAAGAAGAAAAAATTGAGGGGTTAGCAACTTAGGGCTTAGAGAAATATATCAATTTATATGCATTTGGAATTTCCTTGACAACATTTTTGACCCAGACTCAATTTGTTTCGATAGCCCCATTCGCAAACGTTAGTTTGACTGCACTTGGATGGCTGTGGTGGTATTTTTCCCAAAATATCATTTTAGAAAGTTAATGATCACGGCTATCCAATCGCTACCTATATTTTTCAACATTGCACTCACGACGGCCGCCATTCTCCCACCACTCCCCCTAAAGCTATATCTTATAAGGTTATTTTTAGTGTTATAGCTATGAAACATTTATTTTGCAAGTTCATTTGAGATTTCAAAGCTCACCGGATATCTAGCATGAAGAGGCAGCTGAACAACAACTTTGTGAGTACCATTCTTTGCATCGGAATGGATCTCCACTACGGATCTACTGGAAAGAGCAGAAGGCAATTCCAGGTTTGTATCACCAAGAACTGAAGCATCACGAAACACTGCAGAAAGAAAAGAAAAACATTGTAAAAATGTACATAACAAGGTCTTAATATTCAATTTTGATTGCTTCAACGGCTTAAGAATTCATTTTGGTTTTAATAATGTTTTATTCTTATATATATATATATATATATATAAGACTTCCCCTGGGAGTTTGCATAATTACAGGTTGCACCCCTCTATCTTTCAAACTTACATTTACCTCCTCTCTTAAGTTTCCCAAATTTATAAAAATTCACCTTCTGTTAGAAATATGGATGAAAAATGATAAAATCAGCAAAATTATTTTATGATATTCAATTTTACCCTTTGTAATGACTCTACACTGCAAGGTGTGACCTTTTCCTTTAGAAATATAGATGGAAAGTGAGCAAATATGTCGAATTATTTTATGATATTCTAATTTTATCTTTTGCAATAACTCTACATTAAAAAGGGTGCGTTACACTTTACCCTTTGTAATGAATCTAGAATCATTATAAAATGATAAAATTGAAATATTATAAAATAATTTGACTGATTTTATCAATTTTCATCCATATTTCTAACGAAAGGGACATTTTTGTAAATTGGGAAATTTAGAGTGGTGCAACTTGTAATTATGCAAACTCAAACTCCCAGGGGAGGTCCCGTAATTAACCCTATATAATATAGGCATGCGAATAGCATGAGTTTAAAATTCGTGCAAATAATATAGGTTGTCGGATCTATCTCAATAATCCAACTACCGTCGGATCTAGCTCAATAAACCCGCTCCCCCTCTCTCCACATTTTCGTAGGTCTCCTAAACCTATAGTTTTTGTAGTACTCCTATCTTACAATGAGAAATTACCATTTTACCCTTCAGATTGGGAAAAATTCAATCGGGTGATACTAAAGCAAAGCACGATCAGCATATAGAGGACCCGGTTGAGCCCGCCCGCATTACATATAGCCTGTCTGGTCTAGCCATGCCCGCTCCACATAGCCCGCCCGCTCTATGCCAAATTTCAAACGTTGTTTTCCTCTCCAATTATTTAAACCTGAATAAGCATGTGACACCCACGATGTGGGACTAAAAATTACAAAGAATCCATAATATAAAAAACAAATTGAAAAACCGCGCCAGCTGAGACTCAAACCGTTGATCGCATGATTTGAAATCAGGTGCCTTATCCATTAGGCCACGAACGCTTTTGCATATATAATAAAAACGTTTTTTTTTTATTTATGACTCGCAATATAAACAGATATATAAATATAAAAAAACTAAATTAATAATTAAAAAAACAAAAAATATAATTATAAAAAATATATATAACATGATAAAAAAATATTAAGAACCGCTGGGGGCGGGCGAAGCCTGCTGCCACAGGCTGCGTACTGTCGCGCGGGGCACTGTGGGTGTGCGCGGTTTGGATAAGGGTTAGAGGTGGAGTAGGACTTGGAATAACCTTTATTCCATCCAAGCAACATAAAATCTAATTGCCATAAAAGCCTCACTCTTGTCTTTTGTGGAATAGCTAATTCCATAGGTATGATGATAATATGATATAGGGGGTTGATTCTGCCTCTTAATCCTCTCATACCCGATCCAATCCAAAAAAACAAAATCTCGGCCCCCGAATCCTCTCCCTCTAGTTTTCACACTCGCGAGACTTCATGCCAGACTCTTACAACACAGCCCGAATCGTTCCTCGTCGAAGCAATCAGGACCCCAAAAATTCTATTCACCCTTGCTGGAACTCTCATTGCTCGCTGCCAATCTCTCCCTCTCGTTTTACGTAGACTAGGGCAAGATCAAGCTTCTGCCATTGTGAACTCCCACACCTTCATCTCCAAGGTGTCAAACAACATGTTCGGCATTGACTAGGGATGGGATATATCGGGTTACCAATTTCTCCAGCTTTTTTGAGAACATCTTCTCTTACCAGAGTATAAAATTCCATGTATTCATGTTCTCATTCATTTATAGCTTGTATTTTTATATATTATTTCTAATATTATGATTCAATAGGTTTGTATTGTTTCATTGTCAGTGGCATTTGTTTGTTTGTTTGTTTTGTTTGATCCTCCTACATAAATGATTTAGTTTTAAATGATCCAACCATTTAATATGTTATAGATGTCCACCATTTTATTATCCTCCTGACATTTGCATTTGTTCAGCACGGAAAAAAAACAGAGTTAACTGATGTGCGTCATTGTAAGCCCTATGTTGAGCGGGCAACTGCATCGGAATAGGGTGGTGAGGATGTACATCGTTCTAGAGTGAACTCGTGGTTGATTTATTATGCGTAGACAAACTATGCTTGTGTTGCTTTAGTATGCGTAAATATATTATGATTGTGTTGCTATCGAGGAATATTACTATGTTTGAACTATTCATTTTTGATATTCAAGTTCGACGCCTTGTGCATTTCTATGTTCATCTAAATATATATTTTTAATTTCTTCAGATTGAAAAAATATTTTAGCAGATGTAGATGAGAGAATTGGAATAGTCTGTCAAACATTCGCTTAAATTTGGCTTGTTCCTCTACTTATTCTTCCCGCATTTGGCTTAAATTTCAGCTGGCTTAAATTTCAGCTGACGTTGGAGTTTGACTGGAATTAGTATCTATTCCGCCTCAAGGACTTGGTTGTTATTCATGTCAAAGGGAATTACCTAATTCCACATCCAAACAGTATCTTAAAGAATAATACAAAGATGATTACAGCACGTGAAATTTGGGGTGTCTTGGTGATGGAATAACAGTAGAACTTGGATTTATGGTCAAAATCTATGAGTTTCCTGTGAAACCATTGAGATTTTGGCTGGAAATCCAAAATCCAACTGAAACCAAAAATATTATATAGTTTCGATCAGACAGTTATCAATCAAAATTGATCCTAAGCAACTGAAACTTAAAGTCGTGGTAAACGTTAGGATATGTTTCAAGATTACAAAAAAAATGATTCAAACCTTTGCGTCCAACAAGATGTTGCAGCTCGAACGGATCAGAAAAAACTCCAGCTGGTAGATATTCAACAACAACAGCTTCACAAAAATGGTCCTCAACAAAATGTGTAAACTCTGGATGATCATTGAATATCATAGTGGTGATTAGTTTTCGATGGGAACCTTCACCAATGAGATCACGTTGGACGGATGAAAGTCCAAATATTTCAATGCTGTGGATCACCCGTTCACAAAAATCACTGGAGCGAGTTTCTTGATCTAAAAATATCCGGAAATCAGGATCAGAGAGGCTTTTGTGGGTATCAAAGTAGGAACCCATAAGGATTTCATGTGAACAAGGAACACAGCCAATTATTTTTGGATAGCTACTTTCCTGATTAATGAGAATATTGTATAAGATTATGAAATTACATGATTGAGAAAACAAAACAACATATAGCATCGACTGTAGCAAGGTAAAAGTATTTGATGGGAAGTTCCTCGAGCTTGAGGCAGGTAGTGAACTAGTGCACAGTTTGATACATGTTCATATAGGACTCATGTGTGAGTAGTTTGGTAGTAAAACAATCCTGAACACAAAATTCCTAGGCTTAGCATACAAATGAATAAACTTGAAACTTTACATAGTCATTAATTTATGTTAGTAATCATCCTCCTTTTGTTTAACAAAAAATGTGTTAAATGTACAATAAATGTTCAGTTAATGATAGTTGACTGTTAATGAGACGATGCACTATATATATTTTTATAAACCCAATTTAATATCACATGAACTTTTAAACTTATGTTACTAAAGATATAAATATGATGAAAAGATTGAGCAAACAACTAGATATTGACATCTAAGCTTATTCTTATTATATTTGAACGCGGCGCAAAATAAAAAATAAATACCTAGTAAACTTATGTTAATAATTGATGAAACTTATTAATAATACTTTGTAATAAGACTATTTACTTTTTTGCATATTGTTTCGAGTTCAATAACAATATTAGTAAACAAGCTTGACTAAATTACAAAATTCGGTACAAATTCAAGCTTGGCTTGAACTTGATAAAAGAGTAAATGAATGAGATTGAGCATGGTAATTCTTAGTTCAAACTCAGTTTAGTCACAATATTCAAGCTCACAGTAGATGGAGGAAGACATTATCAAAATGCAAGACCCAAATCACATCTTTCAAATTTGTTTACAGAATATAATAAACACTCCAAGATGCATGATTTCCTCGTAATATCTTCTGATTATATGAAGCAAAACAACTAAATTAAAATCAGTTCTTTCATATGAATGACAGCTAAAGAAAGGAATTAATCCTATTAACATTCTTTCTTTATAGGTTAATTAGCTAATAATTACACACATTTTTCATTAACATTCTTTCTTTTTTTAGTACTTTCCAAAACTAAGGACGGTTATTTGAACTTTTTAAACACACTAGAATATCACCATTAAAATAGCAGAAGTGCATTAAAAAGAAAACCGGTGCTATAAAGTTAATAGTTTTCTCGCAAAAAAATATAGCTGTGGCGATTAAAAAGCAATTTCATTTTCTAAAATCAACATATCAATCTCTTAAACAAATTCTTTTTAAATGATGGAAGAAAATGTTGAATCAAAACTAGAAAAAAAGGCAACAAAACTAACCTTTTTGAGAGATAAAACTAAAGGATCAGAATCTCCCTTGCTGTTGAAGGAGATAATGGACCAAATGACGAGCAACCATAGTGCTCGATAAGCACCGAAATGACAACACAAGATGTCCATAAAGTTGAAACCTAGGGTTTAGAACCAACAAATTGGGCATAAAATTTTTGCAACAGCCCAGCAGGACAAAATGGCAGTGATATTTCCAATTTACAATTTCCTATAATTGACCTGGATCTCAACAAATGCATTCAAAGTATGATTAGAGCAACAAAAACCTTGACATTTATTCAACAAATAGAATGATAGCCGATGAGAAGATAACAAAGTATGGCAAATTCAACAAATAGGTAGCACACAGTAAATAATAGGTTTCTGGTTTTGCAAGATTAAATCCAGAATTAAATTCAATATATCGATTGAAATCTGTAGAAAAAGATGCAAGAAACCTTGTAGGCTGTATTTCTTTTATAACAGTAAATATGAATACACTTATATACAAGGAGAGGAGAAAAATCTCAAGACTAACAATGTGGGACTAAACCTAAGACAAATGTGAGCTCATAAATGGACCACAATTACAATGGACTTTTACACAGTTTTTCACTATCTTCTAACACTCCCCCGCAAGCTGGAGCATACAAATCGTAAGCACCAAGCTTGGATAGAAATTGCTGGTACAATGGCAGAGGTAGAGCCTTGATAAAGATGTCAGCAACTTGCCCGGAAGCTCGAACATGTTCCAGTTCAAGTTTCTTCAGTTGCACCTTCTCCCGAACAAAGTGGCAGTCAACCTCAATGTGTTTTGTTCGCTCGTGGAACACAGGATTCTTTGCAATATGTATAGCTGTCTGACTGTCGCAGAATAGAGTAGCAGGTGAGGAGAGTTTGACACCCAAGTCACAAAGAAGGCTTTCTAACCAAGTAAGTTCAGACACGACAGCAACCATGGCACGATACTCTGCTTCAGCAGAAGAGCGAGCAACAACCGATTGTTTTTTGCTACGCCATGTGATGAGATTTCCTTCAAAATAGGTACAGAAACCAGTGGTGGATCGTCGATCGTCAAGAGAGCTCGCATAATCAGCATCAGTGTATGCAACAAGGGATAAAGAGGATGGCTTGTATACCAACCTTCATCCCGGGGAAGCTTTCAAGTACCTGAGGATGCGTTCGACAGCCTGTAGATGAGATGTTCTTGGTGAATGTATAAAACGACTTATCACTCCAACATCAAATGAGATATCGGGTCTAGTGACAGTTAGGTATATCAGTTTTCCCACAAGGCGCCGATAATATTCAGGATTTGTAAGTAGAGAATCTGATTCGGCTCCATGGGCACTCAGCTTGTGGTTGACATCGATAGGAGTTTCTGTGAATTTACATCCGGAATAACCAGCATCCTGAATAAGGTCAAGACAGTATTTTCGTTGAGATAGGACCAGACCATCTGGTTTTCGAGCAACCTCAAGTCTAAGGAAGTACCGAAGGTTTCCCAGATCTTTTGTTTGGAAGACAGAGTTTAAGTGTTGTTTGATCTGTTGTATCCCGGTCGAGTCATCGCCAGTTATCAGAATATCATCCACATAGACTAGAAGAATTACCGAGCCTGTTGTTCGATGATGTGTAAAAAGAGAGAAGTCAGCAGAGCTCCGCTGAAAACCAATATCACGAACAACCTTGCTAAATTTTTCAAACCAAACTCGAGGGGACTGTTTGAGACCATAGATAGCTTTCCGCAGTTGGCACACCCTAAACTTCCCCATGGTCTCAAACCCGGGAGATTGGTTCATGTAGACCGTCTCTTGGAAATCGCCATTAAGAGAGGCATTTTTAATGTCCAGTTGATGCAGAGACCAGGTCATCCGGACTTCGAGCAACCTCAAGTTCAAGGAAGTACTGAAGGTTTCCCAGATCTTTTGTTTGGAAGACAGAGTTTAAGTGTTGTTTGATCTGTTGTATCCTGGTCGAGTCATCGCCAGTTATCAAAATAGTAGGACAAGGCAAAGAAGAGGAGGTAAAGAAGTCGAAAGAAGAGGAGGTGCGTCGGAAGAAGAGGAGGTAAAGAAGTCGTGACCGGAATAGCAGGACGAGGCACATGTTGTCCACAAGAAGGTATCGAAGTGGAGGATAGAAAAGGGTTGGTCTTCCAAAAAGGTAACATCAGCGGACAAAACCACTTTCCGGGCGATAGGAGAGTAACACACATACCCTTTTTGAGTCTGAGAGTACCCTACGAATATACACTTGGTTGCACGAGGGGCAAATTTGTCCGTAGGTGGACCAAGGTTATGGACATAGCAAACACATCTGAACATCCGAGGTGGGAGAGGAAACATAGATTGAGAAGGAAATAAGAAGTTAAATGGAGTGACGAAGTTGAGAACGGAGGAAGGTGGGCGATTGATGAGGTGACAGGCAGTCGACATTGCAAAGTTCCAGTAGTTGATGGGTACCTTCATCTGGAGCATTAAGGAGCGGGCAACGTCAAGGAGATGTCGATTTTTCCGCTCAGCAACATCATTTTGCTGAGGAGTGTAAGCACAAGATGTTTGATGTATAATGTCAAATTCAGCACAAAGAGCAGCGAACGTTCGGCTTGTATATTCCCGCGCATTGTCAGTGCGGATAATTTTAAGCGGGCAAGAGAACTGAGTTCGAAGTTCAGTAACGAACGTTCGGAATATAGAGGGGAGTTCGTTACGATCCCGTAGTAAATAGAGTCATGTCACCCAAGAGTAATCGTCAATAAAGGTTGCAAAGTAGCAATACTCAAATACACTCAGGACTTTATAAGGCCTCAAATATCAGAATGAACAATGGAGAAAGGAGTACTACTCCGATTACAGACAGGAATGAAAGAGACTCGATGTTGTTTACCAAAGATAAATGACTAACACAAAAACTCATGCAAGGAGACATCCGAAAGAGCTTTTGCTTCAGAATCTGTAGGGGAGCATGTCCAAGCCGACGATGTCACTCAACTGAGGATACGACAGACAGGGTAGAAGGAAGGACATCAAGAAGATAGAGCTCATGAGACAGCCATCCACTACCAATATTATTCCGCGTTTGCCGATCCTGCACAACAAAAGAAAATGGTGAGAATGTAACATGTCAATCAAGACCCTGAGTAAGTCGGCTAATAGAAAGCAAGTTGAACGAAGAGCCCGGAACATGAAGAACCGAGATTAAGGAGAGGGTGTGTGGGAGTTGGATATCAGCAGCTCCTGAAACAGATGTGAAGTCACCATTGACAACAGTAATGAACTTGGGATGAGAAGTACTCAAGTATTGCGACGGCTTCTGGCAAGTATGTGGTGGGTGGAACCAGATTCCACAATCCAGTGGGAGCTTCGAGATAGACTGGTTATACCTTCATTTGCAATGGAGGCCACGGAGCCCGAGGAGCGGGCAATTACCCCTTGGAGTTGTTGGAGCTGGGTACGGATAACATAAATATCGGACTGAGCATTTGAAGACGTCGAAGGAGTAGGCAAGGACGGAGACTCGGCCTTTGTAGAAGCAACAAGGTGGGGTGGCGAACCATGCTTACGATAGCAGGGAGCCTCCAAATGATTCTCCCGACCGTAGAAAGTGCATTTAAGGGGGGGTTTTCCAGTACGTCCTCGGCCCCGAGAGCGACCCCCGTGGGTCGAGGTACCACGGGTGGAGGGATGTGATGAAGGTAACTGGAGCAGAGCTGGAGAGGGAGGCAGAGGAGCCTCGGATGGTGGAGTGACCTTCAGAAGCATAGAGCAAACATCAGAGAGAGGAGTATTGGCAGAGGAGAGTATCTGAGCCCGAACACTGTGCAAATGCGGAGGAACCCGTGTCATCATCATGGCAATCCCAACGACTTCTTTCTGTGCTCGTTGGGCAACCAAATCAGTAGTAGGCGGCTGGTATTGTATTCATGCCTTAACAAGAATCTTGGCATTAGGAACGAAGAAAGTCATATCGCCAAGTATCCCGGGATTAAGGGATTGAAGATCAGTGATGATGTCGAACAAATGCTGGAGGCTGTTTTGGCCAGAATAGAAGGAGTGGAGTTCCGCCCACATGGACTTAGTTGTGTCATGATACATGGTCATCCTGTATGGCTCAATATCAATGGAGTTGAGGAGCCAGGATTGCACACGACCGTCATCACGAAGCCATTCGTCAGTTGGAACGGTAGGAGTATCCCGGGTCAGGTGATGGAGCAGGCCTTTGGTCTGGAGCACACGACGAACTGAATGGACTCATTCTACAAAGTTTCTTTTTCCAGAGAAAGATATAGTGGTAATCCTGAGTTCATCTTGAGGTTCCGTAGCAGAGGAAACAACTTGAGATGGTAGAGAAGTACCAACGGACTTGCCAGAAGCAGTGGCTGAATCCATAAAGCCGCAGCGGACAAAGAGCAGAAGCAAAGGTAAAACACGACGGACAGGGCTAGCCGCACAGTCTCGGACAGCAGTAGGGGGAAGCCCGCAGCGGAGAAATGTGGAGCGGAACAGAAACTAGGCCGCACGGTCTCGGTGATACAACACCAGTGGCAAGTGGTTGCGACCAAGATGCGAAGCCTACAGCGGGTGGAGAGGCCGCAGCGGATTGGGAAGCCGCTGCGGATTGGGAGGCCGCAGCGGATTGGGAGGCCGCAGCGGATTGAGAGGCCGCAGCGGATTGAGAGGCCGCAGCGGCTAAGGGAGAGAATCCGCAACCGGAAGAAACCGGGCAAAGATAAAACGAAGTCGCACGGTCTCGGTGTGGATACACCAGCGGTAAGAAACCGCGACCAAGGTGCAGAGCCCCAGCGGGTAGAGAAGCCGCAGAATGAAGAGAGGGAAAACCACAGCGACTTGAGCACGGGAAGTCGCAGCGACTTACAAGAGGGAAACCGCACGGTCTCGGCGAGAAAACCGGCGGCACAGAAAGGTGTCACGACCAAGATGCGGTAGGCGCAGCAGGACGGAAAGGCGCAGCGAGAAGAGGTAGCCCGCGAGATATAATCAGCGGGTAAGGAGGCAGCGGTTACGGAAGAGCCTGCAGCGGGAAGCGAGAACAACTCGCAGCGGGTAGCAAGAACAGGACGCAACGGGTAGCGAGAACAGGCCGCAGCGGGTAGCGAGAACAGGCCGCAGCGGGTAGCGAGAACAGGCCGCAGCGGGTAGCGAGAACAGGCCGCAACGGGTAGAGAGAACAGGCCGCAGCGGGTAGCGAGAACCGGCCGCAGCGGGTAGCAAGAACAGGCCGCAGCGGGTAGCAAGAACAGGCCGCGGCGGGTAGCAAGAACAGGCCGCGGCGGGTAGCAAGAACAAGCCGCAGGGGTAGGGAGAAAACGGGTAGGGTTGCGGCGGGTATAGAAGAAGCGGGAAGGGCCCGCAGAGCAGACCGCAAGAGGATCGAAGGAGACCGCCCGGTCAGGTATAAAGAGAGCCCACAAGTCGAGAGGTCTATAAAAGGGAGTGGGGGAACGAAGAAGGGAAGACAGAGAGAGCAAGAGGAGCGGATAGAGGCACAAACCGCGCGGGAAGCCGCGGTTTGAGACCAGAAGAGGCCACCTGGTTAAGCCGAAGAACCCAGCGGACAGAAACGGGCAGGTCGGACCGCTCCCTCTGATACCATGTAGAAAAAGATGCAAGGAACCATGTAGCCTGTATTTCTTGTATAAACAGTAAATATGAATACACATATAGGAGGAGAGGAGGAGAAAAATCACAAGACTAACAATGTGGGACTAAACCTAAGACAAATGTGGGCTCATAAATGGGCCACAATTACAATGAACTTTTACACAGTTTTTCACTATCTTCTAACAAAATCAAATCCTACTTATAATTTCAAGTAAAGCATAACATCAAATATATCTTTTTTAAGCATTGTAATAATCACTTTACTATCTTTTTTCATTGTCTTAATTTCTATTTATATTCTATTAGTTATATTGTTTAACCTTGAAATATTCATTCAATGATATACTTAAAGTTTTTAATATAAAATATCAAAAAAAGGGTTATAATAAAAGGAGGGGTGATGGAGATTGATTACGCGTTCGTTCAGATATTTGTGGGTTTGGCATTTTAGGATCGTCAGATGGACGATCAGAGACCATGATCGCGGCCGGCTTGATTTTTCATATTTTTATGTATTTTACTTTTCCTTTTGTATTAGTATTTTGAGAGTTAGGTTAAATTATTCGTCGGTCGATCGTGACCATCGGATATAATTAACCTAATTTCTCCTCTGCCCACTTTATATGCCATTAGAAGCCAACAGAAGGAAGATCGAGGATTTATTTCCAACTAGAAGGCATCGGTCACTGTTGCATCCTCGATGCGACTCCAGATATCTTTCCGTCGGTCCAGTTTCAGGTACGCAAGCCACACCGCCACCTATAACGACCTCCTATATACCCACGCCTGCAAGCCTCAACAACCTCCGATTTACACTTCTTCCAAACTCGACAAGCCCCTCCTCTGTTCCCAGGCCCGATATCCCCCACCACCGACCTTCTTTTTCTCCCCCACTACCGACCTTATATTTCTCCCCCACCACTGACCTTCTTTCCCTCCAACACCACCAATGAGGTCTCAACCAGCCTTCACCCCCTTCCAAGACCGAGCAGCCCCCACCCCCCTATCCAACATCGTCAATCTTCCCCCTTCATTTCCAAACATCCATCCACCACCCCTCCCAGCCACGGGAACCTCCGTCGCCGCACCCTATACCATGGAACAGCCCGATAGACACAACCCACTGCCTTTTCCAACCTCCCCAGCCTCCCACCTCCGTCCCCGACACCCTCCACCAGCTAGACAACCACCCAACCTCCATTCTAGGGTTGTCCATCCCTCCTTTCAACTTCCAGAGCCTCTATCAGCCAACGAACACCCCCCCCTCCACCCCCTCCACCCCCAATCTCCTTACCAGTCCTTTGACAACCCCTACACCGCAGCCTTATCCCTTCAGAACAATCGCCCCCACCATCAGAGCTTTTCTCCACCATCACAGACATCGATTACTCGGTGAGCTTACCCTTTAGCTTCATTCCTATTGCAAAGAGTAAAACATGACATATCATTCCACAGGCAGAGACAATAAAGTTTGATAATTAACATATACTTTTGTAAGACTACCAACAAAGAGTAATACATGTGAGATATTATTCCACGGGCAGGAAATAAAGTAATGAATAACAAAGGATTTCAAAATTAACGGCAAGCAGGTAATGATAATGATAGATGCGGCCGCCTCATGCTATTATTATTTTATGTAGCCCAAGGGGCATTATTGTACTCAATGTTTTAAATGTTGGATGTCAGGTACATATCAGATTGAGTTTTTAAATGTTGGATGTCAGGGACATTTGAAAATGTCGGGTTTAAAATTTTAAAAATATATATATTATTAGTGTAGAAAACAAAGGGCGAACCTTGTATATACTTCTTTCATATCACAAATACAAGAGAGTACAAATATATAGGAGAAGAGAGGGAGGAAGAATCCTATACAAAAGATGTGGGACTAAAGGAGAAGGAAGAAAGAGGCCTATAAATGGGCATTTACATCATTTATCCTTATGTCTTCTAACACTCCCCTGCAAGCTGGAGCGTACAAGTCGTAGGAACCAAGCTTGGGCAAGAACTGGTAATACAATTTGCGAGGTAATGCCTTGGTAAGGATGTCAGCAACTTGCCCAGACGCCGGAACATGTTCAAACTTTAGCACCTTTGATTGAACTTTTTCCCGAACAAAGTGACAATCAACCTCAATATGTTTTGTCCGCTCATGGAACACAAGATTCTTCGCAATATGTATTACAGCTTGATTGTCACAAAACAACGTCAATGGTGAGGACAACCTAATTCCCAAAATCCCTTAGAAGACTTTCCAGCCAGGTTAGTTCTAATGTAACGACTGTCATCGCACGGTACTCAGCTTCAGCAGACGAACAAGCAACCATCGCCTGCTTCTTACTCCGCCATGTGATATGATTTCCTCCAAAGTAAGTACAAAAACCAGTAGTCGAACGTCGATCATCCAACGAGCCCACATAATCCGCATCAGAGTATGCAATAAGAGAAATGGAGGAAGATGACTTATGCACAAGTCCTTTCCTAGAGGCAGTCTTCAGATATCTGAGAATCCGTTCCACTCCCTGAAGGTGAGAAACCCGTGGGGTGTGCATAAACCGACTAACCACTCCAACCGCAAATGATATATCTGGTCTCGTAACAGTTAGGTATATCAGTTTTCCCACAAGACGGCGATAGTATTCCGGATTTGAAAGTAGAGAGTCAGCCTCAGATCCCTGAGCACACAACATATGGTTGACTTCCGTAAGGGTTTCCGCAGGTTTGCAACCCGAGAGACCAGCATCTTTCAGAAGGTCAATGCAATACTTACGCTGGGATAAGACAAGGCTATCAGGTCATTGTACTACCTCTAGTCCAAGAAAATATCGAAGATTTCTCAGATCTTTGATTTGAAAGATAGAATTATATGTTGTTTAACATGTATCACAGCTGAGTCATCACCAGTGATCAGAATATCATCCACATAAACCAGAAATATTATAGTCCCCGTTGATTGGTGACGAGTGAAGAGAGAGGAATCTGCCAAGCTTTGTTTGAAGTCAATCTCACAAACAACCTCGCTGAATTTGTCAAACCACGCCCGTAGAGACTGTTTGAGACCATAAATGGATTTGCAAAGTAAGCAGACACGAGACTCCCTCGTGGTCTCAAACCCGGAAGGTTGTTGTATATAGACAATTTCAAGAAAATCGTCATTCAAAAAGGCATTCTTGACATTCAGCTCATGGAGGGGCTAGTGACAATGAACAGCTAAGGAGAGCAAGACCCGAACCGTATTTAGTTTCGCGACTGGGGAGAACGTTTCCTCATAATCAAGCTCGTACTGTTGAGTGAAACCTCGTGCCACAAGTCGAGCCTTTAAGCGATCAACTGTCCCATCCGCGACATATTTGATTGTAATGATCCACTTGCAGCTAACACAACTGTGGCCACGAGGAGGAGACACAAGATCCCAAGTATAATTACCCCACAGAGCAGTCATTTCTTCATCCATGGCGCCAGCCACGTCGGATGCTGGAGAGCTTCCTGCACAGAATTAGGTATAGAGATAGAGGAGAGAGGGAGAGCAAAGATAAGAAGAGGTAGAGAAAGCCAATGTAGAGAGATATAATTTGCCAAGGGATGAGTCGTCGAGAAGGATGTCGGATCAACAGGCCGCAAGATCACACCGGTAAATGGAAGTTGTTGGGCAGGTGGACGTGGAGGACGACGAGTGTAAAAATCAATGATAGGAGGTTTGGAGGGGACTGGTTTGGAAGGTACTGGTGGTGGTGTAGGAATCGGAAGCGGAGGAGTAGGGAGAAGTGGTGGAAGCGGAGACGTTACGGGAATGATGGGTCGAGGTAGCAGAGGAGGAAGAAGGGGATCAGAAGGACTGGCATGATATGGTTGGTCTTCATGAAAGGAGACATCAGCAGACACAACCACCTTTCCTTGATAATAATAAAAGCAGATATACCATTTCTGAGTGCGGAGTACCCAACAAACATAGTTTTGGTAGCACGAGGGGCTAGCTTGTCATTGGAAGGACAAAGATGGCGGACATAACAAGTACACCCAAAAACACGAGGTGTGAGAGAGAAGAGATTCATGGATGGGTAGAGTAATGAGTGTCACAAAGTTAATGACAGACGAAGACATGTGATTGATAAGATGACAAGCAGTAGAGACTGCAAAGTTCCAATAGATGAGAGAAACCTACATTTGGATCATGAGAGATCTAGCCACATCAAGGAGGTGGAGATTTTTACTTTCCGCTATGTCATTTTGTTGAGTGGTGTAGACACATGAAGTCTGATGTATAATACCGAACTCAGCGCATAGATTGGAGAAGGTGCAACCAGTATATTCTCGAGCATTGTCTGTACAAAGAGTTTTGACACGGGTAGAGAACTGAGTGCGAGTTTCCGTAAGAAACGTACGGAACGTGGTTGGGAGTTCGGTACGATCACGAAGTAAATACAACCAGGTTACCCGTGACTCGTGAGTAATCATTGATAAAGGTAACAAAGTATCGATATCCAAAAACACTTGGGACCTTATAGGGCCCACAGATATCAGAATTTACTAAGGAGAAAAGAGCATCGCTCCGGGTACATGAAGGAGAAAATGAGACATGGTGTTGTTTGTCGAAAATACACGATTCACAAAAGAACTCTTGAAGAAAGACGGTATGAAGAGCTTTCTTGAGAATTAGAAGAGGGGTATGCCCAAGACGACGATGTCAATCAGTGGTGGAGACAGTGGTGAGAGCAGTGGAAGGAACCTCAAGAAGATATAGCTCGTTAAACAGTCGCTCTATACCAAGTATATTCTGCGTCAGTCGATCCTGCACCACAAAGGAAGAGCGTGAGAAAGTAACACAGCAATCAAGTTCCTGCGTAAGACGGCTAACAGAAAGGAGATTAAAAGGAGAGCTCAGAACATGAAAAACCGAGGATAAGGAGAGAGAAGAATAGGCAAATGAGCAGTGCCAGAAACCGGGATCCTGTCACCATTAGCCACGGTGATGTGCTCGGGGTAAACAGTATCTAAGTATTTGGGTGGCTGCTGCGGAGAGAGATGATGTGTAGCACCCGAGTCCACAAACCAGGGAGAGCTGTGTGAGAAGCATGATATACTGTCCTTGAAGATCGAGGCCACAGAGCCAGAGGAGCGACTAACCACCTCTTGAAGCTGATGGAGTTGAGCACGCAGTGCGGCAATATCATCAGTAGTAGTGGAACCAGATGCCATAATCCTGAGCTGCGAATAGGCACAGAAGCCGAGCGGCAAGGAGGCACGCAGCTTGCCGGACAGAACCAGCGGCTACTACGGAAGAACAATGAGGGCAGTGAGAGGCGAAGCCGAGCGGGCACCAGCAGTAAAACGTGGTCGCACGCGACTAGAGGAGATCGCGTGAGAGGCAGCAAGTAGAAGGGAGCCTGTAGCGAAAAGAAACAGGCCGCGGCGGGAAGAACCCTGAGCGGCAGCGGGTAGAAAGAACAGAGGCCAGCGAACGGGCACAAGACCGGGCGGGTAGAGACAGACCGCACCAAGATCCGGAGCGGATAGGGAAGAGACAGGTCGCACGGTCTCGATGTCAACACAGCAGCGGCAAGAGGCCGCGACCAAGATGCGGAGCGGTTAGCTGGAAGAAGCCGCCACACCTAGACACGAGGAGAAGTCGCACAGTCACAGTGATAACACACCAGCGGCAAGGAGGATGTCGCGACCAATATGCGGAGACCGCAGCAGAGAGGAGAGGCTGCTAGCGACAAGACAAGTCACAACGACTAAGCAGAGAAGAAACCGCGCGAGAAATCTGCACGGTCACGGTGAGCACACCAGCAGCAAGGAAAGATGTCGCGACCAAGAGCGGAGCTCGCAGCGGGTAGAGAAGCAGCTTCGGCTAAGAGAGGGCCAAGCGGGACGCCTGCAGAGATTGAAGAAGGGAGACCGCAGCGAGTAGGAGAGCAGCAACGGTAAGGAAAACCGCACGGTCTTGGTGATAACACCAGCGGCACAGAACGGTGCCACGACCAGACGCGGTGCTCGCAGCGGTTTGAAAGAAACTGTAGCGAGAAAAAGAAGTCGTAGCGACAAGAAACGAAGTCTCGTGAAAAGATTAAAAAATGAGAGAGTGCGGGTAGAGGAAGAAACCACAGCGAGAGGGTGAGAAGCTGAGCGGGAAGCTGGAAGGGAAGAAAGAAGAAACCGGTCGGTTAGGGGGAAGGGCCCACCAGACTGAGAGGTTTATAAAAGGGGGTAAGACGAGGTGGAGGCCGCGAGAGAGAGAGAGAGAAAGGAAGAGGAGCAGTAAGAAAAATAATAGACCGCGCGGGAAGCCGTAGTTAGAAGCAGGAAAGGCTGCAAGATAGAGCTGATAAGCAGGAGAACAAACCGCCCGGTTAAAAAGAGAGCCAGGCGGAAGACCAAGACGCCCTGAAAGAGCAGTTAGATCTGATATACTCTAGAGGGGGGGTGAATAGAGTATATGGTGCTTTGAAACTTTTTACAACAACTGTTGTAATAAGAGTGAGCAGGGAAGCAGTAAATAAAACTAATCACAGCACTAAGTAAAACAAAAACTAAGCACAGAAAAATCAAGGCCAGAAACAAAAATGAAAACAAGCAAAACCAGAAGACACAAGGAAATATAGTGGTTCCCCAAACTTGGGTACATCCACTCTTCTACCACCCTAGGTAGGAATCCACTGCAGGATGAGTTGATCAGGTGTCCTGGGCACCAATGAGCTTTTGATAAGGTGCTCAAAAACCAAAGCAGATTTTTTGATCAGGTGTCTTGCCACCAATGAGCTTTTGACAAGGTGCTCAAAAACCAAGCTCAAACTTTTGAAGGGAGTTTGAGAAACCCTTTACAGTGTGGGAGTGAGAGAATGATGGAAGTCTTCTCTTTCTCAAACAACTGAGAGGACTAAGTGGATTGATGATGTCAAAGCTCCCCCTGAATCCTTGAGATCTTCAGGAAGAAAAGCTTTGCTGAGGGTGATAGGCCTTCAAAAATTGAACTCCAGCAATAGATGATTTCAGCAAAAAGTGACTGAAATGTTGAGTGTCTGGAGTCTGGAAATATGTTGGCCTTGAACACTTTGAAGACTAAGGAGATCTAAAGATTCGAGAGGGCTTGATCTCCTTGGATGTGTGTTCTTCAGAATTCTTTTGTGACAGAAGATTTTTTGAATGCTTCTCTGTAATCTGTATCCTCTCTCTGTATTGTGTGTGTTCTGTTGTTGAGAGATTAAAAAAACAATCATGTCTTTTATTCTCTGGTATAGAATAGAATAACATTCTCTGTCAAGTATAGCCGTTGGCCTGCATTAATTGCATCCTTAATTGCATAATCTCTTCTGGAGGAAAGTCCACAGATATATTCCTTGAAAAATCCCTTGAAACTTGTTCCAGAATTGAATGAGAACGGCTAGGAAATCTCTGAATTAATTGCAGAATAACTCCTAACTGATTTGAATTTGAATTAAGAAATATCCTGGAAGTTATCTGAAATCGTCGAACTGAGCTCTGCTATCGTCGAGCTGAGCTCAGCGATCTGGAAACACACAGCAGCAAAATATCGTCGATCTGAGCTCAAAGATCGTCGAACTGAGCTCAGAGATAAAGTTCCAAAGCAGAGTCAAATCGTCGACCTGAGCTCACCGATCGTCGAGTGGAGTTCGACGACATGAAGAAGTTGAGCTCAGCGATCGTCGAATGGAGTTCGACGATCTGTCGAAGTTGAGCTAGACGATCGTCGATCGGAGTTCGACGAATCGTCGTGCTGAGCTCGACGATCAGACTTAGTCTCTAAACACAAAATCTTGGTCCTCAGGGCAGCTTCCAAACCTAGACTTCTAACCCTTAGACTCAATTCTAATTGACCTATTAAACTATACAGGAGGTCAAGCAAAGGTTCCTAGAGACATAGTGATCCTGACCCAAATTAGTAATAGGGTGTTCCAACACGCCCGGTCAAGAAGAGAAACTGAGCGGATAGGGAAGAGGAAGACCAAGCCGCCCAGTCAAGAAGAGAAACAGAGTGGATAGGGAAGCCGAGCGGTTAGAAAACAGGCCGAACTGGTTCCCTCTGATACCATGTAGAAAACAAAGGGCGAACCTTGTATATACTTCTTTCATATCACAAATATAAGAGAGAGTACAAATATATAGGAGAAGAGAGGGAGGAAGAATCTTATACAATAGATGTGAGACTAAAGGAGAAGAAAGAAAGGGGCCTATAAATGGACCTTTACATCATTTATCCTTATGTCTTCTAACAATTAGCATGTATGTATAATATAACTATGCATCTATCATATTTTTATGTATCTAACATAATATATTACTATTTGTTTTATAAGCTTTTTTTTATTATTTACCTTGACAAACAATGATAAATGACATGTCTTTAACATCTTTTTATTTGCAGGTTAGTTCGGCCATCAAATAAAAATTTCAAGCAGATTGAGCAGAACAATAAATATCAAGTAGATTGAGCTAAACAATAAATAAAAGAATATGTCCTTTTTTGGAGAAATTGTTTAATAAAGTTTTCCGAATATGTCTTTCATCTGAACTCATACTGGTAGAGCTTGGAGAATTGTAGTGAAATTTAAATATCTAGTTGCCCAACAAATTAATGCGTACTAATCTGATCCACAATATTCTGTATAACTGTACGTGGGTAAGTGTTGAAACCGGAGGTCGGTCCCAACGAGAGTTCAGACTCAATGAGGTAGTTTGCACCTACTTCTCCCGAACTTAAACTACTGATCAGACACTTGGAACTAGAGAACTGACTCTGGGTTGCAGCACAGAGGTCTCACCACACATCCGGAAGATCTTAGAGCGTTTCTTCTACCAAGACAAAAGCTGAGTTGGGCACCTTGGAGGGCGGTCGAAGTCAACCAAAACTACTTGAGGAGGAAGAAGCCAAGAGAACTGGATCTCCTCTAAAGGTTCCCCAAGGATCTATTTATAGTTTTTCAAGTCCGGTATGCGCATAGCAAAATCCCGCCTTCTGATTTTTCTAAACGCACCTCATATTGGTCTGTCAATAGCCAAGCTCTGTCGTTTGGAGGGGCTATTGGCAGGTCAAAACATTTTATCTCATGGACAATCCTTCTAGGACGGGTAGACCATGATGTCATATCCCCCTGGGGTGGCGAGTACCAAGATATGGACGACAACCATCCACTCGCTCCTAGTTGAGGGCGAGTTCCCGATGAAGTCGGTACTCACCTACCTCATACTCGATACCTGGGTAGAGTGCGAACCGACTCCCCCACTCACTCCGCTATTGCATACCTGCCGATTTGGGCGAGTGCGGGCATGTTTACCCCACTCGCCCACTCACCTGAAGCCTTGGGCGAGTGCAGGCCTGCTTGCCCCACTCACCACTCAACGGGTCCCGTGGGTCCATTTGCACCTTGGCCTTCTCTAGTGAACCCACTCAGCGAATGAGGGGTTGTACACAATCTTCGCTCTTTGCGAGATTGTCCCAAACTCGGAAAGAAAAGTTCAACCTCTAGTATTCGGTGAGTGTTTGCTGACCTGGAGTGAATCTTTTGGTGGGTCCTTCCACTACGCTATATACAAACCAAGGGAATAAGAGGACTTCGCACTCCTCACCTTTCCCAAGCTTTTTCTTCTATTTTTGCTGGTATGATGCCGCTCTCGAAAGAAGTTCAGGATCGTATTGCCGCCGTGAGAGAGGAGACCAAATCCTCCATCGTCGAGTTTGCTCTTTGGCTTTTCTAAGAAGACCTCTCACAAACTTAAAAAGGCTAAAATGGTCAGGCTTGACCAAACAGCTGGTGGGTCCGCCCTTCTGATTCCATCATCTGTCGTCGAGCTTACTCACCAGGTACTCACATTTATCTCTCGACTCGCCACTGGCCAAGGAATATTGACGGAAGCCATTCTGACTACTCGCAGGAAGAACCTTCAAACGAAAAGGACGCAGGAGAGAGTTTTGTGAATGCCAGCCTACTCTCGCAAACAATCGGGAGCGACCCGCCTGCCCAGGAGACACCTTCAAGTTGTTTCAGGTGGCCCTCTGTCCGTGCCCGGTGAGTTGTCTATTGCCTTCCCGCTAACCCTCTTTTCTTGTCTCTGATTTTCACCTCGCTCTGCTTCTCGCAGCTCCTACCTTTGGGACCACGGGCCTGCACACTATCACCAAGGTCGCCGGCTCGCAAAATCACCCATGATCCCGCCTCAGGCTCCAAACTTCCGCCCGAAGGGACTCTCGGCCACTTGACTCTTGCCACCAGTCTAGTCACCGACCAGGTACCGCTCCCCCCGGCCTCGGGAAAGCGCACATGATTTCCTTCGACGGACCCTTCGAGGGGCGGCCCATTTGATGTGAACCAAGGTGGGGGCTGTAATTTTTCAACGATAATAAAATGTGATCTTTTAAAATAAATGGGACGCGAGAGAATTTTGCGGGCTATTTTAGACGAACAAAACAACATAGGCGTCGCTCGCGAACGCAAGGCTACCGGACGCACGTAATAACGTTGTGAATCACATATCCACAGGGACAAAAATATGGTGGCGGACAGTGGAAAAAAACGGTAATAAGGAGATAAAGAATCTAGGGCAAACTCTTTTAATTACTTATTCGTTTAAATATTAGCACTACAGAAAAAGATGGATTGGAAGCAGGAGAAGGTGAGGTATACCACGGGGGAGTAGCAACGACTGAATATCTCCGGGAGGTGGAAGGAGGAACCGCAAACCGCTACGGTGCTCGGGACGACCAGAAGTTGTTGTAAACGCTGGGGCTGGCAAAGTTGAGGTTGCCGGGAAACTGGGCAGTGCCGCTGGACGTGTGGAGGACTGGGGCAGTGGGATCGTGCAGCCGGAAGAAGAGTAAATCTTACAGGGTCGCTGTAATCATCTGGGGAAGGGCCATGAGCAGTCACTGGAACCTTGGAGGAGTCCCGACGTTGACGTCGGGGGAAGACGGGCTTCACCGGAGGCCTTCGTCGAGGAAGGATGTGCACCGGGGAAGGCAAAGCGGTTAGAGGCTTCCGTCGGAGAAGGAGGAGGCTGATTGGACGCGGCGGAGCCAGGAGGATGTTCCGTCGGGCGATGCAGGGGCAATGCTGGGAGAACGATAATAGGAAAATGATTTATTTAACAAGCTGGCTTGAAGTTTTCCCAAATAAAATCAGCTCGGTCCCGAACGATGATCTTGTCCGGGCCCGGACAAAAAAATTTCTCCCGTTTTGGAGGACTTTTTTTTTCTCATTTTCACATTCTAGAAAATGACATTATAATGGAAAAACAACTAAAGGAAGTTGTTTTGTCATTTTAGTAACTCGTCTCTAAAAACAAACACAAATATTATGGACAGTGACGTTTTCAGAAAACAGAAATGAAGAAAAAAAACTCTCTTAAACAAGATAATCGGTGTTATACATTTTTTAATATCTAAGGCCTCATTTGGCGTGGTGTTTGGAGGCGGCGTTTGCGGGAAACGCCATCGCACGACGGATAACCAAATGCCAGGCGGCGGCATTTAGCGCGTCTCCTCCCGCCGTGTCATGGAAAATGAAGGGATTTCCTCCATTTCGATCGGCGGCCTCCCTCTCCAGTTCGATCAGCAGCCCCGTCTCCTCCCACGAAAATGAAAATCAGATTCCCTTGTTAGGGTTGAGCATGGTTTAGATGAAAATAATTTTTCTACTTCTACAGCTAAGATCTATACAAATGAAACAATATCGCTAGCTTGATTGCAGTTTCATAAACTTTAACTTCAATTATTCATGATATTCTCTTACCACAGTTTTGGAAACACTTCTCAGTGCCACATAATTACCTACGCTTGGATTTGATCACCCATAATGCCTCCTATCAAGAGTACAATTGCTGGATATTGTAGGAGAAAGCTGGAAATGACCACTTAGAGGGCTGAGAAGGGCAGGACGGCTACCAAATAGCTAGGGGTGAAAATAGGCCAGGCGGCCTATCAGGGGCCTGCGGTCTGGCCTGTCATCGGCCTGGCTTGGCCTGACCTATTTTCTACTTATCATAAATATAGGCCTGTATTTGGGCCTGTTTTTAAAACAGGCTCAGGCCTCTATTATTAAAGCCTGGTCGGTAAGCCTGCAGGCCGGCCTACATTATTTTTAAATAATAAATAAAATTAATTTATTATATAAACCTAAATATCCCTAATTACTAAATTACTAAGAGTATATTAAAAATGAATTATTAAGTATGCCTACAGGCCAGGTCAGACCTACCCGTTTTGCAAAATAGGTCAGGTCAGGCCTATATTTTGACCTACATCAGGCTAGTAGGCCAGACTCGGGCCCAAAAACACTAATATAGGTCGGGCTTGTTTTCCATAAGGTCTGATCTGGCCTGGCCTATTTCCACCCCTACGGACAGCAGAAGTTCAAGTATAAACAACAGCTGCATGGATTACTAGACTGTTGGAAATGGTAAAACTTTATTTTTCTCTATATAAAACTATCATCATGTGGCGTATAAAGAAGCAAAAATCATTCAGGAAAAAGTTAAAGGCGTGGGAAATGTAGCTGATTACATAAAGGTAACAAAGTACTCCATGATATTCAATGAGTACCAAATTTGGCACAAAATTTATAAACTGTAGGCCAATTAATCAAAAAAAATATATGGTACAGTTTAAAAATCAGCAATACTTTATAACGAAGTTGTTGTTTATACTTGAACAATGTTGTATAAACAGCAGCTAGATATTCAATGAGTACCAAATCTGACAGTTGACCAACCCCTCTCAGCCCTCTAAGTGGTCATTTCCAGTTTTCTCCTACAACGACCAGCAGCTGTACTCTTGATAGGAGGCATAAAACAAATTCTGGATTGCAATTTCAGAAAAAAAATTGTAGAAATAATAAAATAAAGCAGTCATCCATAAAAAATGTCTATCTAGTGCAGCAAACATTGTCCATACAGTTAGAATCATTTCCAGCAGTCTAGAAATCCATGAAGCTGCTGTTTATACTTGAACTGCTGCTGTCTGGCAGCTGACCAGCCCCTCTCAGTCCCATGAGTGGTCTTTTTCAGTTTTCTCCTACAGCGACCAGTTGTTGTACTCTTGATAGGAGGCATAAAACCAATTCTGGATTACAATTTCAGATACAAAATTGTAAAAATAATAAAATAAAGCAGTCATCCATAAAAAAATGTCTATCTATTGCAAAAAATATTATCCATAAATACAGTTATCTAGCAGCAACTATTGTTCGTATCAATATCTAATATAAATAATTTCTATATTTATCCATATGCACTTTTATTTTTATGTTGACTCTATTAATCATATTAGATGTTTGATGATCAACTCCAAATCCCCCATAATATAAATATAAGAAGTAACATAGTAGAGTAGAAGAAAAGAATAGAAATATGAATAAAAACAAGAGGGAGAGTATATCATAATAACCTATGGGTGATCAAATCTCATAGCTCAATATCTCATTTCTACATTGTTTGGAAGGGGGAAGAAAACCAATAAGTTCTATAAACATATTACAGTGAATGAACCAAGAAATTTTAGGTTTAACTGAACAAGATTAAAAAGTTGTTGAAGGAGCTCTCTGATAGCTGATGGAACATAATTAAGGCACATTCACTAAGTGGTCATTTCCAGCTTTCTCCTACAGCGGCCAGCAGCTGTACTCTTGATAGGAGGTATAAAACCAATTTCTGAGAAATAAATCAAAAGAGGAATGAATGCACATTCGTGAGAACATTAGCCATCTCCTCTCTCTTCTTCTTAGCTTCTTTGTGTGTGCATAACCTTTTTTAGCCACTTTTAATGTCGCTTATACTTTTCAACATGAGGAGCTTAGTTCCCTTGAGAAGGAGATTATTGAGCTTCTCAAGGTTGGAAAGGATAAGTGCGCATTAAAATTTTTAATGTCTACAAGATTAAAAAGGCGAAAAGAGACTCGTGGGTGAAGACTCGAAGCAAAGAACTGGCTGAAGGCGAAAGGCGAAGAAGAAATATTTTGGGGAAGGAGAATTAAAGAACTGATCGTCCCTGTCGAAGGTTGGAAGCTTAGGAGGTTCTGTCTCGTCATTTTTTAGCTTGGAGGTGGTAGGCACAGCTCTGTGAAGAAGTCGCGCCTTCTGCCATATTTAATGAGTAGGAAGTGGAGGATCCTCGATATGAGGCTACGAGACAGACTTGACGAGGAAGGGGATGGAGGGAACACTGCTCGAGGGGAGGGGATGAGATTAGCTGATGGGAAGAGACAACACAGCTAACCGGATTAGCTGCTTATTGGATCAAATTAATGAAAAATTTTTTGGTAAGAGGAGAAAATTATAGAAATAATAATGGATGACTTGAATAAGTTGCGCCTTCTACTATATTTAATGAGTAGAAAGTTGAGGATCCTCGATATGAGGTCACTGGACGGACTAGATGAGAGAGGGGATGAAGGAAACACTGTTCGAGGGGAGAGGATGAGATTAGCTGATGGGACGAGACAACACAGTTAAACGGATTAGCTGCTTATGAGACCAAATTAATGAAAAATTAATGAATTTTTTTTTGGTAAGAGGGGAAAATTATAGAAAAATAATGGATGACTTGGGTTTGATCGTCAAGCATCCAAGTGATGCATAGATGCCTTATTAAGCATATATGAAACTGAATATCCATTCACCAGAACGCATTCACCTCATTCACCAGAACGCATTCACCTGAATGCAAAACCTTTGAGGAGAATATTTATGGATGATTGTATTTTTTGATATTGTAATAATTATGATTTGTTTTATTCAGGACTGCTATGTCATGTATTATGACTTATGCAATTCCTTTGTAAAATCAATCTGTTTTAGTTCTTTATAATTCACTTGTGTTGATTTAGTGTAGTTTATGTTGTATGATGCTTTCAAATGTGGTTACCTGTGAATTTTTTTTGCTTTGAATAAATATGTTGCATTGGAATGTGATATTATATATATGCTAGAGATTGATTGCATGATGATTTGGACACAGTTTTGAATGGCGAGAGCTCGCTACCAAAGTTACCTTTTTCGGGCATGCTCAATATCTGAGTATGGGGTAAACTTTGAACCTCTCCCTTGTATATTTTAAATTTTTCATAAATGAGATCATCATTTAGTTGCATTTAAGTCTGGGTAGAGTGAGCTGAATGCGTTACCCACCGTGCATCAAGCACAATATAAGACCAATAAGGAAATGAAACTAGATTCCTTTTTTAAAAACTCTTTACTTTTTCAATTAAGATCGATTAATCTCTCAAATGAAAAAATATTGAAAAATATAAGGACATATTGTGTTCTAGTTGAAGTGAAAGATATAAACAAAGTTGTTATATCCTCGGTTAAAAATAATAAAATAAATATAAAAGAAATATTTATTCAAAAAGACTGAATTCTTAGAGAAATTTTGTGTTTGTTTCATTGCTTCAACATCTAAGTGGCC
Organism: Platanthera guangdongensis; assembly: GCA_039583875.1. Lineage (NCBI taxonomy): Eukaryota > Viridiplantae > Streptophyta > Magnoliopsida > Asparagales > Orchidaceae > Platanthera > Platanthera guangdongensis. The sequence continues at coordinate 24,255,291 of CM077162.1, read as the reverse complement.
TGGTCGATGATGTCATAATCCTCGAGGATTAGTGCAACCCCCTTTTATGGGTGATGGTACTATGACATACTTCCCTTAAAGCGAGTGGAAATGTTCTGTTTGTGGACATGAAAGCTGAGGTAATTTGGGCATTGGTAATAATATATGTGCTCCCCTTGACAGGAAGGTTTATCATCAACAACTGTTGGGAGTATTTCTTCCTCTTGACTGGAAGGTTGATCGTCATCAGTTATTGAGAGTGGCTTTGACTGGATCTGATTCTCTACATTTGTTTGATGCTTATCTCAATCCCATGTGCGATGTTCATTGAAGATTACATCTCTTGAGACGTGAACTTTTTGCGAAATTGGATCATATAATCTGTATCTTTTTTTTACATAAATTTAGTTTAGATACTCTTGGGTTGGATTCTCATTAATATAAAAAAATGGTCACTTATGGATTCTCTCTGGAAGGACCTCACTTAAATCTTCTTAAAAAAAATCTATTTGCACACCCCAAAATATATGAAGAGATAAATGATATATTGTAGTTTCTATTAGTTAAAAAACATACCACTATTTGAAGTTTGTTGTAATTTGAGGTCGTGTACAATGAATCATAGTATTGCCAACATTCTTCGTAGCTGGCTAGCCCCTCTCAGCCCCCTGAGTTGTCATTCCTAGCTTTTTCCCACAATGGTCAACAGTTGTACTCTTGATAGGCGGCATAAAACCAATTCCGGATTGCAATTTCGAATAAAAAATTGTAGAAATAATAATGAATGACTTGGGTTTGATCGTCAAGCATCCAAGTGATACATAGAGGCTTTATTAAGCATATATGAAAGTGAATGTGCTTTAATTATGTTCCATCAGCTGTTAGAGAGCTCCTTCAACAACTTTTCAATCTTGTTCAATTAAACACAAAATTTCTTGGTTCATTCACTATAATATGTTTATAGAACTTAGCGTCTTACTTCTCCCTTCAAAACAATGAAGAAATTAGATACTAAGCTATATATGAGATTTGATCACCCATAGGTTATTATGATATAGTCTCCCTTTTGTTTCTATTTCCTTTATGGATAAATGCTTTATTTTATTATTTCTGCAATTTTCTATCCGAAATTGCAATGCAGAATTGGTTTTATGCCTCCTATCAAGAGTACAGTTGTTAGACGCTATAGGAGAAAGCTAAAAATGACCACTCAGGGGGCTGAGAGGGGCTGGTCGGCTGCCGGACAGCAGCAGTTCAAGTATAAACAACAGCTTCATGAATTTCTAGACTACGGGAAATTGTTCAAGGCGACTGGCAGCTACTCTGTGAAGGTCGATAGGGAGCCCGGAGGCTCTTAGATGCTTCTAGGATGTAGAGAGGCTTCATAGTAGATGACTTGTAATGCAGTTTCAATAATCCCAGCATGTGACATAGGTGAATTCGATGAGTATGTAATTAAATGACACGGGGAAGTGTCTCAACAAAATTATGTGGTAAGAGGATATTATGAATAATTGAAGTTAAAGTTTATGAAACTGGAATCAAGCTAGTGATATTGTTTCATTTGTATAAATCCAAGTAGTATGAGTAGAAAAGTTATCTTCATCTAAGTAATGATAATGAGAATGTTAAAATTTATGTCTGGGAAAAATTTGGAATGATAAATTAATGAATGTGAATTTTTGGCTGAATGAATATAATCTATCAAGATAAAGTAATTTAAAATTTTTAGGTTATTTGGACATGCACAACAAAGGTAGAAAATACATTCATTAGACAAATAACTAAATATTGTGTTAAGAAATATATATATGTGACAAATGCAATAAGATATTTGTAACAGTTTAGAAATACATCAGTCTAGAAATAATGTGTTAAGAAATACATATATGTGAAAATAAAGTTTTATCATTTACAACAGTCTAGAAATCCATCCAACTGCTATTTATACTTGAAATGTTAATGTACGATAGTCAGCCACCCATCTCAGCTTTCTGAGTGGTCATTTCCAGCTTTCTCCTATAGTGGTCAGCAGTTGTACTCTTGATAGGAGGCATAAAACCAATTTCGGATTGCAATTTCGAATATAGAAATGTAGAGATGATAAAATAAAGTAGTCATCCATAACAAATGTTTATCTAGCGCAACAAATATTGTCCATAAATACGGTTATCTAGCATCAACTATTGCCTGTCTAATATAAATAATTTCTATACATCCATAGACACTTTTATTTTCATGTAAGCTCTAGTACTCATTTTGAATGCTTGATGGTCAACTCCAAGTCCTCTATAATATAAATATAAGAAGTAATATAGTAGAATAGAAGAAATGAATAGAAATAAGAATGGAAACCAGAGGGAGAGTATATCATAATAAACTATGTGTGATTAAATCACATAGCTCAGTATTTAATTTCTACAGTGTTTTGAAGGGAGAAGTATGTTAATAAGTTATATAAACATATTACAGTGAATGAAACAAAACCAAAAATTTATATATTCATTCGTATGCACTTTATTAATCATTTTGGATCTTATCAAGTCTGAGAAAGTGCCGATCTCCATTGTTTTTGTTTGATGTGCACTACATGTGAACCAGAAATGAGAGAGAGAAACACTGCATGCTTATCCTTTCCAACTTTGAGCTCCAAGGGAACTGAGCTCCACGGTGTTGGAAATGATAAGCGCTCATTAAAAGTGGCTAAAAATAGGTTATGCACACATAAAAGAGCAAAGAGGAAGAGAGAGGACATGGCTAATATTCTCACAAAGATGAGATAAGTTTCTTGATTTGTTCCATTATGCATTAATTATGAATGTGTCTTGATTCCTCTTTTAATTTGTTTCTCCGAAATTAGTTTTGTCTCCTATCAAGAGTACAGTTGCTGGCGGCAGTAGGAGAAAGCTGGAAATGACCACTCAGTGGGTGAGATGGGTTGGCCATCTGCCGGAAAACAACAGTTCAAGTATAAACAACAGATTCATGGATTTCTAGATTGCTGAAAATGGTTCCAGGTGGCTGGCAGCTGAGAGAATAAAGAAAGGGAGAGAAAACAACTTTGTCAAACACCCACAAATATGAGGAAATAAGATCAAAAGGAAACCATCCATTTTCACTTACAAATCGGACGAACTGCAGTCCTATTATGTACCAAATTCTTGCACTGTAATGCACTTGAATTGCAGTCCTGCGCTGCAGCTGCACTGCAATTTTGCATTGCACTGAAGAACGACAATGCAATTTTGCATTGTAGTTCAAAATACAATGAACGACTCCTCAAGGAAATGCCAAAATAACCACCAAGGCATGATTTCTTGGCGCGACTTATTTGCTCCGATGAGTTTGGACAAAAACATCAATGTCATAGAATGTATGTTCAGTATGACAAATGTTACTACTGTTACAAAGAAAAAAAACTAGTTTTGAGCATAAAATGTTTGGTATGATAATTGATGTTTTTGTTCAAACACACCGGAGAAAATAAGTTGCGCCAAACGCAGCCAAACATCCCTACGAAGGGGTGTTCACTTTCATATATGTTTAATAAGAAATATAAATAATTTTTATATTCATGCATAGACACTTTTATTTTAATGTAGCCTCTATTAGTCATTTTGGATGCTTGGTGGTCAACTCTAAGTCCTCCATAATATAAATATAAAAAGTAATATACTAGAGTAGAAGAAAAGAATATAAATAAGAATAGAAACAAGAGTGAGAGTATATCATAATAAACTATGGGTTATCAAATCTCATAGCTTCGTATCTAATTTCTACATTATTTTGATGGAATTGGTGGGTGATGTGAGTGTGCTGGCCGACTAGTTTTGTGTTGGGATTTGGTGCTATCAAGACTCCCTGCAGCACGGAAGCATCCAAGAGCCTCTAGTCTCTTTGTCGACCTTCACAGAGCACTTCCAGCCACCTTGAACCGTTTCCAGCAGTCTAGAAATACATCCAGCGGCTATTTATACTCAAAATTCTGTGGCTAATATTTCCTTTAGTCAAACATAAAGATATATTTGATTTCCAAATTGTTCCATAAGCTTGGTCTAATTCACAAAATATATGTATTTGCTATAATTCTTCACTGCAGTTTAACTACAATATTACAGAACAGTGCAAAAAAATGTAGAAATTAGATGTGATATTGATAAAGATCTTGGAACAAGGCCCATCGCTTATATTATCCTGAAGATAACCATATTTCTATATACAGAGATGTGGAAATAGAAGAAATGTCTAATTGGACTTGGCAGAATCAAGCTTCCACAGATAAATTAATTGGTGAACACAAATGTCCACTCCAACCATAGGGAAGTAACATAGTAGAGTAGAAAAAAATAATAGAATTAAAAATAAAAATAAGAGGGAGAGTATATCATAATAAACTATAAGCGATCAAATCTCATAGCTCAATATCAAATTTCTACATTATTTTGCATTTACTCTATCAATATTGTTAGAAATCATGACGGGCCCAAAACTAGGAGAACATGAATCCAGATTCGTGGCTGAGTACAGTCGAATAGCGAGAACATCCCCAACCAAATCACCCAGGATGAATTTAACCAGGGTAGGTTACTAAGGCAGGATTCGAACCCCTTACGTCCTTTATCAAGCTCATAAGCAGAAGCCTGATACCCAACTGTGCATGTTCTCGTCATTCGACAACAGTCGGCCACGGATCTGGATTCATGTTCGTAGAGTCAGCGGCCCACCATGATTTCTAATAAAAGATGGCCAGAATATACTGTATTTTCCTCATACAGGTTGGAGAGTGCCCAAAATTCTTATTATTTTCAATCGTATTACATACCTGAGTTTTTTTGTTTAGAAACTCTAAAGAAATTAGAGATGAAAGCAGAAAAAGGGTGTGTTTGTCGGTTACAGCCAACACTCAAAGGCTTATTATATATACAACCCAGAGATAAAGCAGCTACATATTTTCAAGGACATAATTTTTGATCAGGATAAATCCTGGAATTGGGATCAGACATCAGATTTCTTTTAAACAAAGGAAGTTTGCTCAGATTTTATCTCTTGATGAAATTGCTACTGAAGAGAAACCTTCCTTTCAAACAAAAGATTACAATCAAGACTTAAAGCTTTAGACTCAGATTCTGAGGACGATTCGTCATTTCCTAAGAAGTATAGATCCATAACAATGTCTCTCTCTCTCTCTTTTTTGGTTCATATGCAGGGCACGTCAAACAAAAACAACTGAGAGGGGCTAACCAGCCGTCGGATAACAGCAGTTCGAGTATAAACAACAATTGTATTGATTTCTAGACCGCTGAAAATGGTTTCAAGTGCCTTATAGCTACTTTGTGAATGTCGACAGGGAGCCCGTAGACTCTTAGAGGCCTCCTATCATCATCTAAATTATGATAATGAGAATTTTAAGATTTATGTTTGGAAAAAAATAAGAAGGATAAATTAATGAATGTGAATTTTGGAAGAATGAATGTCATGTATCAAGATAAAGTAATTTCAAATTTTAGGTTATTTGGACATATACAACAAAGATAGAATATGCATCTATTAGACAAATAACTAAATCATGTGTCAAGAAATGCATATATATGACAAGTGTAGTAAAGTATTTGTATGGGGAAAATAAAAATCAAATTCCCCTGTTGGGGTTGAGCACAACATAATTGTCTGTTTTTGATTCAAAAAAATCTGCTTCACCATATAAGACACATGAAATTTTTTGCTGCTTAGCCTACAGACATATTACAAAAGAAAAAAGGGAAAAACTTGATGAAAAAGTCATGTACACCCTCTTCATTGCATACAACAACAACTCAAAAGGATACAGATTATATGATCCAGTTTCGCAAAAAAGCTCACGTCTCAAGAGATGTAACCTTCAATGAACATTGCACATTAGACTGGGATAAAAATCAACCAAATGTAGAGGATTGGTTTAGATCCAGTCAAAACCACTCTCAACAGCTGCTGATGATCAGCTTTTCAGTCAAAGGAAGAAACATTCCCAACGGTTGCTGTTGATAAACCTTCATATCAAGAGGAACACATCTACTTATTCAGATGGAGAGCAGGAGTCATCACGTTCAAAAAGATACAAATCCCTCAAAACCATTTAGAAAAATACAAGGATCTTCTCCAAATGAGTTAAATCAATCAATAGACACCTGAAACCATTATGGCTGGAACCATTTCCAACAGTCTAGAAATCCATGAAACCACTATTTATACTTGAATTGTTGCTGTCCGGCAACCGGCCAACCCCTCTCATCTCCTGAGTGGTCATTTCTAGCTTTCTCCTACAACGGCCAGCAGATGTACTCTTGATAGGAGGCATAAAACCAATTTCGAAGAAACAAATCAAAAGAGGAATCAATGCACATTCATAATTAAGACACAATGGAACAAATCAAGAAACTTATCTCATCTTTCTGATAACATTAGCCATGTCCTCTCTCTTCTTCTTTGCTTTTTTATGTGTGCATAACCTTTTTTAGCCACTTTTAATGTGCGCTTATCCTTTCCAACCTTGAGGATCTTAGTTCCCTTGAGAAGAGGATTACTGAGCTCCTCGGGGTTAGAAAGGATAAGCGCGCATTAAAAATTAATGTCTAGAAGATTAAAAGGCGAATGGAGGCTCGTGGGTGAAGACTCAAAATAAAGAATAGGTTGAAGGAGAGAGAAGAAGAATAAATATTTTGGGGAAGGAGAAGCAAAGAACTGATCGTCTCTGTCGAAGGTTGGAAGCTTAGAAGGTGTCGTCTCGTCATTTTCAGCGTGGAGGTGGTAAGCACGACTCTGTGAAGAAGCTGCGTCTTCTGCTATATTTAATGAGTAGGAAGTCGAGGATCCTCGATATGAAACCACGTGAAGGACTTTACAAGGGAGGGGATGGAGGGAATACTACTCGAGGGGAGGGGATGAGATTAGCTGATGGGACGAGACAACATAGCTAACCAGATTAGCTGCTTATGAGACCAAATTAATGAAAAATTAATGAAATTTTTTTAGTACAGTAGCAGCGTGACTTTTCGAAATTGGGAGAGCGGAAAGGCGGGCCCCGCGATGTTAGAAATGGTATTTATAAACGTATGAATTAATAAGTACATGTTTTTATAGCACGTGTTTTTTCCCTGATTTGATTTACAAATACAGTCGTATAACTGTCATATGTCAGATATATGTAATTCATTCATCTTATTTTTCAAGCACATATCATATGTTGTTTGGTTCACATCAGCCATCATGGCCAGTATAACAACATGCTAATGCAAGACATTCTCACAATCTTCCATAGAAACTTTCTCATGTTTTATGTGGTCATTTATATGATATTTTGAACCATAGACATAATTGTATGTTTTTGGTTCAAAGACATCTACTTCCCTATGTAAGACACGTGAAATTTTTTGGATGTTTAGCCTGAAACATATTCCAAAAGAAGAAAGGAAAAAAACTTGATGAAAATGCCCTATACACCATCTTCATTGCATACAACAATAACTCAAAAGGATACAAATTATATGATCCAATTTCGCAAAAGTTCACGTCTCATGAGATGTAACCTTCAATGAACATCGCACATGAGACTGAGATAAAAATCAACCAAATATAGAGGATTACATCCAGTCAAAGCCACTCTCAACAGCTGATGATGATTAGCCTTTCAGTCAAGAGGAAGAAACACTCCCAACAGTTGTTGATGATAAACCTTCCTGTCAAGAGGAGCACATTTACTCATCTACTGATTCAGATTGAGAGCTGGAGTCATCACGTCTAAAAAGTTACAAATCCCTCAAAACCATTTAGAAAAATACAAGGATCTTCTCCAAGTGAGTTAAATCAATCAACAGCAACCTGAAACCATTATAATTTTGCAGGACATTAACTGACACCCAAAACAAATTTAAAATGACACCCAAAACAAATCATAATGTTGTATTCATTATGATTTGAGTTGCTATTATTAATTCCAAAAATAGAAACCAAAATATTAGGATAATTCTTAGAAAGACAATTAATTAGCCAAAATCCATAATTTTTTTAGCATTGTTAAATTAAAAACTACTACTTAATAAGACAAGACTGATGAAAATAACAAAAAATGGACACTCTCCAACCTGTATGAGGGAAAATACAGTATATTCTGACTTACGGATGTAATTCAGATTACATACGACTGATATATGACAGGTATACGACCGTATTTATAAATCAAATCAAGAAAAAATATGTCCTACATGTTACAGATCTTGCATGCCAAAATAAACATGTCTAGAAAACTAAACATTGTTATAGATCAGCTTCCAAGAGCCTTCAGGGTTCCTGTCGACCTTCACAGAGCAGCTGCCAGCCACCTGGAACCATTTCCAGCAGTTTAGAAATCCATGAAGCTATTGTTTATACTTGAACTGATGTTGTCCGGCAGCTGGCCAACCCCTCAGGCCCTTTAGTGGTCATTTCTAACTTTCTCCTATAACGACCAGCAATTGTACTCTTGATAAAAGTAGGGGTGGAAATAAAGCACTGCGGGCCCAGGCCGGGCTCGGCCCCCCTAGGCCCAGGCTTTTTTACTGCCAGACCCAGGTCGGGCCCTTCTCAAACCGGGCCCAGGCTGAGCCCAGACCATAGTAAAAAAAGGGAGCTTGTTGGGCCTTTTATATCGGGCCCAACCAGGCCCCCAACCATGCATCCCAGCATTTGGGCTGAGCTAAGCATTGTCAGCATTAAATGTTGGCAATGCATTGCCAGCATTAAATGCTGGTCGCAGCCAGCTTTATGCGGGCTTTAATGCCCGGCCGGGCCTGGGCCTGGCCCGGGCCGGGCATCAGGCCGGACCCTGATCATATTTGGGGGTCTGGTGAGCCTCTTTGGGCCTGGTCTGGGGCTGGCCTAGGCATCAACGAGCCCAGACTTAATCAGGCTCAGATTCGGGCAGTCCTGAGCTGGGCAACCGGGCTCGGGCAAAATTTGCACCCCTACATTGGAGGCATAAAACAAATTCCGGATTGCAATTTCGGATAAAAAACTATAGAAATAATAAAATAAAGCACTCATCCATAAAAAAATGTTTATCAAATGCAGCAAACATTGTCCATAAATACGGTTATCTAGCAACAACTATTGCTCATATCAATGCCTAATATAAATATTTTTTATATTCATTTATAGACACTTTTATTTTTATGTAGGCTCTATTTATCATATTGGATGTTTGATGGTCAACTTCAAGTCCTCCATAATAAAAATATAGGATGTAACATAGTAGAGTAGAAATAAGAGGGAGAGTGTTGGAACCGAGATTCGATTCCACCTAGAGTTCGGACTTAGGGGTGCAGCTCACACCTACTTCTCCCAAGCCGTCCTTTTGTGAGAGACTTGAATTTGGAGAACGACCCTTGACTCTAGCGTCGAGGTCTCACCTCACAACCGAAAGACTTTTGAGATCTCCCCCTCCCTAGCCAATGCTGAGCTAGGTGTCATGGAGGATGAAGGGAGAAGATGAGGATTGGTGAATACATATTTATTTACATGACACCCCAAGGGTTTATTTATAGATTTTTGGGGATGACCTTACAATAGAGCAATCATGCTGCTCTAAAATTACTGAAATACCTTGAATTGGTCTGCCAACATCCAAACTCCGCTATTTTGAACAGCTATTCGCAGCCTACCAGGGGAAAAATAGCAAACCCTCAAGCCGGGCGAGCTGCTCAAGCCGGGCGAACTGCTCAAGCCGAGCGAGACCCTCAAGTCGGGCGAGCTGCTCAAGCCGGGTGAGACCCTCAAGCCGGGCGAGTTGTTCAAGCCGGGCGAGCTGCTCAAGCCTGACGAGACCCTCAAGTCGGACGTGTAACGACCCAACTTCCAACACTAAGAGAAATGAAATTTAATGTCGAGAGTTTGTTGGACATTTTATTGTGTATGTCACACAATGACGTCGATGTGGTGAATATATTTAAAGAGTAGAGTTGAGGTGGCCAATTTGAAGTCATATAATGGTTGAGTTGAAGTGATAATTGCTGGACAGTTTATATGAGATATATATATGATATTAAATGTTATGATATATTATCTTATATGTTATGTTATAATAAAAATGACATGGTTTGGATTTAATTAAATTTATAAACCCATCTTAAGGCTTAGGCGGTGAAATATGAGCGATGGAGTTGGCCGGTTTAGAAAAGATATATGTTGAGCCCTCGTTTAATCAAAAATCCTGCACGCATGCTTCTCCATTCTCGCCGTTCTCGCATCTCACCGAGGGATCGTGAGAACCGCCCGTTTCCCCTCCCTCTTCCTCGCCGATCTCTCTTCGTCTCTCACAATACCGAAGGGGATTATCCTCCAGTTGCTGGGATCGACATCGGGAAAACTCTAGGTTGAGCTGTATGATGTTGGGCTGGTTTTGGAAGGTCAAATATGCACCTTATGTCCTTCTACGTCACTGTAAGTCATATTTTCCCTTTAATCCTTCATAATTTCTTTTATTTTGCGTTTGATTTCAGTTGAAAGCAAGTGAGGGTTTTACTTGCTCGATTGCGTAATGTTTACTGAATATTGGGGTTCCTGTAGTGGACACTCGGTGGTTGTAGGGCATGTGTCTTTTAATTGATGTTAAGTATGCCAGATTTTATTTGGAAGTTCAGTTCTTCTTCCTCCTCTTATTCCTTTTGTGCAATAAAGATTTATAACTTGGTTACCTCTATGGTCGTCGGATTATCCTAGGGTTTTTATGGCTTGTGAATTGTTCTTGCTAAGGCTAGTTTTGGGTATTCTTATAATGGTATGCTTTTATTCCATTGGGGGGTTTATGCAGTGGATCCTTGATGGGTGTACCCATTTGTATAGTGCATAGATTCTCTTTATTGATTGATGCTACTTAGAGGGCTTGTGGGGTATGTATAATGTCAGATTTGAATAAGTTTCATGATAAAGTTCTAAATCAAGTTAACATATTGTGTCAATATCGAAACCTAATGAGGATGCCGCTATGATATGAGAAGCTTAATAAAATTCCTAACTACAGATATTGTTGAGGATGACATCGAAGGATCAGCGCGATGATGACATGAAATGCTATAAGAGGAATAATAACTAATGGTGAGAGCTACCCTTTAACTTGTGCTTTATTTCTTTACGTGCACCGTTACCTTAAATATTGCCTGTGAAAGCATGAATTCATTTTATATTACTATTCTGAGGGGATTCATAGACAACAAAGCCTAAGTATATTAAAGAATTGAAGACAACTAACATAAATGAAAATGCATCAATGCTTGGTTATGTTAAGGGTACGATCGAACGTAACTGCGCATAAAGGATACTGATGGTTTGCCAAATCAATCGGCCGAAGGGCATAGACACGTGATGAACGTACTGATTTGGACACTGTAGACCCCAAGGGGTCGGGCCCAAAGCCTGAAATACTGAAATATGGATACTAATACTGTGACAGTTACCCTTAACATTACCTAAAGTAAAAGATGAAACGATAACATAAGAACTTATACTGTGATATTAACCACTGATACATTGCTACGCTCAACTACTTACATTATAACATGAGAATGGATATGGTTTTATAGTTATACTGCTTTCATGATTACACTGTCATATAGCTTACATTCTTGCACTGATATTGATACGAGTATACGTATATACTCACACTGCTTACATGATTACACTGTTACATAGCTTTCTCTCTTACATTAATACTAGTATATAATTACTGAAGATTATTGTCCTATAACTGCTTATACGGTTTTATGGCTACTAACGTTACAGTTCTAATGTTGTTGCATAGTTTCATTACTGGTAAAGAAAAAGGGTTAGTAGAGATATATGCTCATTACTTCACTTGATCCTTTTCATTTGTTTATACAATAGTTAAAGAGGTATATCCTCACTTAGTCATATTTTTATGACTATTCCCATCACCAATTTTGCTTAGGTACCTGGCGTAACTTTGGATACGCAAAGTAGAATGAAGTGGATTGCAGAGAAACAGAAATGACTCGTTAAATGATACAAGGTATGAGGTACATTTTTATTATATATTTTATACTCACTAGCCTTACTTCATCATGGGACAACTGTATTGAAAGTATCTTGATACAAAATTATGCGAGGACCAAAATGAGGGCCTCACAATTGGTATCAGCGACAGGTTTTCAAGAAGTTCGGTTGCAGTGAGTACTGAATAATTACACATGATAGAACATAGAAGTCTAGTTTTTCGGAATCGGTCCAACTCGAATTAAGGCGAAGAATTTGAAAAGGAATTCATGGAAGGTTAGATGTTATATGTTTACGGAGGACGATAATAAGTAATTGAATTTTACACTAACATAAAGAAAGATAAACGTAAGGGAATTCAAGTAGAAATTGATATTTTTTTTCTACATGAGAAACTAATGATATCAATTGCTTACAAATCAAAATGGCATGTTAAGGTACAGTATAGTTGTCCTCTTATTGTCTACGATGAGTAGATGAATACTATGAGAATGATTTAAGTAGAGAAATGAGTGTGATTAGGAATAAAAGCAAAACCATAATTGTATATTTGTGTAACGGGAGGACAAATATATGCAACATAGCTGAACACGTAACAAAAAGTGTATAAATAAACGGCTCTACCTTTTAGAAGAGCAATGCTTTATGTTCAATGTGGACACTGTGAAACATTCGAGACGATTATGTGCATTGGATACAATTGTTCAAAATAAAAGGTAAAGGAAAAATGTTGTGGTGACATATAGCAGTTTACAAAAATGAATATACATAGTATAATTATTGTCATCCTATATGATAGATATAGTTTTGAGTGAAGTATTTCACAGTTAAGGGAAAACAAAAAGGAAAACATCATGATTGAGCATTGGAGACATTCAACAAAATGAAATTCACAATGATGAAAGGACCTATAATGTGATGTGTGATGATGATAAATTTGATCTAACGACCCAAAATTTTAAACATATGTATGAAAAAAGGATAATAATAATAATAATAAGATACAAGATTACAAAGTAAATTTGTCTGCAAAATGTGTCACTTCGATACTATTACTGCTTCAGTATATGTTAAAGTAAGTTATAAGTGATACGTCAAACTAAGATTGAGGTAATGAATAAATGGTAAACAAAAGTAAAAATGAAGTAGGGATTGATAAGATAAAGATAAAACAGACAAGTTGTAGAAGTGGAATTGCACAACTACAAGAATATTGGAATATGGTGCTAAGTACAATATGGTATAAACCTGAATCAACAATTTAGGAAGTTGAATGCAGAATATTGCTATACATAATAAAAATAGAGTGATTTCGAAAACAGCGTACCAGATTAACTTCAAAGATATATTAAATATATGTATAAAGATAAAACTCCAAACTGTAAATGAAGGAATAAATATAAAAGTGTCTTATGCGAGTGTTTTAAGCATGGAAATGTGTTGAATGCATCATGCAACACTGATATAATATTACTGTTGATTATGGTAGTTTGCCGACCATTACAATTTAGTGAACTCAAAAAATGAAGAGAAGCAAGTGAAATCGAGATTAAACGAAAAGTAAGTAATAAAAAAAATATGGGGATGAGCAGAACTACTGAAGAAGAAATAGGAAGTAAAAAATAATAATAATAAGAGCAAAACAAAAAATAATTATATGCATATGATCTGAAGAGGTTGCATATAGGAAAGAAAGAGAATGATGACCGAATTAACGAACATGATTAAATGGAAGATCAAGTAAAAGACAAAAGAGGTCCGTCATTGTAGAGTTGCAATAACGTCATATTTTCGAGGAAAAAAATCTCTATAAGAGGGGAAGAGTTTGTAACGACCCAACTTCCAACACGAAGAGAAATAAAATTTAATGTCGAGGGTTTGTTGGACATTTTATTGTGTATGTCACAAAATGACGTCGATGTGGTGAATATATTTAAAGAGCAGAGTTGAGGTGGCCAATTTGAAGTCATATAATGGTTGAGTTGAAGTGATATGAGAAGGTTAATAAAATGCCTAACTACAGATATTGTTGAGGATGACATCGAAGGATCAGCATGATGATGACATGAAATGCTATAAGAGGAATAATAACTGATGGTGAGAGCTACCCTTTAACTTATGCTTTATTTCTTTACGTGCACCGTTACCTTAAATATTGCCTGTGAAAGCATGAATTCATTTTATATTACTATTCTGAGGGGATTCATAGACAACAAAGCCTAAGTATATTAAAGAATTGAAGACAACTAACATAAATGAAAATGCATCAATGCTTGGTTATGTTAAGGGTACGATCGAACGTAACTGCGCATAAAGGATACTGATGGTTTGCCAAATCAGTCGGTCGAAGGGCATATACATGTGATGAACGTACTGATTTGGACACTGTAGACCCCAAGGGGTCGGGCCCAAAGCCTGAAATACTGAAATATGGATACTAATACAGTGATAGTTACCCTTAATATTACCTAAAGTAAAAGATGAAATGATAACATAAGAACTTATACTGTGATATTGACTACTGATACATTGCTACGCTAAACTACTTACATTATAACATGAGAATGGATATGCTTTTATAGTTACACTGCTTTCATGATTACACTATCACATAGCTTACATTCTTGCACTGATACTGATACAAGTATACGTATATACTCGCACTGCTTACATGATTACACTGTTACTTAGCTTTCTCTCTTACATTGATACTAGTATATAATTACTGAAGATTATTGTCCTATAACTGCTTATACGGTTTCATGGCTACTAACATTACAGTTCGAATGTTGTTGCACAGTTTCATTACTAGTACGAAAAAAGGGTTAATATAGATATATGCTTATTACTTCACTTAATCCTTTTCATTTGTTTATACAACAGTTAAAGAGGTATATCTTCACTTAGTCATATTTTTATGACTAAGCTCGTCGCCAATTTTGCTTAGGTACCTGACGTAACTTTGGGCACGCAAAGTAGAATGAAGTGGATTGCAGAGAAACAAAAACGAATCGTTAAATGATACGAGGTATGAGGTACGTTTTTATTATGTGTTTTATTTTATACTCACTAGCCTTACTTCATCCTAAGACAACTGTCTTGAAAGTAGCTTAGATACAAAATTATATGGGGACCAAAATGGGGGCCTCATAGGGCGAACTGCTCAAGCTGGGCGAGACCCTCAAGCGGGGCGAGCTCCTTAAGCCGGGCGAGCTGCTCAAGCCGGGCGAGACCCTCAAAATGCCGGGTGGGTGCCGGTCTCCCGCCGCACCCGCCCCCTGAAATGGGGTCGGGGCGGGTGCCGGCCTCGCGCCACACCCGCCCCCTAAAACAACGTCGGGGTGTGCGCCAGCCTCCCGCCCCCTGAAAATATGGCCAGGGCGAGTGTCGGCCTCCCGCCGCACCCCCCCCCCCCTTGAAAATGGGGCTGGGGTGGGTGCCAGCTTCCCACCGCACCCGCCCCCCTAAAAACAGGTTGGGCCGAGTGCCGACCTCCCGCCGCACTCGCCACCTGAAGAGGGGTCGGGGCGAGTGTCGTCCTCCCGCCGCACCTGCCCCTAAAATAAGCTGGGGAGAGTGTCGTCCTCCCGCCGCAGTCGCCCTATAAACAAAGATCGGGGCGGGTTTCGGCCTTCCACCATACCCGCCCCCTAAAACAAGCCGGGGTGAGTGCCGGCCTCCCGCCGCACTCGCCCCCTGAAGAGGGGTCGGGGCGGGTGTCAGCCTCCCACCGCACCCGCCCCCTAAAATAGGTCGGGGCGAGTGTCGGCCTCCCGTCGCAGCCGACCCTTTGCCCCGTCAGCCTTTGGGCTCACTTGTCCTGGACCATTCACTGGGTTACACCTTGCGCCTTCTTGGGGACCCCACTCCGCGAATACGGGGTTGTACACAATCCTCACTCTTTTGAGCAAGTTCCACGCTCGGAAAGAGACGTACAACCCAACGTATTCGCTGAGTCTAGCACTCTTGGAGCCGAAAATACTTGGTCTCTCTGAGGGGTCAACTTGTCATGCCAACTAACATGAGCCTAGGTGGTGATATCCCCTCCGGTTAGAATTCACTTAACCTCCCCGAGGGGTCAACCTGCCCTACCAGCTAGTGGGAGCCTGGATAGAGAGATCCCTTCGGGTAGAAATTCACATAACCCTCCTGATGGTTCAACCTACCCTACCAGCTAATGGGAGCCTGAATGGAGAGATCTCCTCGGGGTAGAATTCACATAACCTCCCTGAGGGGTCAACCTACCATGTCAGGTAATGGAAGCTTGGATGGCGAGATCCCCTCGGGGTAGGATTTATCTCGGGACTTTACCCCCGAGGTACATTCGACTCATCCAGCTAGTGGGAGCCTGGATGAGGAGATCCTCTCGGGGTTGGAACCTTCTCTCCACCGAGGCACATTCGACCCATCCAGCTAGTGAGATCCTGGGTGAGGAGAACCTCTCGGGGGTCGGTTCCTTCTCGCCACCAAGGCACATTCTACTCATCCAGCTAGTGGGAGCCTGGATGAGGAGATCCTCTCGGGACGAGAACTTACTACCGAGGCACATTCGACCCATCCAGCTAGTGTGAGCCTGGATGAGCAGATCCTCTCGAGGTTGGAACCTTCTCTCCACCGAGGCACATTCGAACCATCCAGCTAGTGAGAGCCTGGGTGAGTAGATCCTCTCGGGGTTGGAATCTTCTCTCCACCGAGGCACAGTCAACCCATCCAGCTAGTGAGAGCCTGAGTGAGGAGATCCTCTCGTGGGTCGGTTCCTTCTCGCCATAGAGGCACATTCGACCCATCTAGCTAGTGGGAGCCTGGATGAGGAGATCCTCTTGGGACAAGAACTTACTACCGAGGCACATTTGACTCATCCAGCTACTGGGAGCCTGGATGAGGAGATCCTCTCGGGGTTGGAACCTTCTCTCCACCGAGGCACATTTGACTCATCCAGCTAGTGAGAGCCTGAGTGAGGAGATCCTCCCAGGGATTGGTTCCTTCTCATCGCCGAGCCACATTCGACCCATCTAGCTAGTTGAAGCCTAGATGAGGAGATCCTCTCAGGACGAGAACTTACTACCGAGGCATAATCGACTCATCCAACTAGTGGGAGCCTGGGCAAGGAGATCCTCTTGGGGTTGGAACCTTCTCTCCATCAAGGCACATTCGACCCATCCAGCTAGTGAGAGTCTGGGTGAGGATATCCTCTCGGGGGTTGGAACCTTCTCTCTACAGAGGCATATTTGACACATCCAACTAGTGAGAGCCTGGGTGAGAAGATCCTCTCAGGGGTCGGTTCCTTCTCTCCACTAAGGCACATTCGACCCATCCAACTAGTGGGAGCCTGGATGAGGTGATGCTCTTAGGGTTGGAATTTTCTCTCCACCGAGGCACATTCGACCCATCCATCTAGTGAGAGCCTGGGTGAGGAGATACTCTCGGGTGGCGGTTCCTTATCATCGCCGAGGCACATTCGACTCATCCATCAAGTGGGAGGCTGTGTGAGGAGATCCTCTCAGGGTTGGACCCTTCTCTCCACCGTGGCACATTCGACCCATCCAGCTAGTGGGAGCTTGGATGAGGAGATCCTCTCGGGGCTGAAACCTTCTCTCCACCAAGGCACATTCGACTCATCCAGCTAGTGATATCCTAGGTGAGGAGATCCTCTCGGGGGTCGGTTCCTTCTTGCCACCTAGGCACATTCGACCCATGTAGCTAGTGGGAGCCTGGATGAGGAGATTCTCTCGGTATGAGAACTTACTACAGAGGCACATTCGACTCATCCAGCTAGTGAGAGCCTGGGTGAGGAAATCTTCTCGGGGTTGTAACCTTCTCTCCACCGAGGCACATTCGACCCATCCAGCTAGTGGGAGCTTGAATGAGGAGATTCTCTCGGGGCTGGAGCCTTCTCTCCACCGAGGCACATTCGACCCATACAGCTTGTAACATCCCTCAAACGTCTAAACCCCTAGGATGGTTTTGTCATGACTGGGTCATGACAAAACCCTAGGAAGCACTAAAAGGTTTGGGTGAACTTGGGAATTAGAGTGTGAACCACCTTGCTCTACAAATAGTAGAATTCCAATTACTAGCTTAGGGGTGACCATAGGGCTTCACCATGACCCCATGATCCCACCATGGCAGCCCCAACCCTATGGGAGTCCAATGGGTCACCAAGGACCCATTGGGGTCAACTAAAGTGCCTAAGTTAACCCAAGTCAATCCTAGCCCTAAAAAGGTCAAAGTATCCTAACTAATGGTCAAGTGACCACCAAGGTGCCCAACAAAATCTACCCAAGTCTTCCTAGACCTTGGGGGAGGCCAATGGGTCACCAAGAACCCATTGGGGTCAACCCAAAATGTCATTTTGACTAAGGTCAACTCTACCCTAGCATTAAGTCAAACTAGCTCAAATGGGCTAACTCAAGCTCAAGCCCAATCCCTCTTAGGCTAACCTTACTTCCATGAATAATATGGGTTAGTGGGGTGCCTTTAGGCTAAAATAATCACCAAAATCGTCCATGGTGAGTAGGAGAGAGAAAATGAGAGTTTCCCCCAATTTTAGAGAGAGAAAATGAGCTTTAATGGCCATGGAAGGCCAAGGGCCTCCTCAATCCTTCTCCCATGGCAAGGTTCCTCCTCCTTAGTCAGTTAGGGGAAGATTTGCAGCCATAGCCAGCCACCAAAGTGGCTGAAATCAATTCCTCCCATAAGGAAGAGAGAGAGAGGAGAGAGAAGGCCATTAACGGCCATGGGAGATCAAGAGTTCCTCTCCTCACCTCCAAAGTCTTGATTCATCTTCCCCCATCAGTTCTGAGGAGATCAAGAGTTTTTCTAGGCTGTACAGTGGCTGCATTCACAGGATCTTGCGTTGGTCGAAATCCTCCTCTAATGGCCATTAATGACAATTGGTGCTTGACCCCTCCCCTCCCACATTTTGCTATTTTAAAAGCTTCACCAGGCTGAGAGGATTCATTTCCACCCATCCCCTGAAGAAATTGAAGCCCTTCACTGTACAGTTGTAGAGCACCCAAAATCTCAATTTGCGGCGATGGTGGCACGACAATTGGCCCGACTTCAGCCCTCCACTAAGGTCCTCCTCTACTCCTTCGTGGGCAAGATCTTAGGATTCATTAGAGATGAAAATTGAGCCCGATCTAGTGAGAAGAAAAATAGAGTTTTTGATTTTTGATGGCGGCGGGTTCGCTGGTAACCACCACGTCCGGCGGTCGTGCCGCCGCCCAGCGATAGCCACCACCTCAACGGAGGTGGTGGTGGCGGTGGCCGGCCAGGGAGGTGGCCAGGTGGCCGACGGTAGCACTTGCAAACAGCTCCAGGTCGAGTAGATCGTGACTCTTGTCTGGAGGAGGAAGAGATAATCTTAGCCATTGATTTGTTTTATATAAAAATTAGTAATAATGTATTTTTAACACTTGTTGTGCACCCTTTTAAATAAAATAAATAAGGCCCTTAGGTGCTGAACCAGGAAAAATGGTCAACATGAAAGTTTTAGTCCTTGAAGTCTACTTTTTTTTAAATTGATTTCGACCCATTTGGGTGAGTGATTTGACCACAACACTCAAAATGGTGCAACCTATACATAGGCTTGACCAGAGACTAAATTGAGTTCCCCCATCAATCCAATTATCCAAATGACCTGAGATTTTGGATGGGAGTCACTCCTATCTATACCTAAAATATATCCAAAAATGGGAATTTTTGGAAAAAAATTTCGTAAAGTTTTTGTAGAAATTTAATAAACCATGTATGAATTATTTAAGGGGTCTAATGAACTATAAACCCACCAAACTTTTGTTGTCTGCCTCTTAGGGTCATGGCATGACTCTGATAAAAATCTCATCCCAATTGGGTTTGATTTGAATACATTTTGGTGAGACCAAAGTGTGGCCCTTTAAGGGTTAATTAGGGCAAGAGTGAGCTTGAGGCATGGAGGGGCCAATTCTCACCCAAAGGGGTTGGGACTTTGTCCAGAGCCCCAAGATTAGTTTAAACACCCCCTCATGGAGTTCGAGATGGATTGGGGTGGATTTCCCTAGGACCCTAGTTCAAACCCTAAGGTTGGTCTTTAGGGGTTTGTGAAGGATATAAGGTGATATGCCCTTGTATAGACTTGATGTTTAGTCCATGTGATCTTAGGGTGATGAAATGCCTTAGGAAGGAATATGGTGACATTTAGACTTAGGCACACAACTTAAACAGATTAGGGATTGTTTACGCCTATACCTTTTATGGAAATATTGAACAGTCATATGATCTTGGATATTCATGAGATTTTGGTAAAAGTAATTTTATAGTGATATTGACCTCTGAATTTTAATATAGGATGTTTAGAAAAGAGTAGCTCATACTTGTAGTTATAACCTTGATCTTGCCCCTTGTGATGATTTTGAAGTAACCATGGTTAAATTAACTTGGAATGTTATGAAACTTTGGCAATGTTGATTAAATATCATTTAGATGCACTAGTAAATTATTTGGATTATTTGGGCATTTTCTCTTAGTATTTCATGTGTAAAGTGAACTAGTGCACCTTGTTTTGATAAATAGATAATAAATACTACATCTTGCTGGAAAATTGTGTTGCTTGGTTAGAGAACTTTTTAGGGCCTAATAAAGCCTAAAAAATTATTACATGTTATTTGGATGAGTTTATAAGAATGTTTCTTCACAAGTTCACTTTAATAGAATTATTTTAAGTGTTTTTCTACATAGCTCACCGACCTTGGAATTGCATAAAATTTAGTCAGTAATGTTTTATGATCATAATAAGTCTCTCGTAATTTTAATATAATTTTTGGATTATGATTTGTGGTAGTCCCTTCATTAACTCTAATTATTTGAATTATATTGAATTAATTATTTAGAGGTTATTACATTTATAAAAATCTATGAAATTTGGTATTCACTGATATTTTGCTATCATATAGTATTCATAATTTTTGGGTGCCCATAATTGAGGGAAATCTAGTACTTCATGTTCAAAATTACCCATGACCTAACTTTTGGAAAATATTAATAAATGTCAAGTTAATTAGCAAAATTACAAGTTTCTAGATTTAGGCTAAATGTGTCATGATAGACCCAAAATAATTATCTTAGGGCATTTGGATGAAAATTTGGAGTACCTCCTGTCATGTACTTCATATATCTTAGATTGGTCTGCATATAGTAAAACTGTGGAAATTGTGATAACATGAGGAATGAATATAGGGAGTTAGGGTTAATAGTTTACTGATTTTTGTTGAAGTGAAAATGAGTTCATCATTAGGAGTCATGATGTGGAAATATTGGGTTGACTGGTGTTAAATGGTGCTCGGGATCGACGAAACATCGTCCTTCCTGTGGAGGGAAAGTATAAATTTAAATGTGGTTGGATATGGGTAGATCACAGTAATAATAAGTACCTTGCGAAATGGAGCTTTGGGCTTCAGCCCATCATAATTCCTAGTGTCCTCGAGAGTCCTTCACATAGAATATCTTGGGTAGTCCAAGGTTAATGTAAGCCGTAAGACTAAATGAAATACAAGAGTAATTAGAAATACTCTAAGATTACACATACACTCACACTCCCCGGTGTTGTGGGAGTTAGGTTGGGTCTCACGAGAGGTAGGCTTGATGGTTTTGGTAATGGGCAGGTTAGCCCGGCAAGCCGATGGCTCTGATGGTTTTGTGACAGAAGGGATAGTCCGGGGATCTTTGGCTCGGTGGGAAAACACATTAGTGTTACATGTGCATAAAATATAAGGTGGTGGGTCTTCGGTATTGGAAAGTCGTCGCACCGACACCAATACGTTGACTCGGCAAGTGTGGTTTAGTACTTAGCCAAATAAAGTCGGGTGCGCCAGCTGTCATGAGTACGCATGAGCTCCGCTTTGTGCACCAGCGTTGAGGCGTACGATAGGTCTGACTGGTAGTGCTGATACTGGTTTAGAGGTGGGCAAGCCTAAACCCACCGCTTTCGTTTGCCACTACGGAGGTATCATGAGAGGTTAGGCTCCAAAAAGGGGAAACTAAAGGTGTGTGTGCACAGAGTCGGGTGTGTGAGTTGCACTTGCATGTTCATACCATAGCATACTTGCATGACATAGCATAATCATTGCATATAATCATTGACACCTATTGTATAAATTGGTATAAGACTATTCATACAATAGGTCTTGCAAAACGACCCCTTGGTCTATAGGTTCGCATGAGCATTCATATAGGTCATGGTTACTTAGTTTACCTTCCTGTACTTTTACTTGCTCACCTTGTTCATATGTATTCTCATATTGCTTACCTACTATTGCTTCTTATACTTGTTGTGATTATATACTCATGATAGACTACTTCCATCGTCACCTGCTTACTTTTGTTATTCTCCACCTTAAATACCTTCCCTTTCCTTCTCCCGGCTCGATGCCTAGGAGCCATGAGGGAGACGTGAGGGATGATAGGACTTAGTCTTTTTGACTAATGGTCGTTGACCAAATCATTTTAGGGAATCGTGGAGCCGAATCTGGAGATGCAGCCCTAGAGGTCAGTGTGCTTGGAGACAAGACAGTCTAGCATGGGAATTCACGCAGCAGGGACAGTGAGTCTCAATCATTAGTAGTTATTATAGATTTGTTTCTGTGATGAGTGACTTGTAGTGAGGATCATGATGTATATAGAAGGAGCCTTTTTATTAGTACTTTGGTTTATCGTTACTGTGGACTCTCCCTTCGTGGAGATTTATTTTATATTCAAGTGATTTCTGGTGGACCAACATTTGATTTTTATTTTACTCATGTACTTACTCTCCTCTTCTGCGATCGGTATGGCCGGCATGATCGGCATTTTGTAGTGACGACCTTCCCAGGCGTCTTCGTGTCACCGCAAAGCGGCAGTTCTGGGCATAAGACCCTGGTGGTTTAAAAGAAAAAATGGGGTCTTACAAACTGGTATCAAGGTGAGGTTTCGATCCTCGGAAGAGTAGAAGTCCACTAACTCTGGGTCACCCACGATCAAGTTTAGTTTGGGGACAAACTAAGCAGCGGAAGCTATGGTGTGCCCATATCAGGGATCACATGTAATTGTCCACTTTTAACTAGCTTTGAGTCAAATTTATTACAATTGGCATTTGTTATGCAGCCCCGACACATCCTACACCGCAGGGCGGAGCTCAGCAAACTCTGAATGTTGCACCACCTCCCCCGGCTCCCACTCCATTTCTACAGTCGGAGATGGGGCAGACTTTGACGACCATCCTGGAGGTCTTCACGGCCCAACAAGCTCCGGCCCCTCAGCCGAACCTGGGGGCCAGTTGGTTGAGCATCTTCCGAGGACTCTCTCCACCATCTTACATTGGGACGGAGTTGGCCGTACGGACGAAAGTGTGGCATGATATCATGTTCGACATGCTGGGCAGGATACGGTGCCCGTGGGAGGAGAGGGTACCTCTGGTGGTACCCTCTCCTCCCACGAGCACCGTATCCCGGTCAGCACTATTAGAGGTAGTGGAAGACACTTCTAGATACGGTGTTTACAGATCGGGAGGTTGCTGACATCACTTGGTAGGAGTTCAGGGCTGCACTATTAGAACACTTCATCCCACAGTCGGCAAGAGACAAGTTGGAAGACAGGTTCCTGCAGGTGAGGCAGGGGAAACAGGACAATGTTGGAGTACCACCAGGAGTTCACTCACTTAGCCCAGTTTGCAGACTCCTATCAGCTGGATGATGTGGGGTATAACAAGAGGTTTTATAAGGGCCTTCATGAGGATCTGAGACATGCTCTTTTGTTTGTATCTGATGGGCCTATACCTCAGATTCTGGAGATGACAAAGAGGATGGAGGCTGATTGTCACACAACTCGAGGCCGGAAGAGGGAAAGAGGCCAACTGAGGATCAGGGTCGGGGCGGCAGGAATGATCAGCGGAGGGGACACTTTGCTGATGAGAGAAGGGTAGAGGACTAACCTCGCCAAGAGGTGAGACAGGAGCCGAGGGAGTCGGTGGTATTGGCCCCTCAACCTCTTCAGATGCGGGAGATACAGAGGCCCGGAGCTGTTGCACCTCCCCCGCCCGAGTGATACAACTGTCATCAGGTAGGGCACATCCGAACAAACTGCCCTATGAGAGGGGAACCTCTACCGGCACCACGGGCTGCCCCGCCCGCTCAGCAGTTTGTAAGTCGAGGTCGTGGAAGAGGACGTGGTTTCCAGGGAGGAGATCAGAGGCAAGAGAGGGAGCAGGTGTATGCTCTAGACTTGGCTCCACCTCAGGACCCGAACTGGGTGATTGCAGGTATGCTAGTAATTTTATGTTGTTATTTACTTTTGGAATTTTTGAAACAACAAACAACAGTAGCATACTAGAAAAAGGAAACAATAGGCCCAGTTACCTAACCACACCTAAATAAACAGGAATAGTTATGGTTTGCGGCAAACTTGCTCATACCTTGGTGGATACGGGGGGCTTCGCACAACTTTATCTCTGAGGAGTTTGTAAAGGGACTGGAGGGAGTCAGGCATTATTCGAGAGTTGCCTAGAGGGTGCGTATCCCCAATGGGACGAAGGTCTTAGCTACTGCTAAGTGCCTCCTGATGGTGACTATTGATGGTCTGACACTCGAGACCCAGACTACGGTCTTGAGGATGCCGGACTTCGACCTAGTTTTGGGCATGACATGGCTTACTTGGAACCATGCCCAGATAGATTGCCTGGCAAGGAAGGTTGTACTGAGTTATGACGACACCTTCGCGACCTTCGAAGGTATTACTCCTGTCTCCCGTAGGATGTTATCTTCTACTCAGGCCGTCAAGGCCCACATGCAGGGAGATGAGGTCTATCAGCTATTCTTCGAGATGGTCGAGGTCAAGAGGATGGTTACCGATATATCGGTGGTGCAGGACTTTGTGGATGTGTTTCCAGAGAAGCTACCAAGATTTTTGCCGCACCGAGAGAAGGATTTTTCAGATCCAGTTGGTGCCCGGAGCTAAGCCGGTGTCTAGGGCTCCCTATCGGATGGCTCCGAAGGAGCTGGTGGAGTTCAGGAGTCAGCTGCAGGAGCTGGTGGAGGCTGGAATCATTAGGCCAAGTTCCTCGCCTTGGGGAGCTCCTGTCTTGTTTGTGAAGAAGAAGGATAAGATCCTCAGGTTGTGCATCGACTATCGTACACTAAACCGGTTGACAGTCCAGAACACATATCCACTATCGAGGATCGATGAGCAATTTTATCAACTAGAGGGATCACATTGGTTCTCGAAGCTGGATTTGAGCTCGGGATACTATCAGCTACAGATTCAGGAAGAAGACATCCCGAAGATGGCGTTTAACAGCAGATATAGCTTGTATGAGTTTATCGTGATTCCCTTTGGGCTCACGAATGCGCCATCAACCTTCATAAATTTGATGAACCGGGTGTTCGAGCCGTACCTCGACAGGTTTGTCATTATATTCATAGATGACATTCCCATTTATTCGAGGATGAAGGAAGAGTATGCACAATATATGGCCTTGACTCTGGAGAAGCTCAAAGGGAACCAGTTGTATGTCAAGTTCAGCAAGTGCCCGTTTTGGCTGACAGAGGTAGACTTTTTAGGCCACATTGTCAGTGGAGCAGGACTGGTAGTGGATCCCGCGAAGATTCAGGCATTACGAGACTGGCCTCAGTTTAAGACGGCCACGGATGTCCGAAGTTTTCTGGGATTGGACGGGTACTATCAGAAGTTTGTGCCAGGATTATCTCAAATAGCCCTCCCACTCACTTCTTTGATGAAGGACACTCTATTCATTTGGACGCCACAGTGTGAGGCGGCCTTGCAGGAGTTGAAGGGTCGGCTTACGTCGGCCCCTATCTTCGCTCTTCCGTCTGGGAAGGAGGGCTTCCATGAGTACACTGATGTGTCGTTTCAGGGGATGGGTGTTATACTGATGCAGCATGGACATGTGATAACATACGCCTCCCTCCAGCTGAAGAAGCACGAGCAGAACTACCATGTGCATGAATTGGAGATGAGAGCAGTGGTGTTCGCTCTGAAGATTTGGCGGCATTATCTTTATGGTGTGTACTGCGGCATATTTTCGGATCACAAGAATCTGAAATATCTTGATATGCAGAAGGAGTTTAATATCCGTCAAAGACAATGGGTGGAGTTTCTATCTGATTATGAGTACACGATACACTATCATCCAGGAAAGGTGAATATGGTGGCGAACGCACTGAGCCGGAGGGCTACCACTTAAAGAGCAGAGCCCCAGTTGATGGCTATGAAGCTGATACGAATGATGGAGGATATGCAGATTACTTTGGTGTCCTCGGATGACTCAGTGCTTTATGAAGAGTATCTGGCCCCGATGAGCACTACCGATGATATTCGAGATCGCATCAGGGCTGAGCAGAGGAGGGATGACAAGCTAGAGCCAGTATTCAGGACCTTGAAGGAGGGCATGGCCGAGGAGTATACAGATAAGGATGGGTTGCTATGCTTTATAGGACAGGTGTACATACCGACTGAGGGCAGGACTCGGGAGGACATTATGACCGAGGCTCACTGCAGCAGGTACTCGGTGCACCCGAGCATCACTAAGATGACGGCCGACATGAAAAGGACGATGTACTGGCCGAGCATGAAGAGGGATATCACATACTTCGTGACCCATTGCGAGGCTTATCAATTAGTGAAGGCAAAGTGTAAGAGTCCGGGCGAATTGTTGCATCCACTTCCGGTGTCAGAGTGGAAGTTCGACGATATCGCCATGGATTTCGTACACAGTCTTCCTCGGTCACATGCGGGGAACGACTCAATATGGGTGATCGTCGATCGATTGATGAAGGTGACCAGATTTCTACCGATCAGGAAGGATGCTCCAGTGGGTGACTTAGTGCAGAGGTTTATGGAGTAGTTCATCCGATACTACAGAGTGTCGATCACGATAGTGTCTGATTGTGATGGTTGATTTAAGTCTAAGGAGTGGAGGTCAGTCCAGGCTTATTTCGGGACCCGATTGACATTTAGTACCGCCTTCCACCCTCAGATGGATGGGCAGACAGAGCACACCAATCAGACACTGGAGGATTTGTTGCGTCTTTGCATACTAGACCACGGAGAGCTATGGGAGGGCGGGCTAGGCAGCTACTGTTGATCGAATTCTCGTACAATAATAACCACCAGTCCAGTATCGGCATGACCCCTTATGAGGCTTTATATGGGTGGAGATGCAGGACTCCTTTGTCCTGGATCCAAGATGAGGATCCTAAGACACTTGGCTCGGAGTTCGTCGAGGATACAGATGCTCAGGTGCGGTTGATTCGAGACAAGATGTTGGAGGCCCAGAGCAGACAAGCTAAGTATTATGATGCCCGAAATCTTCAAGTAGAATTTCAGGTAGGAGACCATGTGTTTCTGAAGATACGACCAATGCATGGAGTCTCACGGGTGCGTGGTCGGAAGAAGCTCAGCCCGAGATAAATGGGGCCTTACAGGATCTTGGAACGGATCGGTCCCTTGGCTTATAGACTGGAGCTGCTGCCAGAGCTAGCGGGTTTGCACGACGTCTTCCATGTCTCCTCCCTCAGAAAAGCTCTACTTCGGCCAGAGCAGCAGATTACGACTACAGATGGGCCTATAGTTTCTGATCGATCAGTGCACCTGGAGCCGATCCGAATAGATGATATTGGGATGCGGGTCTTGCGGCGCAAGAATTTTCCACTGGTCAAGGTATTATGGAGGAATCATGGATAAGAGGAGCACACATGGGTGTTGCGGGACTTGATGCAGGAAAAGTACCAAGAACTTTTCACGTCAGGTATCACCTTTAACCTCTCGGGATGTTACACTTTATTCCTCATACTTAAAACCCAGTAGGCCTAACCTGAATTTCGGGGACGAATTTTTTTTATGTATTGGGATTTGTAATATCCCTCAGACTTCTAGACCCCTAGAATGGTTTTGTCATGACTGGGTCATGACAAAACTCTAGGAAACACTAAAAGGTTTGGGTGAACTTGGGAATTAGAGTGAGAACCACCTTAGTCTGTAAAATAGTAGAATTCCAATTACTAGCTTAGGGATGACCATGGGGCTTCACCATGACCCCATGACCCCACCATGGCACCCCTAACCCTAGGGGAGGCCAATGGATCATCAAAGACCAATTAGGGTCAACCAAAGAGGCTAAGTTGACCCAAGTCAACCCTAGCCCTAAAAAGGTCAAAGTGTCCTAACTAAAGGTCAAGTGACCTCCAAGGTGCCTAACCAAACCGCCCAAGTCTTCCTAGACCTTGGGGGAGGCCAATGGGTCAACAAGAACCCATTAGGGTCAACTCAAAAGGTCAATTTGACCAATGTCAACTCTACCATAAAATTAAGTCAAACTATCTCAAATGGGCTAACTCAAGCTCAAGCCCAATCCCCCTTAGGATAACCTTACTTCCATGAATAATATGGGTTAGTGGGGTGCCTTTAGGCTGAAATAATCACCAAAATCAGCCATAGTGACTAGGAGAGAGAAAATGGGAGTTCCCCCAATTTTAGAGAGAGAAAGTGAGTTTTAATGGCCATGGAAGGCCAAGGGCATCCTCAATCCTTCTCCCATGGCAAGGTTCCTCCTCCCTAGTCAGTTATAGGAAGATTGACAGCCATAGCCAGCCACCAAAGTGGCTGAAATCAATTCCTCCCATAAGGAAGAGATACAAAGAGGAGAGAGAAGGTCATTAATGTCCATGGGAGATCAAGAGTTCCTCTCCTCACCTCCAAAGGCTTGATTCATCTTCCCCCATCAGTTTTGAGGAGATCAAGACTTTTTCTAGGTTGTACAGTGGCTGCATTCACTGGATCTTACCATGGCTGAAATCCTCCTCTAATGGCCATTAATGGCAATTGGTGCTTGACCCCTCCCCTCCCCCATTTTGCTATTTTAAAAGCTTCACCAGGCTGAGAGGATTCGTTTCCACCTCTCCCCTGAAAAATCGAATCCCTTCACTGTACAGTTGCAGAGCACCCGGAATCTCAAATTCCGGCGATGGTGGCACGACGATCGGCCCGACTCCAGCCCTTCACTAAGGTCCTCCTCTACTCCTTCGTGGGCTAGATCTTAGAATTCATTAGAGATGAAAATCGGGCTCAATTGAGCCTGATGCAGTGAGAAGAAAATTGGAGTTTTTGATTTTTGATGGCGGCGAGTTCATCGGAAACCACCACCTCCCGCGACCGTTGCACCGCTTAATGCTAGTGGGAGCCTAGATGAGGAGATCCTCTCGGGATTGGAACCTTCTATCCACCAAGGCACATTTGACTCATCCAGTTAGTGAGAGCCTGAGTGAGGAGATCCTCTCGCGGGTCGGTTCCTTCTCGCCACCGAGGCGCATTCGACTCATCCAGCTAGTGGGAGCTTGGATGAAAGGATCCTCTTGGGATGATAACTTACTACCGAGTCATATTCGACTCATCCAGCTAGTGGGAGCCTGTAGGAGGAGATCATCTCGGGGCTGGAACCTTCTCTCCACCGAGTCACATTTGACCCATCCAGCTAGTGCGAGCCTGTATGAGGAGATTCTCTTGGTGTCAGAACCTTCTCTCCACTGAGGCACATTCGACTCATCCAGCTAGTGAGATCCTCGGTGAGGAGATCCTCTCGGGGTTGGAACCTTCTCTCCACTGAGGCACATTTGACCCATGCAGCTAGTGAGAGCCTAGGTGAGGAGATCCTCTTGGGGGTCGGTTCCTTCTCGCCACTGAGGCACATTCGACCCATCCAGCTAGTGGGAGCCTGGATAAGGAGATCCTCTCGGGACGAGAACTTACTACTGAGGCACATTCGGCCCATCCAGCTAGTGAGAGCCTAGATGAGGAGATCCTCTCGGGGTTGGAACCTTCTCTCCTCCGAGGCACATTCGACTCATCCAGCTAGTGATAGCCTAGATGAGTAGATCCTCTCGTGGTTGTAACCTTCTCTCCAACGAGACACATTCGACTCATCCATCTAGTGAGAGCCTGGGTGAGGAGATCCTCTCGGGGTTGGAACCTTCTCTCCACCGAGGCACATTCGACCCATCCAGCTAGTGAGAGCCTGGGTGAGGAGATCCCCTCGGGGTTGGAACCTTCTCTCCACCGAGACATATTCGACCCATCCAGCTAGTGAGATCCTGAGTGAGGAGATCCTCTTGGGGTTAGAAGCTTCTCTTCACCGAGGCACATTCGACCCATCCAGCTAGTGAGAGCCTGGGTGAAGAGATCCTCTCGGGGGTCGGTTCCTTCTTGGTATAGCAAGTCATGTCAGGTTCTCTAAACCCCTCGGGAACGGGAGCTGAGACAATCAGCTCGCTGAAGGGTGATCCCCTACTTGGTGGTCTCGCATGCTCCACTCCTACGAACTGCTCGCCTGGGAGGCTAGCACTCGCCGGGCTGGGGAATAACTCCCGACCGGTAAGGTCTCGCTCGACCTCCTCTCCCATCCTTTCATTCCCGAGTCATCTTCCTGATGCACTTTCATCTACCCCTCCTGGGGTCATCTCACTGAGACCCCTGGGAGCTGTCTCACCGAGGCCCATGGGAGCTGGTTCCTGGGGGGTGGGAGTTGAGCAGTCACCCCGAGGAGCAATACTTCACAACGTCTTTATGATGCCTTAGATGGCCGTCGTGAACTCTTCCCTCCTCACAAAGGGTACTGGGTTAGGGGGCTCGTTGAGGTCATTACCACCTCCATGATCTCCCGCCATGGAACTTGCTCAGGAACTTCTGTATGAGCCGCGGTCCACGCTCACCGCACCAAAATTTTGGAACTGAGGTTCAGTTCCACCTAGAGTTCGGACCAAGGGGTGCATCTCACACTTACTTCACCCAAGTCGTCCCTTGGTGAGAGACCTGAATTTGGAAAATGGCCCTTGGCTCTAGCGTGGAGGTCTCACCTCACACTCAGAAGACCTTTGAGATCTCCCCCTCCCTAGCCAATGCTGAGCTAGGTGTCTTGGAGGATGAAGGAAGAAGATGAGGATTGGTGAAAACGAATTCCTCTCCAAGGCACCCCAAGGGTCTATTTATAGATTTTTGGTGATGGTCTTCCAATAGCGCAATCCTGCTACTCTAAAATTACTGAAATATCTTGGGCTGGTCTGCCAACAACCAAACTCCGCTATTTTGAACAGCTATTTGCGGCCCACTAAGGGCAAAATAGCAGACCCTCAAGCCGGGCGAGCTATTCAAGTCGAGTGAGACCCTCAAGCCGCGCGTGCTGCTCAAGCCGGGCGAGACCCTCAAGCTGGGCAAGCTGCTCAAGTCGGGCGAGACCCTCAAAAGGTCTGGGCGGGTGCCGCCTCCCGCCGCACCCGCCCCCTGAAATGGGGTCGGGGCGGATGTCGGCCTCCCGCCGCACCTGCACCCTAAAATAAGTCCGGGGTGGGAGCCGGCCTCCCGCCGCACCCACCCCCTGAAAATAAGGCCAGGGCGGGTGCCGGCCTCCCGTCGTACCCTCCCCCCTTGAAAATGGGGTTGGGCATGTGTCGGCTTCCCGCCGTACCCTCCCCCTAAAAACAGGTCGGGGCGAGTATCGGCCTCCCGCCGCACTCCCCCCTGAAGAGAGGCAAGGGCGGGTGCCGGCCTCCCGCCACACCCGCCCCCTAAAACATGTCAGTGCGAGTGCCGGCCTCCCGCTGCACTCGCCCCCTGAATAGGGGCCAGGGCGGATGTCAGTCTCCCGTCGCACCCGCCCCCTAAAACAAGTCGGGGCGAGTGCCGGCCTCCCGCCGGGCCCGCCCCCCCCCCCCCCCCCCCGAAGAGGGGTCGAGGCAGGTGTCGGCCTCCCGCCGCACCCGCCCCCTAAAATAGGCTGAAGCGAGTGTCGGCCTCCCGCCGCACCTAGCCCTTTGCCCCCTCAGCCTTTGTGCTCACTTGTCCCAGACCATTCTCTCGGTTACACCTTGCGCCTGCTTGGGGACCCCACTCCACGAATATGGGGTTGTACAGAGAATATATTCTAAGAAACTATGAGTGATCAAATCTAATAGCTCAATATCAAATTTCTACATTGTTTTATATTTACTCTATCAATATTATTAGAAATCACGGTGGGCCCTTGACTCGGGGAACATGAATTCAGATCCGTGACCGACTGCAGTCAAATGACAAGAACAAAAAACAAAAAAATTGGGAACTCTCCAACCTGTATGAAAAAATACAGTATATTCTGACATACATATGTAGTTCGGATTACATCAAAAGAAAGCAAAATTGGGATGTTGTTTAGTTAAAAAGAATACTACGTACTTGGTGCCCGACCCGGATCAAACTCAAAGGGCTGAGGGGCTGATCAGCTGCCGGACAACAGCAGTTCGAGTATAAACAGCAGCTGGATGGATTCTGGTGGTCAACTACAGGTCATTCATAATATAAATACAAGAAGTAACATAGTAGAGTAAAAGAAAATAATAAAAATAAGAATAGAAACAAGAGGGAGAGTAGAAGAAAATAATAGAAATAAAAATATATGAATTATTATATTTTGGATGCTTGGTGGTCAACTCCAAGTTATCCATAATAAAAATATAAGAAATATTATATTATAATAAAAGAAAATATTAGAAATAAGAATATAAACAAGAGTGAGAGTATGTCATAATAAAATATGGATGATCAAATCCAAGCGTAGGTAATTATGTGGCATGGAGAAGTGTGTTCAAAATTATGTGATAAAAGAATATTATGAATAATTGAAGTTAAAGTTTATGAAACTGCAATCAAACTAACAATATTATTTCATTTGTATAAATCCTAGTTGTAGAAGTAGAAAAGTTATATTCATCTAAACAGTGTTCAACCCCAACAAGGGAATCTTATTTTCATTTAGTTATTTGTCCAATGAATGTATTTTTTTACCTTTGTTGTACATGTCCAAATAATCTAAAAATTGTAAATTACTTTATCTTGATAGATTACATTCATTCCTCCAAAAATCTTATACATTAATTTATCCTTCTAAATTTTTCTCCAACATAAATTTTAGCATTCTCATTATCATTATTTAGATGAAGATAACTTTTCTACTCCTACCATTATGATTTATACAAATGAAACAATATCATTAGCTTGATTGCAGTTTCATAAAATTTAACTTCAATTATTTATAATATCCACTTATCACATAATTTTGTTGAGACACTTCCACGTGCCATTTAATTACATACAATTCGAATTCACCCATGTCACTTGTTGGGATCATTGAAAATGCATTACTAGTCATCTGATATCAAGCCTCCCTGTAACCCGGAAGCATCCAAGAGCCTCCGGGCTCCCTGTCGACCTTCACAGAGCAGCTGCCAGTCACCTTGAACCATTTCACGCAGTCTAGAAATTCATGAAGCTGATGTTATACTTGAACTGTTGTTGTCCGGCAGCCGGCCAGCCCCTCTTAGTCCCCGGTCTCCTCCCGCCACACCAAACGAGCCCTAAAAGCCTCACTGTACAGCATCATGTGCGGTTTGTAAAAATCTTTAATCGCATTGCACCGAAATTATATGGTTTAATGTGAAAACTTGTGTGTTTTTTGCGGTGGGTGCGGTTTTTGAGATATGTAGTTTTTGATACTCGCCCCCGACATTTTGGGCCTTAAGGGTGCATTTGTTTGGACAGGATTGAAGACATAAAATTTGAATTCTAGGTAGGCTCAATTGTATTAGATTTTCAATTTAGGCTTCGTTTAGGGGGACTTATTTTCACCGGTCAAGCGGTTACGATCGCATGTACCGGACCTTAATTACATGCGATCATAACCGCTTGACCGGTGAAAATAAGTCCCCTAAACAGAGCATTAAATTCTAAGCTTTCAATTCCGCTCAACCAAGTGGAGTCGACTTAGGCTCCGTTTGGGAGAACTTATTTTCACCGGTCAAGCGGTTATGACCGCATGAACCAGACCTAAATTAAGTTTTGGTTCATGCGGTCGTAACTGCTTGACCGGTGAAAATAAGTCTTCCGAAACGAAGCCTTAATATAAATGAATTTCTAAAATCAAAAAGTCAATGAGAGATTAATGTAGCATTTTAAGTTTGTTAAATAATAAGGGAAATAAAATACTTTGTAAATTAAATTTTAAATTTACAATTATTATTTTCTTTTTTAATACTATAAAGTAGTTAGTTTTAACTTTAATTTTTTTGTTTGTCTAAATTATTATATTAATTATTAGTCTGTTATTTCATTTATAGTTTTAGTAACAACCCATTCATTTTATTTATAACTAAGACAAAAAAAAAATTATAGTAGAAATATTAACACCATTCATTTTATTTATGACTCGTGGAAATTAAAAAAATTAATAACCATTTAACTCTTATCAAAATTTGAGCACAAGAAATGGAAATAAATTAAAGCACAACCACGGCATGTCATGTATTTTGGAGCTACAAAATACAAATGAATGTAGAAGGAAGAAAAAAGATACCAAAATGGAGCAAGAGAAAGAAAAAAATTAAAAGAAAAATAAGGCTTCAAATATATGAGATCTGAAATCATAAAAATAAGAATATATAGGAGTAGTCGTGCACATAAAGTATGACAGACCCAGTTCAGCGTCGGGCTTGTCAGACCCAAGATTTTTTTGCCCAAATACAGGCCCAGGCTCAGACCCCTTATGTAAAGTGGGACTAGTTGGGCCTCTTCGTCTCGGCCTAGACCAGGCCCAGACCTGACTTAGGCCGATTTTTTCAAAAAAGTTAAATTTTTTTATTAAAAATTTATTAATATAAATATAAGACTAAATATTTAATTTTGATACATTAAACAATTATAAAAATAAAATAAAATTTTTAAAACATTAAAAAACTAAAAAAAACTCGAGAGCCGTTGGAAATGACTCTCATAGAGCATAGGGTATTGGGCCGGCCAAC
This sequence comes from Platanthera guangdongensis, assembly GCA_039583875.1. Taxonomy (NCBI): domain Eukaryota; kingdom Viridiplantae; phylum Streptophyta; class Magnoliopsida; order Asparagales; family Orchidaceae; genus Platanthera; species Platanthera guangdongensis. The sequence continues at coordinate 24,220,447 of CM077162.1, read as the reverse complement.
CATTATGACAATTGGCTATCTCTTTCCAATGTCTTTAAGTCTTTAGAGACGTTGGAAGCCAATAATTTTTAAATAAGTTTACTCGAAATTTTTTGTCGCGCTGCCTTGTTTGAGTTAGTCTTGAGCCAGGCCCAAGCAAGGTCTGGGACCGTGTCCAGGCAAAGCCTAGGACCGAGCTTGGCTTGGGCCTGGCCCGGGCCGGGCACCAGGCCAGACAAAACACTATTATGGGGGCCTTTTTAGTCCCTCCAAGACCGGCCTGGGCCTGGACTAGACATGCTCGGGCCTAGGCCTAACCAGACTTCTGTCAGGCTGGGCTCAGGCTGACTTTCCAAGCCCAATCTTTTTGTGCACCACAATGTAGGAGAGATTGAGAGAGAAAGAAAATGAAAAACAGAACTAGAGCAATAAAAAAATAGGGAATGAAACAAAGAAAATGAGAAATTCGAAAAATAAGTAGTAAAGGAAGAAGGTAGAAAACATATAACAAAAATTGGCACATGAAAGGAAGAAAAAGAAAAATAAGATAAGAAGCAGAGCAAATCAGATATCAGAAAAATGAAGAGAAGAAGAGACTGGTAGGAGTTGCATGTGCCAACGACTAAAAGGGAGGGGGTCCTATCCATTGGAATCTGAAAATGAAGCGAAGAAGAAGAGTAGGGGGAAGAGGAATTGTGATAAAAAATTTTGTTGGTGCATGTAACGCACCTTAGATCACCGTTTATGACCCTTCATCATACCGCATATTACCCTCAACGTGAATTTCTGTGCGTGATATTGGTCTAAAATACGGTCATTTTTCAATACAATTACCATATTGCACGAATATTGTTGCAAGCAATCCATACCATTGAATCGTGGATCATACGAATGTATTTGCTCCTGCACGGTGATCTATTTCGATCACGGTGTGCATAGGCAGACCCAACTGGAGACACACCTGGGCACTTGCCTGGGTCATATTTTGGAAAAATGTCTGACACCTACCTATGTCCCTAGGCTAAAAGCAGATTTTAGGTGGAAAATATCAGCTATTAACATCTTTGCGCCTCCTAATGTCGAATCTGTATCCTCTCCATTTGTAATGAAATGGAGGGGATCCATTTCAAGATCCGGTGGTTGAGAAAAACTGCAATACATCTAAAGGCTATCATTTTTTGCTTAAAAAGAAGATATAAAAGACTAGGAAAATTGAAGCCATCAGATCCTCACCCACTCAATCTGAACCGTGAAATGTATCCCCTCCATTTCCGACGAACAAAATTTCCCCTAAGATGCCAAAATAGGTAACTTGTCCTCCTTTTTCTACTTCGTTTCTTGATACCTGGTGTAAGAACAAAATTTTGAAGCAATATAGATTTTTTAAGAACTCCTTTGTCATCATCTGCTAATTTTATTGTAATTTTGGCTAACTTTTTTTAACATGCTCCCTCCTATCAATTTTTTAATCATGATTTTAGTTTTGTATTGGAGCTGCTCATGCAATGGAAGAACTTTTTAGTTGATTGGCATGCATTAGCAAATTCGATAGAATTCATTAAATAAAAATTGAAATTGATACCTAATTCATTCAGTTTTAGCCTAAATTTTTTGTGCCCGAGTTGCTCGAAAATTATAGTTCCGCCACTGATCGTGTGTTACACACATCTAAATATTTCTGGAGTCCCGAAAGTGTTACATGTGTTGAGAAGGCAGTTTCATTTTTAAAGAACTTGAGCGACAAACGATAGCTATAATTTTTTTGGTTAATCTGTTTTTTAACCAATGCAATTTTTACGTACGGGTAGCATAAATGAAAATCGTGTGGGTGAAATCTTGTATATCTGATCTGATATCGGACTGCTAACATGCCGCAATGTCCGATCAGATTTTTGAACGGATTTTGATAAACTTGACGCTCGACCAGATATTATTTGAGCGCTGATATTTGTAGGCCTATAATTGATATTTGTAGCCCGTGGATTTTTGCAACCCACAAATAGATATTTGCAGTCTCACCGGATATTTGCAGCCCTTTTTAAAAAATTACATTTAATTTTTGAAAATTGTTTTCCTCTACTAATTGATAAATTTAAGAAAACCCAAAACTACACATATATGATATATCATTCAAATCAAAATATAAATTTTATCATCATAACAAAATCAAAATGCCAAAAGCTATATTTTTTTCATTCAACTCTGCTATTGCAATGAACACATATCGTTCAACTCGAATACATCTTTCCCAAAATGAACAGTAACCTGCATGAAATTAAAAAAAAAGTTATTTCATTTTTGTGTTCTAAAACTGAATAGCTATCATGAAATAAATTTTTGAAGTTGCGAAGATCTTACAACAAGTTAACATATGCTTTGAATCTTATGCACTATCTATATTGTATAGTATGGAAATAGATCTTTGGTGAAACAATATTCATATTTTCAATTTTACTCTTTAATTCTTCCTTATAATTTTTGAAATTTTCATTTTTCATTAGTGAATTTAATTTGTACATTTTTTTAACTTAGTTTTAAAATGTGTGACATTATCTTTGGCTCTCAATTTATTTTTGAGTTTGTATTCAACATGACAATTTTTTTTATAAAAAACAATTAATATTTGATGCACTATCACGATGAAGGCACTCGAGAATCCTTGGCTCGATTAGTTGTGTGATAAATATTATGAATTTGTCTGAAACCATAATCTCTACGAACAGTAAAAACACAATATCTTTAAATCCAACAATTTTTATACAAATTGTCTCATTAATCCTGACTGCCCAAGCTTGATTTGAACTAATAAGATTAAAAATTTTAATTATCTTTTGATTTATTAAGATAAAAAAATTCTTAGAACAATTAAGATAAAAATACATATATTTTGTAATACTATTTTAAATACTTCAATGAATGTATGACATGCTAAATTCATTCATATATACAAACATCCACATATACATATTGCAATTCAATCTATAGCAAGACTTCTTTAGAATTCACAACAAGAAAAACCGTGATTAGCAAAAAGCAAAATTCGTTGCTAATTACATAAATTCGTTGTTAATTTTAATTAGCAAGGAATTTAGAAATGAAAAAAAAATGTAACTTTTGATTGTATGCGTACTATTCTGAAAACACCCGCTCTCGTTAATTTAGTGTTATGGACCGTTAATATGTGGACTAATTTTGTTGCGCTCAAACATTCACTCAAGGAGGCCCTCTTCATCAAAATTCATGGAACTCGCATATGGACTCCGCCTCATACATTCTTGGCAGAATGGGCGGGGTTTATGAGTGATCAAGATCAGAATGCTTCTTCTGTAGACTAACGGCTCTCATTGTCTCCCCAAGTGGAAGACTAGATGTCATAATTTGTGTTAGAGGGGGTTTGCGTCCGCACGACCTCCACATTAAAAAAAAGAAAAAATAATAATACAGACTCCGTAGAAGAATCCGAAAAAGGGAGGGCTGGCGGTAGCGAGCGAGAAGAAAGGTGCAAGAAGAGAGAGAAAACTTAGACAACAACCCTAATTTCTTTCTTTCATCAAGGATAAGAACCACTCACAAACCTCTCTCCCTTATAAATATGAGGGAGGGCACATATAATAAGACAGTTATTAATTAATTAATAATAAAATTCTGCCATGAATATATCAAGGCGAGCGAGCGTCCTTGTGCAAGCTCCGTGAATTTTGATGAAGGGGGTCCGCTTGGATGAAAGTTTGAGCGTAACAATTTTTTATTGAGTGATATGGGAATGAGTTATTGTTAGGCGGTCTTGCACTAATATCATGTTACAACACAATCATCCATTATTAACTCCGTTTTGGTTATTCGCACCCCCATTATTAATCTCAACTCGAAAATATAACCATATCCCGTTTTTTTCTTACCGCACCCCGATATTTTTCTTGACACACCCGAAAATATCTCCTAGTGGTGTGCGTGAGACGAGTAATAGAGTAGTGTTGGGCGATGATTTCTCTCAGGTATTATACTTTTAGAGTACTCGAAAATATCCATTTTTAACCGGAGATCAGGGGGACACGGGCGCCGAAGGAAGGAGCACGCTGGAAGGAGCGTTGAATTGTTAACCGGAGAGTAAGATGGCGCGAGAAAGATGCTGGAGACGGGAGCAGCTCGGCGAAGAGGAAGATGGGAAGCGGCTTCCGCGAAATGGGGGAGATGGGGTGTGAGTAAAGTTTTAGAAAAAAGTTTTTTAAAATAAAATGGAATGCGTATAGCCATACGAGAGATGTGGTTAACAATCGTCTTTATATTTAGTCCACGGCGGCGGACTTTCGTTCGTGAACGCCGCCCAACCTCCTCTAAGAAACTTCATCCATTTTAATGTTCAAAATTTTCTTTTGCTCGCAAAAATTCAATAAAGCCTAGTAAAGAAAAGAACAAGGAGTAACAATTTTTCAAAATTTCACAAACAAATGCGAGATTTTCAACAAAAAATTGGCAAAAAATTACATTTATTTAAATAAATTCAATTAAAAAAAGATATCCCAAAATCCCAATAAACTAACCTCACTAAATGCAAGGATGAAAACCTTAAATAAAACCTAATAATACATCAAATTTCAATCTATTACATAACCAAATAATGAAGGTGTTTGTAGTTGTTGTTCTAAACGCAAGATGGAGGGATGACGGTGCCTTTTGAGCTGCCCTTCACATTTGTGCATGAAGCAACCGCAGCGTTATAAGAATCAACCGCAGTGTTATAAGAATCAACCGCAGCGTTATAATAATCCCCCGGAACGTTGTACTTCAGCTCTATGTCGCTCAGCTCAATACCTTCGCACGGGGCAGAGTCGCTGCACACCAGATTGATCGCCGTCTTCGTCCTCGTCTCTCCTCGAATGTTTCGGAACTTGACGCCGCTGATCTTCACCAAAGAAGGCCCCCCCTGCAACAACAAATATTCAAACATTCATACATTCATATAATTGTGACACCAATACAGAACATCGCTCGCGATAGCAACATTGGCTTCGCTTGGCGCCAGTCGTGTGAACGTGGTTTTACGAACTATTGTTCGTGAACGCCCAGCCTCGCCTAAGGAATTTCATCAACTTTTATATATGCTATGAACAAATTTTCTTTTCTTAGTGACTGTCATAATCATTGTCATGTCAAACATACATTTTGGTGACATTTTTGCCCAGACTCACTCGCACTAGCTACGACATATAACAGATACTGCAGCGTTTTTTTAATGCGCAAAACTAAAATTAGATTGAACACAATAACCAAACTTAATAATGGATCGGGTTGTGCCTTGGAAGGTACTCGAGGCAAGTACGGATACTGATCCTCTCCATTTCTAACGAAATGAAAATGCATTTGATTTTCTAATGGACAAGACTTTCCTCAAAAAGATATAAAAATACAGATTTTTTATTAAAAAAATGTATAATGAATGAGATTAGTGAACCCGTTGGATCAGCCTCAAAGAAATCGGCACTGTGAAATGGATCCTCTTCATTTCGTCAAAAATGGAGAGGATACTCATCTGGCAAGTACGTATTCTTTCCCGAGATCTCGGAAAAAATGACACGGGAGAATAAGGTCGTGGGTTGCCCTTTTTCACGAGGGCTTAATTAACATGATTAGTTGTCTTTCATGTAGCGTCGCAAAATAATATCCTTTTCACGGTGTTTTTCATTCGTGATTGTCGTCAATATGATTATTACGGTAATTGTTATGGGCAAATCTATTTTGGATAGGTGCAAGTCAACTTTTAAAATAAAAACTCTTAAACAATTATTTTAAATGTTACTGTAAAATTGATAGGGACAAACCATTTCCCTATCACGTCGATAGAAGCGAGCCATACGCGACTACACCACCACCACCGCCAACGCCTCTCTCTTCGCCGCCGCTTCGCTAACACCGCTGCCAACGCCTACCGCAAGCCATACACGATGACACCTACCACATATCCTCGCTTCTGACCACTGCGGTAGGTCCAGATTTATTTGTGTCGAACATTATCGCTCATCTTCATCTCCTTTGATCTGATACAAACCGTAAATTTAAACTTTTCTTTTCGTATTTCACATATTCATCATTTGTTTTTTTGTATTTCTTCAACAAAGAGAATGTTGAAAAGTTGGACTCATTATTAAAATAAAATTTCTATGATTAATTCGAAACTTTTGTAATAGATTAAATTTTATAATATTGTTGTTAAACTATTTGTTCATATTTTAATAAAGAATTTTTAAAAAATTATATTTGTTTGCACGTAATATTTTGGCTTGCACATATAAATTTTTGGGTTGCCTATAAAATTGATTTTCATATATCCAAAATTGATTTGTCAATAACAATCACCATTATTAAACACGAGCCACGTTTTTTTAACAACAAATACCCTGAAATGCAAAAATCGTCACGAAAACAACGCAGACTTAGGTCTAATTTGTATAATTTAATTGAAAGGAATAAGCAAAAGAAAAGAGTAATTAAGAACCTAGTATACCTTGGTGTTGCAGTAATTGTGAGGGCAATACTTCTGGTCAATGACAATGGGATTATCCACATTCCTCATCACCAAATCCTCGAACTTGAGATTGTATGCCGAAGAAGGCGTCGGAGACGCCTCCCACGTTTTGATCCGGACGCCGTTCGTGGTGTCCGCGAACGTGCAGTTTTTGACGCTGATGCCGGAGACGTCGCCCTCTTCCCTGTCTCTCCCGAGGCTGCCGATGCTGATACCGTGGCCCGGGCCGCAAAAAACCTTGGAGACGGAGAGGTTGGCGGTGTCGGGGCCGATCGAGATGCAGTCGTCGCCGGTGCCGATGAAGGAGCGGGCGATGTGGATGTTGCGGGACACGCCGACGTGGATTCCGTCGGTGTTCGGGCTGTCGGCCGGGGCGATGAGCTTGAGGGAGTGGAGGTGGAGGTTGTTGCATGCAAATATTTGCATGTGAACGCTCTTGCTGTCGACCGAGGTTATCCCTCGTATCGTCGAGTTGGTCACGAAGCTGAAGCCTAACGACTGCATGCGTGTATGCATGCAAATTAATCTACTTAAAATGCAACAACAATGAAAAATATGAAATTGTTTTTTAAAATTTTAGGTATTTTTTTAAATGTGTTACTAAATTTTTATTTAAAATAAGTTCTTAAAATTTACTTGTTTTTATCATTAAATGATTTAAATCAAAATTTAAAACGTGTCATAAGATTTATTAGTTGAATTATCAAAAGTAATCTTTTTTGTGTCCAATGTATTACATCTTGTGACTATTCATTCAACTTTTTATTAGTCCAATATATTACGAGATGGATACTTAGGTGATGTCATTAATCCAAAAAATCAATATGGGTACATTATTATTAATCCAACTAATAAAACTTGTGGTCATATTTTTTTATAAATTAGTAAGTCCATTAAATATAGTTTAGGACATATTTCAAAAAAAAAAAAAAAAAAACTGCACGAGGGGATTTAGGCTCCGTTTGACACGCTGGTTGCGGTCGTAAACACATGAGTTAAAACGTCATTCATTAAGGATTACCTAACAAACATCATTCATTTGAACATAAAAGTGAATGAAGTTTCTTAGGTGGGCATCAGCGAATGACAATTTAACCCTCATGTTCATTAGCGAATGCCAGATGAATCCTAAATCTCATACAAAAAAGTTTATGAGCTGATTCCCAAAGAATAAGGCTGCGTTTGGCGCGGCTTATCACAGCTTATTTGTTCCGATGAGATTGGACAAAAACGTCATTTTCATAGAATGTAAGTTTGATATGACAAATGTTACTATCGTTACCGAAAAAATCTAGTTTGTGGCATAAGATTTTGATATGACAATGACATGTTTGTCCAACATCACCAGAGCAAATAATCTGTCATAAGCCGCGCCAAACGGTAAGTAAACTCTAGGAAGATATTTTAAGCAAAATAAAGTTTGTGAATTATTTCAAAAAAACACATAAAATTTAACATTATTTAATATGGTGCGCGTGATCGTCACGGTCGAAGGCAAGATCGTCGTATATATTCTTACTAATTAACATTTGCTCACCCATGGTAAATGTTTACAGTTCTTGTTCTTGTCACAGTCATTTTGGGCCCAAGCGGAGGCGCCGCGGCCATCAAATTTTCCCTTTCCGGAGAGCACGAGGCCGCTAAGGTATTTGAAGGAGATCCAATCCCTAGCGGTGTAAAGGTTGAGATCAGTCTGCGCGAGCACGTCTCCTCTAACCTTCACCTCCACCTTCTTCCCTTTGCACGGGCCTTTAAACTCGAGAGGGCCCACTAAAAACTTACCCATCGGTATCACAAGCCTCGGCCCCGGCCCCTCCCACGCACATGCACCTTCCCAAGCTCCCTGGAACGCCTGTCAATGTACAAATGAGAATCGGAATAATACTACAAACGTAAAATTTATGCGTGATTCATTCTGAATGATCGAGCCAGCTCTGATATCATGTTAGAATGTCTATTCACCTCTGTGCTATCGGTGACTCCGTCGGGAACCGCTCCATAGTCGGTCACCACATTGAAGATTTTGTTGGCGGGGCGATGATAGCAAAGTCCGTCGGGGAACGAAAGGAATGCTGAGAGGAGGGAGACGGCGAGAAGTGTATTCATTCTATGGGGTTCTCGGAGAACTAAGAGCCCTTGGGAGGGTAGTTTGTGTTGTTGTGTTTGTGTGTGATGGGAATGATTTTGTTCGTGTGGGCCGTCGGGGTGGGGTTTAATACTCACCGGTGTGGTTATTTTTAGCCTCACCTGCGATGTATTTTAGCATTCAAAATAGCGGCATTAATCTAATAAAAGCTGCCGCCGGTTTGCTTTTTTCCTTTCTTTAGGATCGGCCGAACATTTGGCGGGCAATTTGTGCGTAGGATAAGGCTGTTATTTTGGACGTTTTAGGGGTGTTATGGTAATTTAAGTGTATTGCTTGGCTGATTTCTGTTGTTAATTTCTACTTTTCTTGGGTATGCATATGAGTACGGATTTGTGAATCATATATCTAGTTCATTACTTTTTATTATAGAAAGCTGTACGGATACCGCTTAATTGATAAGCAGCTACTCATAGTAGCACCGTATTTTTGACTATTAGCATTTTTGGCTATCCGCAGGAATTGTTTTTTAAAATTAGTTATTTACAAGCACATAAGTTATCCGCACTTACAATTTGAAAAAATAAGGGAGAAGCAGAGCACCACTGCATGGAGGAGGAATGAGCGGTTGAAAATCAGAAATAGAGGAGCACCGCCGGCAAGAGGAAGAGAGATCGTCGGATGCGAAAAAGATATCCGCCGGATAATGGAGGAGAATGCGTCGGGATAAAGAACGTCGCTCGAAAAATGAAGGAGCACTTGCTGGATTTGGAGACTTTCAGGCAGGGCGGAAAGAGAGGAGGAAAGTCGCCGACGGAATTACGGTTTGGAGGGGAGGCAAAAGCACGAGATGGACGAGTCTGAATAAGGAATAATTTTTTGTGGTGTGGTTGCTAATAGAAATTCTAAAAATACAAAAAAAAACTCAAATTTTGAGTGCAGATAGCCAGAGTGCGGTGTTAATATCAACTTTAAAAAATGATTATTATGATTTATGTATAATTTGTAACAATAAATAACATATATATATTAATTATATATATAGATGTCATATATATATATTGGTACATATATATCATATAATATATGTACATATATTTATATATTTATGTATATATATATATATATATATATATATATAAATATATATATATATATATATATATATATATATATATATATATTATATATATATATATATATATATATATATATATATATATATATATATATATATATATATATATATATATATATACACGAGCATCTAAAAAGATATATGGTTCGCACGGGCTACGCCCGTGCTCGATGCTCTCGGGCGGCCTTCGGCCGCATCCAGGCGGGCTTCGCCCGCCTCCGAACGGACTTCTCCCGTATTCAATGCGTCGCTGCGGGCTGCGCCCGCATCAAAGCGGGATGCGCCCGCATGCAAATCGGGATGCACTTACATTAAGACGGGCAGTGCCCGCGCAATATATACATATGACCTGCGGGGCGCCCGGTAGCCTCCGGCGGCTCCGCCTCGGTGGAGAAGAATGAGGGGGGGGCCGTACTTTTCATTTTGGAAAAATAAAATCAATTCATTATATTATTATATTTTATAAAAAAATTAAGTTTTGTCGAGCCCGCCGGGGGGTTCGGGCGGACTCCGCCTTTCGGGCATCTCTCTTCCGGGGGTGGGGGGGGGGGGGGGGGGGGGGTGGGGCGGGCCTAAGCCCGCCGTCTCGGCCAGGTCTGTGGCGCGAATCGGGGCCCCGGAGCCCGTGCCTGTCGCTCATTAATCACTCATCATATCAAATATTTCTCTCTCTTCAAAAAAGGAGGTCTTTCTCCTTTCCCATCTCTACCTCTCTCTCTCCTCCCCTCCGCCGGCGGAGCCGCCCTCTCTCGCCCACCGGGACTTTCTCTCTCGGTCCCTCCTCGCCGCCGGACCACCCCCATCTCATGCTCTCTCTCATGATCCAATGGCTCTTATTTGTTTTATGGTGTGCCTCCAAATACCTATATTGATTTTTTATTTTTTAATTTTTTCTATTAATTAAATAATTAATAAAAGTATTTAAATTTTTTATATAATAAGATATATATATTTTATATATATATTTTATATATATATATATATATATACACGAGCATCTTCGCACGGGCTACGCCCGTGCTCGATGCTCTTTTTTATAATTTAATGAAGCCAGCGGGGGCGGGCGGCCTTCGGCCGCATCCAGGCGGGCTTCGCCCGCCTCCGAACGGACTTCTCCCGTATTCAATGCGTCGCTGCGGGCTGCGCCCGCATCAAAGCGGGATGCGCCCGCATCAAATCGGGATGCACTTACATTAAGACGGGCAGTGCCCGCGCAATATCAGAGAGAAAGCATACATATGAGTGGAGAGAGGAGAGACGAGAGAGCAAAATGAGTAAAAAAATATAAATCATTTAATTTAACATTATAATTTTACGACACAACGTATTTTATAAAAAAATTAAGTTTTGTCGTAAAAAATTAATTTCACGCAATATTTCTCTCTCTTCTCTTTCTCCTTTCCCATCTCTCTTCCTCTCTCTCCTCCCCTCTCTCTCTTTCTCTCTCTCCCTCCTCATCTCATGCTCTCTCTCATGATCCAATGGCTCTTATTTGTTTTTATGGTGTGCCTCCAAATACCTATATTGCTTTATATAATAAGATATATATATATATATAATTAAGGGGAAACCTCCCTTTGTTTAATTCCCATATTACTCATTTTATTAAAAAAATCTCATTTTTAAATTTTTTGTGTTTTCTGTTATTTAAAAAACTGTGCTCTCACATGGACAAAGTCCTCTAACTACAATAAAAAATGTGCTCTCTCTGCCGCTCGCAAATCCCATGAATGCCGCGAAAATGAACGACGAGCATAGTATAACAATCACGGGCTTGCAAGCGGTGGGAGTGTCGTCACGCCGGGACAATGTTGTGGCCGGGATAATGTCGCGTGGTGATATTGTCGTGTTTGGTTGTATGGGTGAAGCCCGTTGTCTGCACTAGTGTGTGTACACACACATGAGCGTGTGTATAGATGCATGTATATTTATGTGTGTGTGTGTGTGTCTCTGTGTGTGTGTGTGTGTGTCTGTATGTGTGTATGTGTGTGTTTGTGTCTGTATGTGTGTACGTACGTGCATATATACATGTACATGTATGTACATTATTTATATATACATGTATATGTATGTACGTTTATATATAAATGTATATGTATATACGTGCATATATACATATATATGTGTTGCGGCTCACTCGAGACTCCTACAGAGCTTTCTAGATTGCACTGTCTTATTCTGGGAGTGATCGAGCGAACAAACAATCAATGAGAAGAAGATGGCTGGCAAGAGACTTTTTTTAACGTGAAAAACCTTGAAAATGAGTGAAAAATCATGTGGTCGGGACTGTGTCGACCAAACATTCACCGGTTTTTGGCGACAAATCAGACCGCTTCTTCTTACAATTGCTCGGAGAGAGAAAGATAGATGCTTGAATGGTGACAGACCACCGCTCGCAAAGCCAAGACTTTATGTTTGTCACGGTGGAAGGCACCGCGCTATGGAGGCTTAGTGTACTTTTGTTTGTGCTCGGAAGCTGATGGGGAGCAATCTACGTATATCGATGTCTGTGACTTGTCTCCTATTGTGCGCAATGGAGTATGGAGCGGGGAGTTTGTTGTTGACTTGAGGGCGCTGAGCGCATTATGGACAAAATACTTGTTGAGGTGCGCGCTGGGATATTGTTGCATGTGGTGCACACAAAGCATACTTTGCTCATGGTGGAGTGCATGCCGAGAGCACGCAAGATGAAATGTGCGCAGAGGGGAACATGCATCGGGTGGAATATGCGCGGGTCGTAATGTGCCAAGGCACAGTGTGCGCGAGGTGTGCTCAAGGCGCAGTGTGCGCGGGGCGCAGTGTGCGCAAGGTGTGCTTAAGGCGCGTTGTGCGTAAGGTGTGCTCAAGACGCATTGTGTGCAAGGCGTGCGCGAGGCGCATAGTGCGCAAGGCACAATGCGCGCGAGGTGTGCGCAAGGTGCAGTGTGTGCGAGATGTGCGCAAGGCGCGCAGTGGGCACGAGGCGCAGTGTGCGCGAGGAACAAGGTGCGCAAGGCCGAGTGTGCGTGAGGCACAGTGTGCGTGAGCTGAGTGAAGGCGCGATGTCCGTGAGGTGTGCACAGGTGCAATGTGCGCGAGGTGTGTGCAAGGTGCAATGTGCGCGAGGTGTGCGCAAGGCGCAATATGCGCAAGGAGCTGTGTGCGCAAGGCGCAATGCGCGAGGGGAGGCGAGCGCCGCAAATTTGCGAGCGCTCGAAGATCTTTGAAGATGCTCGAAGATCTTCGAAGGAGTCTTCGAGGATCTCTCTTGCGCATAGGAGGAAAGACGAAAGGAGAGAAAGATCGAAGAAAAAGATTAAGGAGAAGAAGATGCCATGAATGAGGGCCCTCAGGTCCTATTTATAGGGGTTTGTGTGACATTTTCATAAATAAGTAGTGGTTTCGCAGCGGTTACGCAGCAGTTACTCGACGGATACTCGGAGGTTACGTGTGGTCGGCTCTACACGAATAAATGTAGTGTGGCGCGCCTCCGTGCAACCAGCTATATGGCTCCTATTCGGCGGAGAATTTTTTCGTCGTGTGGGTGAGCTGCCCACGCCCCAATTTTTATTTAAAATTTTTAGGATGCCCTATCAATATGTATGTTTGTGTGTATATATATACACATACACACGGGTGCAAGTGGTTCGATTTGAGTAGGTTTGGACCCAAATTGAAATCAACACAAAAAGGGTCGGTTATATATTTTCCCAAACCGAACCAAATCTAAACCGATCGGGGCGGTTCAATAATCGGTCCGGTTTCTCGGGGTACTTTTTGGTTTTAATAGAATAATTTTTAAAACACATAATTGATATTATTATTTTTATATTATATAATGTATAAGTATAATTGAAAATTATGATAAACTAATCTTAATTTACTATTTTTATTTTGTTTTTATCAATTTATGAGTCAAGAATATTATCTTTGACAAGATTTATACGACAAAGCATACCATAAGTACGAAAATATAAGAAATTTTGAATATTAAAAAATAGTGAAACTACAGAATGTATTTAAAACAAATATTTATATTGATTTTTAATGGTGAAAATAAAATTCAAAAAATCATGATAACAACATTATTTCTCAATCATCATTCTACAACTTATCATGCACCAAATATGAGTTATTAATTCGACATTTATGAATATTGACTATATGAGTAAAGACTGTAATATATTTATGAGTTATTAATTTATTTCAGTTCGGTGCGGCTTTATTGATTTTTGAAAAATGAAAACAGCACCAAACCGAAATACGAGCGGTTATCTCCTAAATGAAAAATCGCACCTTTGACAGATTGTCGCTCCGCCCATGTACGGCTGCTCGGGCACACAAGGTTCTTAGCTCGTAAACGACAATACTCCCGCCGTTCGCACTCGACTCGGCACAGTACCGTATTTGTCGCTTAATCTCCTATCATGGTCAGTGGCGTTGCAAGCATCAGTTTACATTTAGTTACTAAAAAAAGGGTTTGTTCCATCTCCCAATTGAAATGCATGACTCTTATGTAATAATAGAAATTACCGCTATACAATAATAGAAACATATATTGATCAACCGACGGCGAGGAGTCATCGAGATTGCTCCTATTTGCTAAGGAGTAGCCATATATGGATTGCAACACATCATCTCTCCTTCAATTTTTGAAGTATTTGTTTATTTTCATTACTTTTATTTGATGGCTTATACACTGTTTTCTAATTTTTTTCCCTATAGCAATTTACCCTTCTTGCTAGAGAGTTATATCTCCAAGCAAATCTTTATTTTACATGTTAATCTTCATAATACACTGAATTAAGAGTTTTCATAGCGTCAAAATAGAGTTTACATCGTACCTTTGACAGATTGCCGATTGAGCAGCACGATCATGCATGATCGTCGGTCGACCGATTTAGCAGAATGATCATGCATGAGTTTGGATTTCATGCCTACGAAATTTGATTCATGCTGATATAAGGCTTTCTATTCCACCATAGCCTGCCGATTTATGTGAATATCTGAAGGTTTATACCTTGGGGGGTGTCATTATTGCATGCCCCACTTATGAAGACTTACCTTTGGCTGGACTTACATTGGCTTTGTCACCATCCTATGGGAAAGAGATTGATTTCAAGGAAATTGACATTTTCAGCAGCAGCCGCCATCACAACAACGTTCGCAGCAGAAGCATGAGCGAACTGCGTCAAAACGGTCGACGATCTGGTCACGTTCACCGGCCAATGACCCATCAACAGCACGGTGCGAAGTCGCAGTAGGCGCCCGCCAAACAGAGTCATGCTCAATTCCATATGAAATCTAATATATTCTCTCCATTCCCAATAACCTCTCAATTAAAATCTATATATATATAGATATATACATCCAAACAAATATTATAGAAATCAAACTGTAGATCCCATGCAAACAAAGCACGTGGCCAAATGATCACAGGTTCTTCAATCCGCGAAGAATGCAACTAATTGAAACATATGAATGAATTGAAGCAGGCTTGTTCACGAATCTGCGATCATATCGACATAAATTTGCACATACAACTCGTATTTTTGGCTCCGAAAAGTGGCAGGTTAGCGCCATTCAGGCCGCATTATGCAGCTTTTTGATCGGCTTTTCCATGGAAGGAGTTCGCCGGGGGCGGATTGGCTTCATGAGAGCGGTTCTTGCGAATCGCCGAGCCGAGATAAATGGAGGTAAGCATCAGTTCCTGCATCGAGAAGTTCGGTATAAAGTTGAGAGCTGGAGGAAAGGCTTAGAACTCAGTAATTACATGGAAAAGGAGAAGCATTATATTATGTTTTGAACTAAGCAGTCATGGGTATTTTGATCATTTGCTTGTTCCTATGAGCACTGCGTCAAACAGTTCAGTACAACAGTCCAGCGCGGGAGGAAGAAGAAACAATATACTATGTTTTGAAAAAACAACATGTGAAGGAGAGTGTTGGACAATAAATGAAATAAATCACATTGAAAATAGAGAAAAAGTTGTTGGACGGAATATATCTGAAGGAATTTTTATGTGGTCTTATCCTTGCACACACCAATAAAAATAGGGGATTGTGCAGACCGAATAATGGCATTTTTGGGGGAGTTTAGTATTCACCTCAATTTTTCAAAGCCTTTATTCACAAACCAAAACCCTAATTCATTTTCACCTTCCCAGCCACCTTTCACACTCCGCTTTTTTGGGGGAGTTTAGTATGCACCTAAATTTTTCAGTCTTTATTCACAAACCAAAACCCTAATTCAATCTCACCTTCCCAGCCACCTTTCGCACTCCGCCTCTTCCGCTCGCAGATGTCTCCCTTGCACAGCTCCCGATCAGCACAGCAATTGTTGATAGCACTCAATGCTTGGAGATTTAGGGTTATGAAAGGTGTGCGGCTCAGGGAGTGTTCCCCACGAGCAGTGTCTGGGAGGGTTTGAGCTCGACGGGGGATGGGGGGTCTAATCCTGAAGACGTGGGCGAGGCTGATAGCGGACCGTATGGCTACGGCTGTGGCGGGGATCGGCTTTGTGGGCTGACGAATGTGCAATGGAGATTAGTATGGGGCGGGATCCTGATGTAAGTGGTCGCTCTCTAACATCAAATGGTGGGCAGCGGTCTATGAGGAGCATTCCTCCTTTGTCGTCTGGGGAAAGTAAGGAGGGGGTTGTTGTGATGATGGAGGCTAGACACCAAGAACGGCCAGGTAACAATGCAAATCTTGTGGATGGTGGTGTATCTAGATTAGATGCTGATGTGAATATTCCTGTAGGGGGAATGATGAATACCCGATGGACAAAGGGCAAAGTTGGGAATGATGGCTGCGGAACAAGAATTTCGATTGAATGCCTCAACCAAATTTGCACACTGTGATCCCCCATTCGACAATCCGCATGTTGAAACCTTGCACGGAGAAGCTGAGACCATGATGCAATCCGCGGCTGACCTTGCTGGAGACCATGTTGAAATGCACCAGAGAAGTGGTGATGCAACGATGGGGTAGGGCAATTTCTTCACCCCATGACCGGCAATTTGCGTGGAAAAACAGTCATATGTTCTAGTATGGAGCTCTTTGCATGCTGCGCATTCTCTTTTCTTTTTGAAAGAACTTGCTTGCAGCATGTTTTGAGCTCATCGCTGCCAGTGGAGCTGTCAATATTTGATTGCCAACTTTGTACCCGTTAGTGTTTTTATAATCAAGTTCATATATATATATATTAATTTATTTATTATTGTATGTTGGTCTGCGAATAACAACAATCTCTGTGAATAACAAATTTAGTTTTCTTTAGAGCTGCAAATAATAATAATTTGTGAATAGTCAAATTCAGTTTGCAAATAACAATCCCCTAAAAATAAGGTTGTTGAATGCAAGAGCGGACAATTAGATGAGACTACTCGCATTCTAATCATCCATGTGCATGTTCCTACTTGCAATTTTAGATATGATTTTGAAAGTCGTATTACCTTATAAAGCCCACTTCTACTGCACATAACCAGATTCCCTTTTTTCTATAATTCTCCCTCGTGATCCTCTATATCTTTTATGAGCACGAGTGTTCGTGGGTACATGCTTTGCGCGTCACTTATCAATCATCAAGATAAACTATCCTCACACTCTGAAAGACTAATTATTTCCCTACTCCTTGGCATGTTTTTTTCGTTTGATGTCACAGCTTTTGAGTTCTCCCGGTTCCAACTCCTATTTATGCTTGCTTGTCAAAGCCCAACGACTGACAGTTTGACACAAAATAACCATCAACAATATTCAAATCATTTTAATTTTATTTTATGTCTAGAATATTCAGCATTTTTAATTTTATTTAAGTTTGTCATGGCATTAGTTGGTGAACCGAGTTTAATGTAGCTCTATTATAGCCTGGAGTGCTAATTATGTAATTGTCTAAAATGATGCATCAATTAATTCTTAATTTAAGCCAACATATTCACTCATCCATTTACCTCCAACACATGTCTCTCTTTCTTATAACCATATCATATGTTTTGCCTTGTCATGAGTGGAGCCATGTTATGTTGGAAGAAATGAAGGCATTTGTTAGAGAATATGAGGGAAAACGATGTAAAAGCTCATGTATAAGGCACATCTATAGGCCCGCTTATTCTTTCTTTTATTAGTCTCACATCTCTTGTATAGGATTCTTTCTCCTTCTCTTCTTTTGTTCCATATATTTGTAATTTTGTACTCTTATATTTTGGTCATCTCAAAGTATATACAAGGTTTGGCTCTAAGTTTCTATGCGGTATATTGGTATCAGAGGGAGGTCGGTCCCGGGCGGATAACCATTTTGCAACCGCAGCTATCCGCGCGGCTTCTTCCCTTCTTCCCGCTACTGTTCTGCGACCTCCTCTTTTTTGACCGCCCCTTCTCCTCTCTCCGTGGCTTCCACCTCTCTTCCCCTCCCTCTCTCTACTTTTATAGCCCTCTTCTCTCTGACCGGTGGGACCCCCCCCCCCCCCCGTCTTCCCGCTATTCGCTCTTCTACCTGTGGATTGTCTAGTCGCTGTGGGTTTCCTTGCCGCTGCGTTCTCTATATTCCTGTTCTCTATCTTGCGTTGTCTATCTGGCGCTGTCTCTTGTCGTTGTTCCTTGTCACTGCTTCTGGCCGTTGCCTCTTGCCGATGCTCCTTGCCGCCATGGATGAATAAATGACTACCCTATGGGGCAATCAGACTTGAGATCTTTTCTCTCTTCATCCTGGCCAAAGTTGTGTAAGTTGCAAGTGTATCTTTACAATCAAGCATGCAGCGGATGGGGCAGTTGATCACTTGAAAGCTCAACTTGTGGCATGGGGTTTTACTCAATAATACGGCCTTGATTATGATGAAACCTTCTCATCCGTCGTAAAATTAAATTCGGTTCGGGTTCTGCTCACCTTAGTTGTTCATTGCTAGTGGCCCCTCCATCAGCTGGACGTGAAAAATGCCTTTTTGAATGGTGATCTTCTTGAGACTGTTTACATGCATCAACCGCCCGGGTTTGAGACCACGGGAGAGTCTCGTGTATGTTTGCTTCGAAAATCTATTTATGCTCTCAAACAGTCTCCTTGGCTGTGGTTTGAAAAATTCAGCAAGGCAATTCGTGAGGTTAGTTTCAAACGAAGCTCCGCAGATTTCTCTCTTTTCACTTGTCACCAATCAACCGGGACGATATTTTGATCATGTTAAGCAACATTTAAATTCTGTCTTTCAAATCAAAGATCTGGGAAACCTTCGGTATTTTCTTGGACTAGAGGTTGCACGGCGACCTGATGGCCTTGTCTTATCCCAGCGCAAGTATTACATTGACCTTCTGCAAGATGTTGGCTCTCAGGGTGCAAACCTACGGAGACCCTGTTGGAAGTCAACCACAAGTTATGTGCTCAGGGATCTGAGTCTGACTCTCTACTTACAAATCCAGAATACTATCGGCGTCTTGTGGAAAAACTGATATATCTAACAGTTACAAGACCAGATATCTCATTTGCGGTTGGAGTGGTCAGCCGTTTTATGCACACTCCACGGGTTTCCCATCTTCAGGCAGTGGAACGCATTCTCAGATATCTGAAGACTGCTCCTGGACAAGGACTTGTGTATAAACCATCTTCGGAGCTTTCTCTTATTGCTTACTCTGATGTGGATTATGCGGGCTCGTTGGACGATCGACGATCTACAACTGGTTTCAGTACTTACTTTGGAGGAAATCTTATCACATAGCGGAGTAAGAAGCAGTCGGTGGTTGCTCGCTCGTCTGCTGAGGCTGAGTACCGTGTGATGGCGGTTGTTGTATCAGAACTAACCTGTTTGAAAGTCTTCTTATGGATTTGAGAGTTAAATTATTCTCACCTTCAACTTTGTTCTGTGACAGTCGGGCGGCAATCTATATTGCGAAGAATCCTGTGTTCCATGAGCGGACCAAACATATTGAAGTTGACTGTCACTTCGTTCGAGAAAAGGTCCAATCGAAGATGCTAAAGCTTGAGAATGTTCTTGTTTATGGGCAAGTTGTTGACACTCTTACCAAGGCATTACCTCGAAAATTGTACCTTTCGTTCCTGTCCAAGCTTGATGCCTATGACTTGTACGCTCCAGCTTGCAGGGGAGTGTTAGAGAATATGAGGGAAAACGATGTAAAAGCTCGTGTATAAGGCCCATCTATAGGCCCGCTTATTCTTTCTTCTATTAGTCTCACATCTCTTGTATAAGATTCTTTCTCCTTCTTTTCTCCTATATATTTGTACTCTCTTGTATTTTGGTCATGACAAAGTATATATAAGGTTTGGCTCTAAGTTTCTACAACATTGAATTGAAAGACACGTGAGATTTCATTCGCCATCCTTTCACGATCAATTTTGGTTGGGTCTACTTAATCAAATGTTCCCTTTAGGTGAAGTAACACCTAGTTTTGTCGCTCACAGGAAATCTGAATTGTTTGTACAATAAATAAATCACTATACGGTCAGAAGTTCAACACTTTATAGTTTGGTGTTGTCGATTGTTCAGACAACTCTATTTTTCATCTGACATTTGAAGAAACGAATATTATTAATTGTATGAAGATGACAACATTATCACTGGTGATAAAAAAAGTGGCATTGATCGATTTAAAGATGAACTTAGTTATTCAAGGCGCAAGGCGCACCAAGGTGCAAAATGATCTTGGAGCCTAGGCGCAAGGCTCGAGGCGTAGGCATGCGCGTGACGAAGGCAAGACGCAATCACATTCATTTAAAATAATCAGCATCAAACATCATCTCAGCTTCTCGATTAAAATTTTCATCGAGTCTACTAATTAATCATTCATTATTATTGTTTGCATCTCTTAAAAAATAGAATCAATGTGGTCAATTGCATCATATTTAAATCTCAACGCACAATTATCTTTCATGAACACTAAATCAATAAAAAATTATTGAGTTCTTAAATTTTTTTGTTCTTAATTTTTGAAGAAAGAAATTTACAACAAAAATCTCACTCAGGGGCACCTTTTATATTTTAAAGGCACAAATAAGGCGCACAGAGGCGCAAACCTTTGAGCCTGGTGAGCATGGAGCCTTAGGCGCGCCTGAGGCGCGCCTTTAATAACATAGAAGGTGAACTAGACAGACATTTTGAAACTAGCAACCAGTGGTTTGAACAAAAAAAGACATTCTCGCAAAGGAAGTATGATCTGGATTTGGAGGAAGTTGGTATGTTTGGTCCCCTAAACCTATTGATATTGTAGCATCATGAATTCAATGAGTGTAGGGAGTGTCTTTGGAAGCCCAGAGAAAGATCGCTCATAGCAGGCTTCAAGCATAATAAGACTTCTAGGTAAAGGAGGTGCAAGACAGAACTAAATCGCGCATCAAAATTGGATAAAGTGTTACTGAATTTGAGTAATAATTTGAACCCATATCATAGGTGCATTTTAGATTAAGGCATCATGTGTTTTTCGCTGGTTTGGGAAAGTAGGAGGGTAAACAAATGAACCTCCGGCGACGTTTAAGGCATCATTTGTTGGGCGTTTCGCTGCTAAAGCCGCCATCCCGCCTTGAGAAACGGCCCCAAAAAGAACCTGTTTGGAGCAGCTCAGTTGAGAAACAAATGTCCCCCCTGAGCTCGAACACCCGTTTAGATCACGCCGAACAAACCCGTTTGCCAATCGAGGCCGAAGCCTAAGTGATGTGTTAAGAACTTCACAGTTAAGTGTGCTCTACTGGAAATAATTCTACGAAAGGTGATTTCCTGAAAAGTACTCGTGGACACGTGGGAAAGGATAAAACTGGGGAATCAATTTAGTATGAGATGAGCTAAATCAAAGTGGAGAATAACTTTGATACTGTGGGTTGGGCCGTTACAAACAGTGTCAGAGCTAGACCTCCTCAATATAATGTGTGGTTCGGGGACAAACTAAGCAGAAGTTTCTGGGACTGTAGCATTCTGAATCCGATAAGGGCGGAGAGTATCATTGGGTCAATGAAGCCAAGAGAAATATAACTCCCGAAGGGCTTCAAGGATGGCATATTTTCGGTGAAATGAGGTGTTAGAATGAATTGAATATCACGTCGTGATTGGAGGACATTTTATTGAACTAGAGTAATAATTTGGACCCTCAAATATCATAAGTGATTTTTCAGAGAAAATGTCGAAATTGTGTTAGGTCATCACAATTAAACAATGCTCTAGTTGGAGTAATTTTGTGTTAGGTGACTTCCTAGGATTTACTTGCATGTCACATGGAAAAAAGGATAAAATAGTGTAGTTTAATTTAGTATGGGATGGGCTAAACCAAAGCAAACCATCAAATAGTATGGGTTGGGTCATTACAAATGCATCGATGTATCCAACACTCAAAACTCATACTTGGACAAAGGGAGTCTCATTGTGGTCAAGGACTATATTGGCATCTTGTAGGGAAACAGAATTAACTTTGAGTCATGCGTACAACAATCTAATTTATTGTGTGTAATTAGTCAATTTCTCAGTTTACCATGTGAGGATCATTGAGAGGCTATGAATTAGATTCTAAAATCCTTTTCCTCGGGTAGGAAAATAATGATCAGGATAGCGGTCTTTTGCCCAATTTGAATGGCCTTACGGGTGTCGAGGGAGACTTTTATTTCAAAATCGGGGCTATAATCGGATTATTGGATATAAATTAAGAAACCCTTGTTTAGATCGAGCATCTAAATTAGGGTATTGTAACATGCTTGGAAAAAAAATTGATTTCATGGAAAAAACAAGAAACAAACTGTTATGTAAATGTTGAATATTGAGGATAAATATAAAGTTGACAGTAAGTACATGTCAGCTGATATGGCCAATGTGCCTGTTGGAGCTTGAGGAGACCGGGTGGTCTTATGTCTAACCGCAGCGGTCTGCCTCTCTCAGCGGCATAGCGGTTTGGCTCAGCGGTCTGGTGGTGAACCTCAGCTGGCGGTCTGAGGGATAGTCGCAGCAGTGGCCTGGGTGTTAGCCATAGCAGCGGTCTGGCAGGAAGCTGCAACAGCGGTCTGGCAGGAAGCCGCAACAGCGGTCTGGCAGGAAGCCGCGGCAGCGGTCTGGAGTTAAGCCGCAGTGGTCTGTAGTTAAGCCACAATAATAGAGTTGATGTTAGCCGCAGTGGTCTGGATGAAGCCGCAACGGTCTGGATGAAGCCGCTGCAGTGGACAGATGGTTAAGCCGTGATTGCAGTCTGATATCTTACAGCAGCTGCGATCTGATGGTTAGCCGCAACTGCGGTCTGGTGTCAACCCGCAGTTGCGGTCTGACGGCCTGAACCAGCGGTCTTCTCTGGGCTTTGTTGCGGCTTTCCATAGTGTCGCTGGTGGTTCTATTATTCATTGTATAGTGTGCGGTTTGTTAGTGTGCGGTTTGACCAGCGGTCTTCCTGGCTTTGTTGCGGCTTTCCATAGTTGTCGCTGGGTGTTCTATTATTCATTGTATAGAGTGCGGTTTGGTCCGGGCTTTGTTGCGGCTTTCCATAGTTGTCGCTGGGTGTTCTATTATTCATTGTATAGTGTGCGGTCTTCCCTGCCTTTGTTGCAGCTTTCCATAGTTGTCGCTGGGTGTTCCATGTCAAACCGCACAAGCCGCCCAACTTGTATTTAGTCCACATCGATTGTTGTATTCTCACATCTCCCCCAATTTCTATAAATAAGAGGGCATACCTATGTAATGATTATCTTTTTGGAGCAATAAAATTTGCGGTTTATTTACCTTTTGACTGTTTTCTCGCTCATTTTTCACATGGTATCAGAGGCAATCGATCTTTTGCTCCAATCAGATTGCGGTTTGTTTTTCTAACCACGCCGACCTCTTCCAGTTTGCTTCCCTCACCGGCTTCTTCATGTTCGCTTCCCGCCTTTCCCTCTCTCCCTTGCTTGTCGCTCTCCTGCGATTTCTTCTTTGGGTGTGTTCTGTTCGCGCGACCTTTGTTGCTACCCGCTCTGTCTTGCTCTTTCTTACTTGTGACTGCTTGTTTGTGCGACCTTTGTGGGTTCCTTGCCACGTCTTTTCTTTGTCAGTCGCTGTTTTTTTGCGGCTTGGTTTACTTCTTTGCGGTTTGTTGTGCGGCTTGTTTTGTTCCAGCCGCCTTCTTTGTTAGTCGCTCTTCTTTGCGACTTGTTCTGCTCGTGCGGCTTCTTGCCTGTTCGCACTTTTTTCTCTCTTTTCTTCTCGCGGGTTGTTTCTTCTTGCGTGCTCCGTATTTTGGTCACGACATCATCTTTGTCGCTGGTGTGTTGTTATCGTGACTGTGCGGTCTCTATTTCTCTTCTAGCGCGGGTTGTTGCCTCTATTCGCGTGGTCTCTTCTAGATTTGCTCCTGTTTGGTGGCAGGTTATTTCTGTGTTCTGTCCTTTTTCGGCTTTTCTCTCAAACCGTGTTGTTTGTAGTTTTTTTTTATGGCCATCACATCTTCCTCTTCTTCTCTCGCTACTTCTGTTGTTGCTCAGTTGGCCACTACCGGAAGGTGGATCATTGATTCTGGTGTCACTAATCATATGACGGAGAATTCTCGTCTTTTCTCTCGTCTTGACAAGTGTAATCGTTTGCCTCCGATTCTTATTGCGGATGGTTCCCCGTCTCTGGTTAGTGGGACTGGCACGGTGCATGTTACTCCCTCTCTTGAGCTTCATGGCACTCTTTATGTCCCGAGTTTTCTGTGCAATATTCTTTCTATCACTGCTCTCTACAAACAGTTGAACTGTGAAACTGTTTTTACTGCTTCTCCTGTGTGTTTTGGGTCCCTCACTCCCAGAAGATGATTGCTACTGGGACCGCAAGCGGTGGGTTGTTCTACCTTGATACCGCTTCAACCTTTTCATCTTCCTATTTACTTCAGTGACATCTTCGCCTTGTGCATCCTCCTCTTCGGATTCTTTATCAGTTTCTATCTGATTTACTTCGGGAGGATTCCTCCCTTAATTGTGAGGCGTGTTAATTTGGCAAACATCACCGCTCTACTTTTCATGCTAAAAATGGATGCAATTCTTCTCGTCCTTTTAATCTTGTTCATTCGGATGATTGGGGTCATGCTCCCCTTCCGACTGTTGGGAGAGGTAGCATGTATTTTGTTACCTTTATTGATAATTTCTCTCGGTGTACGTGGTTGTACTTGTTACATGACCGCTATGAAATATTTTCTATTTTCTCTGCTATCTATAACAAGATTCGTACACAAATTGATACTTTCATTAAAATTCATCGCACTGATAATGTTAAGTAGTATCATAGTCATCAATTCTTGTCATTCTGTTTGAATCAAGGCATTGTCCATCAAACAATTTGTCCTCACACTTCTCAACAGAATGGCGTTGCTGAACGTAAAAATCGCCATCTTCTGGATGTGGCTCGTAGTCTTCTCACTCATATGCATGTTCCCCGGTCTTATCGGGGTCATGCTGTTCTTCTCTCTTGTTTTCTCATTAATCGAGTTCCGTCTTCGGTTCTCGGTAGCAAGACTCAATTTTCTATCTTGTATCCTGATAGGACTCTGTTTCCTTTATTTCTGTGTTTTTGGATGCACAACGTTTGTTCACTCACCTTCTTCTGGTCGTGACAAACTTTCTCCTCGTTCTGTTAAGTGCATTTTTCTGGGTTATTGCCCGACACAAAAAGGATACCGGTGTTTTGATCATGTTCTCAGGAAACAATATGTTTCAGCAGATGTTACTTTCTTTGAGGATGTTCCGTTCCTTTCTTCTCCCTCTATTCTCCCATCTTCTACTGATTCTGCTTCTTCCCCTCTTGTGTCGGCACCTCTTCCAGAGCCTGCACCCATTCTTTTTCCTTCTATTTCTGATTCTCCTACTGTCTCTGATTCTTATCCTGAGCAGCTGCCACCAGCTCCTGTGCCAGCAATCTCTTCTCCGGATGGTACTGTAAAGATGCTCTTGTTATTCCTTATTGGAAAGCTGTTATGGATGAAGAGATGAACGCTCTCACTGAACGAAGTACTTATACTCTTGTTCCAACCCCTCCAGAAGCTGATGTGGTTGGCTGTCGCTGGGTCTTTGTCATCAAATTTCTTCCTAATGGTACTATTGATCGTTACAAAGCCCGGCTTGTTGCCAAAGGGTTTACGCAAACCTACGGTGTGGATTTCTTTGATACTTTCTCTCCGGTTGCTCGGATTACTACAATCTGTGTGCTCTTTTCAATGGTCGTGAACATAGATTGTGAGATGTCTCAGTTGGATGTGAAGAATGTCTTTCTTTATGGTGATTTACAGGAAACTGTCTATATGGAGCAACCTACGGGAGTATGTTGCTCCGGGGGAGTCTCAGGTCTGTAAACTATGAAAGGCAATCTACGGTCTTAAGCAAACTCTCAGGGCCTGGTTTGACAAGTTTAATGAAGTTATTTTTGTGATTGGATTTTTTTTGAAGTGCTGCAGATCATTCTTTGTTCATCCGCAAAACCTCGGCTGGTCTTTTTATTCTTGCGGTTTATGTGGATGACATTCTTCTTACAGTGGATGATAGAAACGGTATTGACATGACAAAGAAGCATCTGCTTCAGCATTTTGTTACCAAGGATATGGGGTCTCCTAAGTACTTTCTGGGGATTGAGATATCTCGGAAATCGGGTTTTATTGTTCTTTCACAGCGGAAGTATGCATTAGATCTCTTGAAAGAGACAGACCTTCTTGGGGCTAAACCCGCTCGGACTCTGATGGTTGTTGGAGATGACAAATAATGGAATGAGAATTCTCTTATTCTTGAATATGTTACCAGATACAGACGTCTTGTGGGTAAACTCATTTATCTGACAGTCACAATATCAGATATTTGCTATGTAGTAGGGAAAAGTGAGCCAGTTTATGCAAGCCCCAGAGAATGTCATCCGCAGTCAACTCTAAAGATTTTAGAGTATATAAAAGGTGCACCAGAAAAAAGACTCTTGTTTCAGAAAAGAGGACATTTGAAGGTTGAGGCTTATTCTGATGTTAGCTACGCAGATGATAAGGAAGATAAGAGATCTACATCTGGTTTCTGCACTTTCGTTGGAGGTAATCTAGTCAGCTGGAAGAGCAAGAAACAGATTGTAGTTGTCAGGTCAAGTGCAGAAGCTGAATATAGAAACATGGCTCAGACTACTTCTGAGTTGAAGTGACTACGGACACTCTTACTTGATCGGGAAGAGTTTTATGATCATCCTCTACCTATGTTCTGTGACAATAAGACAGTCATATATATTTCGAGAAATTCAGTCTTTCATGAGAGAACAAAGCATATCGAGGTGAATTGTCATTTCGTCAGAGATGAGATTTTGAAGAATCAGATCTGCACACCGTTTATTACCTCAGAGAGAGAACTAGTTGATTTCTTCACCAAACCGATTACTTCTTTTGAGAAGGTTTGTAGCAAGCTGGGCATGGTGGATATATATGCTCCAGCTTGAGGGGGAGTGTTGGAACTTGAGGAGACCGGGCGGTCTTATATCAAACCGCAGCGGTCTGCCTCTCTCAACGGCCTGGCGGTTTGGCTCAGCGGTCTGGTGGTGAACCTCAACTGGCGGTCTGAGGGATAGTCGCAGCAGCGGTCTGGGTGTTAGCCGCAGCAACGGTCTGGCAGGAAGCCCCAGCAGCGGTCTGAAGTTAAGCCGCAGCAGCGGTCTGGAGTTAAGACGCAGCGGTCTGTAGTTAAGACGCAGCAGTAGAGTTGATGTTAGTCGCAGCGGTCTGGATGAAGCCGCAGCGGTCTGGATGAAGCCGCTGCAGTGGACAGATGGTTAAGCCGCGATTGCAGTCTGATATCTTACAGCAAATACGGTCTGATGGTTAGCCGCAACTGCGGTCTGGTGGCAACCCGCAGTTGCGGTCTGGCGGCTTGAACCAGCGGTCTTCCCTGGCTTTGTGGCGGCTTTCCTTAATTGTCGTTGGGTGTTATGTTATTCATTGTATAATGTGCGGTTTGACATGTATAAGCCGCCCAACTTGTATTTAGTCTCACATCGATTGCTTTATTTTCTCATCTCCACCAATTTCTATAAATAAGTGAGCATATATATGTAATGATTATCCTTTTGGAGCAATAAAATTTGCGGTTTATTTACTTTTTGACTGTTTTCTCACTCATTTTTCACAGCGCCAAAACATATATTCCATGAAAAGACAGCATATTAAGAATAATTATCATTCAACAAACATGTGAATCAAAGAAGACTAATACCCTTTATGAGTTTAAATGACCAATTGACCATAATGGTGACTGCAATAAGAGGCCCCAAATTAGCTACACATGTAACACGACCATAATGGTGACTCCAACAAGCTCCGTGACGCAGAACGGTCCTATATGATGGGGATATAATAGGCGATCACTACAAGCAACTAATATGAGATACGACGACTTTTAAACTTGCAATAACTTTTCTTTATAAAATATAGTTAAAACATTCAAGAAAGGAAATAAGAGAGATAGTACAGACGTGAGAGTGCGCAAAAATAAATACTATTTGAATGAGAGATTACAAAAATCAAAGCAATTGAAAATAAAGCCTATAAGCCACTATGTAATGGCCATTAGGCCACGTGTTCAATGAGTCATTGTTGTTATTGGTATTATAAATAGGCGTTAATTGTTGTAATAGAGATTATGAAGGATATTAATAAAGTTCTCTGTTCTCTCTGTTTTCCAAACCCCTTTCTTCTCTCTCCCAACTCCGGCCCAACTCCCGGCCTTTCGTCCTCTCTCCCACCTCCGGCCACCTCTTTCCCCGGCCATTCCCCTGCTATTTTATTATTCCAGATTTTGGATCGCAACAATTCGCCGGATTCGCCGTTCTTGATCATTACTCGCTGAAGTTTTGCAAAGTATTGAGAGATAACCGGTGAAATTGTTAACTCGCTGAAGTTTTCTTGTGTCGATGGTGACAGCGAGCGGAGGATTGAGCAGAGGCGGCGCAGCGGCGGAGGCAGTGAGGTTGTCTTTCTTGATTTGGAGAAGGTTTTGATCCAAGAAATAGAGAGGGCTCTGCTTCAAACCTTAGGTCAGTGGTGGTGGATGATGAAGAGGCTAGCAGTGGTGAAAGTTAAACAGGCCGGCAGTGGTGGCGTTCTTGTTCGCAGGCGTGGGAGGGCAGTTCTTGATCGCCAGAGATGTTCACCGGCGAGTCTCTCAACGAGAGCACCAAATGTTGCGATCCAAAATCTGGAATAATCAAATAGCAGGGGAATGGCCGGGGAAAGAGGTGGCCGGAGGTGGGAGAGAGGAAGAAAGGCCGGGATTTGGCCGGAGTTGGGAGAGAGAGGAAAGGGGTTGGGAAAACAGAGAGAACATTGAACACGTGGCCTAATGGCGGACAAATTTCCATTCTAGCCCAGAAATTAACCTAAAGTATAAGTATAGCCTTGTTTTCATAACCTTCCCAGTCTAGCCCTTTCCTAATTTTAATGACGTGGCAGTGTTGTCGGTAATTAAGGATTATCAAAATTTAATCGGGCTTAACAAATTTCCATAAAAGCCTCATAATAAACATAAGTATAAAATATAGTCATTTTTTGATAACTTTTTCCACTCTAGCCCCGTTTCACTTTATTGGTGACAAGATTTGAAGTTGTCGGGTGTTCAAGTCTTTTGAAAAATTTTATTAAGGCTTAAACCAAACATTCCGCAACAATTAAAATCGAATGTTTAATAAGCATTCCCAAACCACAAAAGAAATAAATTCTCATAAACATTCTCAAATAAGGATTTTTATAAACATTCTCAAAATAAGCATGAAAAAAAGCCTCAAAGCGGTGTGAGACTAAACTATAGGCTCAAAATTTCTTAGAGAGTGGGAAAGAGGGCTATAGTGGGAAATGTTATCAAAACAGGGCTATACTGGAAATTTGTTAAGCCAGATTAAATTTTTGAAAAT
Source organism: Platanthera guangdongensis (assembly GCA_039583875.1). Taxonomy (NCBI): domain Eukaryota; kingdom Viridiplantae; phylum Streptophyta; class Magnoliopsida; order Asparagales; family Orchidaceae; genus Platanthera; species Platanthera guangdongensis. The sequence goes on along the minus strand of CM077162.1, from coordinate 24,190,908 downwards.
CCTTAATTACCGACAATCTGCCACGTTATTAAAATTAGTAAAAGGGGGCTAGACCGGGAATTTATAAAAACAGAGCAACTTATACTATAGGTTAATTTCGGGGCTAGAATGGAAATTGTCCCCTAATGGCCGTTACACACTATCTCTTCAAGTAGAGAACAAACACAAGACTAAACGTGAAAGGAAATAACAACACACTTGAACTTGCAAAATACTGAAAGGAGTGGGCTGTTGGGATGGCTAGAGCAGGATCCAGGGCTGTTTTCAGATCCCTCTGAGTGGTGGTAAGGCTGTTCAAGCAGTTAGAGGGCTGACTGTTGCTGTTCGGAAAGTGGCTGGTAGGGGAATAGGAGGCTGCTGGGTGGTGGAGGGCGGGGGGGTGGGGCTGGGGGTTCCTGCCGGGGAAACAGAGGGAAGGGGAGGCGGATCCACGGGAAGTAGAGGGTGGGGAATAAAGAGGAAGGCGGCTGAATGAGGGGTTTTTTCTCCCTTTCACTTAAAGAATGAGTGGAAGTTGGGGGGGGGGGGGATATATATGAGGGAGGGAAGAAGGGCATAGGGGGGATTTTCCTTTGCATTTAAGGAGAGAATGGGAGGGAAATTGTAGTGCTTCCACGTGTCAGGTGAGAGGGAAATAAGGGGGAGGGCCGGCTGGTTTGTGAGGGGGATAGTGGGAGGGAAGTTAGGCTAGAGTTTAAAAATTAATTTATAAGTTTTAGGAGAATGTAATAGTGGGCTTAATTAAGACGATGGTTCCGTTAATTTAGGAGTGTAGTGGGTGGTTATGAGGTAGTGGGGATGTGGCTTATGAGTGGTGGGGGTGGCTGCTGACTGGCGGAGGCCGGAGGTGGCTCCGGTGGTGGTGATGAAACGGGAGTGATCAAATACGTTCTCCGGTGATCACCGGAGATGGAAATGGAGGGTAAAGGGGCTGTTTTTGTGGGAGTGGGAGAGTGGAGATGGATGGGGTCTTGGGCATGGCCGGCAAGCAATGGGTGTTGTAGAGAGGAAAATGGGAGGAGGTGCTTGGGATGGCCGGCTGTCTTTGGGTGGAGGAATGGGGAATGGTGTTGGCCGACTATGTAGAGGAAGGAGGAGGGGTGGTGGCTCCACGGCAAGGAATGGGGAATGGTTGTGGCCAGCTATGTAGAGGGAGGAAGGGTGGTGGCTCCATGGAAAGAGATGGGGGACAAGGAGGGGTGATGCATTCCTAAAACAACGGATTAATTTCAAAAGGTAAAATTGGAGATCTAACTAAATTCTGAGACACTTTTCAAGTCTTCAGGAGCATTATCGTGTGATAACCGATCTAGAGTTGAAAACACACGTTAATATTTAACAATCGTACATTGAATTAATACAATTTAATATTCCACAGGCGAACACTTTAAAGAATTGAAAATTTGCGAGACAAGAAGATTTTCAAATTAACGACAAATCAACAAGTGGTAATTTTGGCAAGCTCTGGAAACTTTAAAGATCAATTAAATTTAAGCATAAAATCATAATAATTGAAGGAGAGCAATGAGAATAAGAGGTTTATCATAGACACGGCATAAGTAATAGAGAATCCACAAAAAATAGCAAACCAGGTCGGATGGAGGTTAGAATGTAGATCGACACTCGTGGTAGGTCGGAGAAGGGTCACCGGAGCCCACGCGGTCCAACGGTGGCAACGGCGAGGCAAGATCGAGATCACCGCGGATGGATCACCGGGCGGATGGAAGGAGACGGGTGAAGGAAAGTTGGTCGGCCTGGACCTTTTGGGAAATAGAGAAAAGAATTCTCTATTCTCAATATTTTTTCCAAGCTGCCCTCCTTTCAGCCGGGCTGACATCTTTTATAAAGTTAGAAATGCTTCATTATCTTTGAAATCAATAAATATTAAATTCAAATGGGGGTCTGAAAATGACAATGGCAGAAAAATATTAAGGTGTTAATATTAATGCAGTCGGAGGGTTACAACATTAAGGTGCCAATATTAATGCTAGCTGATGGTTTCAAAGATGAGTTTAATGATATAATAAAAGAAGGGTGGCTGATCAATTTTTGGATATGAAATAATATCAATTAAAGGGACTGTTTTTCAAAGCTGGCTGGAAAAATAAATGCACGGGTGTAATAAATGGGAAGTGGAGAAGTCAAGTTTTATGGCTTGCTGATTTAATATTAAAAGAGGAATGGGGGAGTCATTAAAGAGAGGGTTTCCAATATTTAATATTAAAGGATAATAAAGGGTAGGGTTTTTTATTCAAAAGCTTGCCCTAATCATTACTTACCCTAATTTGACGGACCTATTTATTCAGGGACTTATTGGTCGGTCACGCCAACAAGCCAAACAAACATGGCGAGTAACATGTGCGCTACAAAATATCACATAAGCGCTCATAAGATGCGTGATACAACACAATAGATACGGTCCAAAAAGCGCGAAAGCATGCGCTACACAAATAAAAAATAAGCACAATAATAATAAAAAGGATGTGACATAAGATGCATCAATTCTCCCGGGGTTGAAAGAGCTCGACCCCGACGAGACTGTGATGTGACCTGTAAGTAGAAAGTCCAAGCGTCGATACGGCAGAATTCTGCTACAGTCGTGTTGTTGAATAAGCGTGTAACATCCGTAAAATTTGACGAAAAAATTTATTTTAATTGTAGGATCGAGTCGCGACGGATTTTGATCGAGGCACCGCGTCGTCGAGGTACAATATCAGTATGGTTAAAAGAACCGCGTTCGTTAATTTGTGATTTATATCAGTCGTAAAGTTTGTGTGTCACATTTTAATTTAATAGCAAAACACAACACATTTCTATTGTCTTAAGGAGTCAATAAGGGTTGACACGTTTAGGTGTGGGTGCGTATAATAATCTACACCTCTTTGGGTGGATATAGGGGTGCCAATAACAATTCTCACCCTTTAGTATTTCCCCAGCGGTTACTAAAAACCGCACCTTACGGAATATAAGCCGCAAGTCTTTAACCCGCAAGACCCGTAAATCATTTTCACGGTAGAAAACCGCACACACGCCTCCGCCGATTTTCACTTCTCCTGCATGCCGCGAACCCGCCTCCCGCTTCCCAGCGTGCGCTCCGCATCCCGCTGCCCTAACGCGTCTGGTTTCCCCTCCGATTCTCATAGCCGGCTTTTCCTTCTTCCTCTATGGGCGCCGGTGAGTGCTCTCCTCCCTTCCCTTCCAGTTGGAGGTCCGGTTTCAACCCTAACCGGTGGAATCAAGAGTGCCGAGGTTCGTTTTGGTTCCGGTGAGTTTAGTTCCTCTCTAGTCTTCGTTCTTTGTGGAAATTCTTCTATTGGAAGTAGATCCTAACGTTTTTCACATTTTTCCTCTTACCCTAATTAGGGATTTGAGTTCTAGAACCCACAAATCTGAAGTTGGGCGCGTTGTGAGTCATAATCACTCTCACGTAGAAGCAATACACTATTCTGGTTCTTCTTGTGTTTACCCTAGCCATTGTGAGATTTTCTTTACTGATAACCCTAAAAGGGAAAGTGTGTAATTTAGGTTATCTTGGACTACAGATTTTTGGTGGCCTCGGGGCAAGGTTCCGGAAGTCCGCAGTAGTCAGATTTCCGTCAGAAAAGCAAATGTCGCCGCGCCGAGTGTACGAGCGTCGCACCACCACTGTAAGGAATTCTAATTCTTTTTATTTAGACGTATCAAGGAATTATTTTTATGTACACATGTGTAAGTTTCGTACATGCGCTATAACCATGTATAGAAAGGTGTGACGGTAGGAAAACGGTCGCGGAATTAGTTGTACGGTAATTCCTTTTCCAAGACCCTAATAGTCAGATCACATATGCTAGCGTTAGGTACGAAACCTTACACGTTTACGCAAGAGTGAGAATTTATCTAAGTTAGGGCGTCAATGTCCCTTCTAGTCGACCACAAGAAAAGCACGGGTCGCTCAGTAGTACACCAAGTGATGTCCCAAGCAGAGTAGCATTAGACCGAAAAAGAGTCAGTAAGCACGCATAAGTCTCCTCGTGCTAGGTAGAGGCGCGTTGTACAACCCCGTATTCGCCCCTATACAGTTTTTAAGCTTTTTGGAGATTTTGAACTCTCGGTGGCCAATTTTGGCTTCAACACTTTGGTGCGGTGAACGTGGAGAGTGACCAGCACAGAAGATCTCGGGAGAGAGTCATGACTGGAGGTCAGGGAGGTAGTGATGATCTCGGCGAGCTCCCTAGCTCAGGACCCTTTGTGGGTAGGCAAGAGTTCATGGCCTCCATCCAGGGTATCATGGAGATGCTGCGAAGCATTGCTCCTCAGGGTGGCAGCTCCACCCCGACCCCCCAGGAGCTAGCTCCCCCCCTCGACGAGTCGACTCCCAGGGGTCTAAGCGAGATGACCCCAGCGGGGGGAGAAGGAAGCGCACCAGGAAGAAGGCCCGGGAAGGAGAGGATGGGAGATGGGGTCGAGCGAGACCTCACCGGCCGGGAGCTGTTCTCCAGCCCGGCGAGTGCCAACCTCCCAGGCGAGCAGGTCGCGCGAGTGGAGGTGGCGAGACCACCCCTTAGGGGGTCACCCTTCAGCGAGCTAATCATCTCAGCTCCCGTTCCCGAGGGGTTCAGAGAGCCAGACATGACTTACTATACCGGGAAGGATGACCCCGTCCAGCACCTGCAGTGGTTCGAGGACGCCGTCTCCATCAGGCCGATGACGGATGTCTTCAAGTGTCGCCTCTTTGCGATCACGTTGAAGGAGAAGGCAAGAGACTGGTTCCATCAACTCCCTCCAAGGTCGATCTATGGGTTCGAGGACTTGAGCCGGAGCTTTCAGCTTCGCTTCTCCACCTCCAAGAAGCGGAAGAGGAGCCCCGAGTCCATCTTCCTGATAAGGCAAGGGGCCGAGGAGTCGCTGGCCCGTTACGTAGACAGGTTCCAGGAGGAGATCCTGGAGTTCCAGGAGATGCCAGGGTATGCTCTCCAGATGGCTTTCACCGTCGGGCTGAAGGAGGGCTTCTTCAATATGAGCTTGACCCGGAAGGCCCCTCTTTCCTTTGAGGAGCTGATGGAAAGGGCGGCTGAGGAGATAGCCATGGAGGCGGTCAACCCGGCATTTGTCAAGAAGTTGGCAGAGCTAACGGAGACGGAGTCAAAGGAGCAAGGTGGCTCAAGGCATCAAGAAGGAAGAAGGAGGGAGGAGCGGAGAGCTCAGGAGGGTCCAGAGCCAGGTTGGAGACAACGGAGAGGACCCGTTCAGGGTCCGGGAAGAGGTTACGCCCAAGATGGGGGAAACTTCCATGGGGGCCAAGGGAGGTTCAACTTCCAGAGGCAAGCCCCTAGGCAGCTCCTACCCCCACCACAGCAAGCGATGAAGATTGGTCGAAGGGAGAGGAGGAACCGCCAGGGAAGGAGAAGGGTCAGGGTAGAGTTGTCGTACTGTGACTTCCACCAGGCGGAGGGGCACGCCACAGCTACCTGCCCCGAGTTCCTGGAGGTGAGGGGGGCGAGAGGCCCTGCCCAGCCGCAGCCACCAGTGCGGGTTGAAGAGGTTCTGCCCAGAGAAGGGGGGATGACGTGTGCGAGGACCGGGTCGATGTCGGACCCCGAGGCGGTATAGCGGTGATCCACGGTGGAGTGGGGGTTGAGGCCACTCGGAAGGCAAGCCTCAATGTCATGTACCGAAGGAGCGTCGCCTCAACCTCCCAGACCCCGCCCCAGGAGGAGAAGATCACCTTCTCGGTGAAGGACCTACCGGATCATGAGGATCCGTTCTGTGCTGCGCTGGTCATCCAGACGGCCATCGAGGGCTACAGCGTCTCTCGAATCTTGGTTGACAACGGGAGCTCCGTCAACGCCGTTTTCAGGAAGGCGTTTGATGAGATGAAGGTAGAGCCAATGAGGGTGTTGGCCTCGGACGGACCCCTGTTCGGATTCTCAGGAGAAAGGAAGGAGGTCGAAGGTGGAGTAGAACTCCAAGTAAAATTGTGGGGAGTCTCAAGGAACTGCCGGTTCGTCATTGTTGACGCTCCAAGCAGCTACAACGCCATCTTCGGAAGACCCCTCATCAGCGCCTTCCGTTGCGTGTCATCTTCCTTCCACCAATGCCTCAAGTTCAGCTCCGGAGGGATCCGGGTCAGAGTCAAGGGAGACTCAAGGATGGCAAGGCAGTGCTACGTCACGGCCGTCAACACCATCTCTTGGTTGGCCAAGGCAGAGGAGATGGAGAAGGTCATGAAGAGCTTGAGCAGGAAGGAAGTGTCCGAGGAGAAGGAAGCGGAAGACGGTCATCATGCCCAGGCCCCCTGAGGGTGCCTCGCCTTGCGGTAGTTTTTTCCCTTTTCTTGTCTTGTAACAAGCTCTACCCCTGACCGACTGAGTCGGGGGATCATGTAACCCATCTATTTCTCCCCGTTTGAGGATGTAGGATTTGGTAAGGTTTGATTGAGATGTCTAGTCCTTTTGCTCCGAGACGGTCCCGCTGCCCAGGCTCTCACTAGCTGGGCAGGGTCGGTGGTACCTCTCGTGGATGCCTAGAAGTCTCACCTCGAGATGGATTCCGCTGCCAGGCTCTCACCTAGCTGGCAGGGCAGGTTGATCTCTCGGAGGGTGGGGCAGGTCACACCTCGAGATGGATTCCGCTGTCAGGCTCTCACCTAGCTGGCAGGGCAGGTTGATCTCTCGGAGGGTGTGGTAGGTCTCACCTCGAGATGGATTCCGCTGTCATGCTCTCACCTAGCTGGCAGGGCAGGTTGATCTCTCGGAGGGTGGAAAGGTCTCACCTCGAGATGAATTCCGCTGTCAGGCTCTCACCTAGCTGGCATGGCAGGTTGATCTCTCGGAGGGTGGGGTAGGTCTCACCTCGAGATGGATTCCGCTGCCAGGCTCTCACCTAGCTGGCAAGGCGGGTTGATCTCTCGGAGGGTGGGAATGTCTCACCTCGAGATGGATTCCGCTGTCAGGCTCTCACCTAGCTGACAGGGCAGGTTGATCTCTCGGAGGGTGTGGTAGGTCTCACCTCGAGATGGATTCCGCTGTCAGGCTCTCACCTAGCTGGCAGGGCAGGTTGATCTCTCTGAGGGTGGGGTAGGTCTCACCTCGAGATGGATTCCGCTGTCAGGCTCTCACCTAGCTGGCAGGGCAGGTTGATCTCTCGGAGGGTGGGAAGGTCTCACCTCGAGATGGATTCCGCTGTCAGGCTCTCACCTAGCTGGCAGAGCAGGTTGATCTCTCAGAGGGTGTGATAAGTCTTACCTCGAGATGGATTCCGCTGTCAGGCTCTCACCTAGCTGGCAGGGCAGGTTGATCTCTCGGAGGGTGGGTAGGTCTCACCTCGAGATGGATTCCGCTGCCAGACTCTCACCTAGCTGGCAGGGCTGATTGATCTCTCGTGGAAGCCAAGTCCCTTACCCGGAGGAGGTCTCGCCACCCAGGCTCCCATAGCTGGCATGACAGGTTGACCCCTCCGGGAGGTGAAGTGTTTTTTACCCGGAGGGGGTCTCGCCACCCAGGCTCCCATAGCTGGCATGGCAGGTTGACCCCTCCGGGGGGCCAAGTGGGGCCAAGTGTTTTTTTACCCGGAGGGGGTCTCGCCACCCAGGCTCCCATAGCTGACATGGCAGGTTGACCCCTCCGGGGGGGCCAAGTGTTTTTTACCCGGAGGGGGTCTCGCCACCCAGGCTCCCATAGCTGGCATGTCAGGTTGACCCCTCCGGGGGGCCAAGTGTTTTTTACCCGGAGGGGGTCTCGCCACCCAGGTTCTCATAGCTGGCATGGCAGGTTGACCCCTCCGGGGGGCCAGGTGATTTTTACCCGGAGGGGGTCTCGCCACCCAGGTTCCCATAGCTGGCATGGCAGGTTGACCCCTCCGGGGGGTCAGGTGTTTTTACCCGGAGGGGGTCACGCCACCCAGGCTCCCATAGCTGGCATGGCAGGTTGACTCCCCGGAGAGGCGCGCAAGAAAATTACACTCAGCGAATCCGTTGGGTTGGACGTTTCTTTCCGAGCTTGTGTCAACCTCAAAAAGAGCGGGGATTGTGTACAACCCCGTATTTGCCCCTATACAGTTTTTAAGCTTTTTGGAGATTTTGAACTCTCGGTGGCCAATTTTGGCTTCAACACGCGCTACCTTTCTCATAGGACATATGAGATCCTATGAATAGTAGAGTCTTGGGAGTTGACTCCCCTTTGAGACAGTTAGTAGATTCGAAACCGTGTCCGCGCGACACCAGAACAATTGAGTTCGTCAGATGGTCTCGGGTCGTCAGATTTCAGTTGCGCATTAGGAGCTACTCTGCCTAAAACCTTTCAGGTAGAAGTGCAGATTAGAAGCCACGTAGAACTCAAGCATAGACCTGACGTGAGACAGCGCACTAGTAGTGAACGTCGGAGCTTGGGTAAATATAATGAAAGCTCGTGAACATAGAACGAGTAGGTCTGTTGACTATGAAGCATAATAAACGCATACATATCATAACATAAAGATTTTAATGAACAAAACCATTTTTCAAAAGACATGCATTCATCATTTAAGAAAAAGTTTTAGTGTCACTAGGAGGAGTTATTTTTCCTTACTCTGACCCCTCGCGGGCAATGTTTTTACAGGTGACCCTGGTGGGAAACTACGCCTAGGATGAGCGTCCTTGTGGTGTCAGTTTGTAGCTGTTTTCCCTTTTCAGTTTTCTTTCATTCTGTATACCCTTGTAACCTTGGATATTGTATTTGATTAATCTTTAAAATATCATATATCAGACTTATTATGTTACTTCAGACTTACAGTACTTTCATCTTAATTCATGTTTAGCGGTTCTGTGAATTCAGTATACAGGTATGTGTTTACCCTTAGTTTTCCTTCATAGCTTCCGTTGTTAGTTTAAAATTTTTAGTAGTTTCTTCTTTATACCTGTTGTGTACTAGTTTTGATACTGTTTTCTAGTTCTCTTTATATCGCTGACCCGACCGGATAACTGATTATTGTAAAACTGAGAAGAAGTGTTACAAAGCGAGACCTGTAGATAAACTCTGCTCCTGAAAGAGGTAGACAAAAAATCTCCATTGAAAAAAGATAACTCTCTGATAGAATCAACCGCGAAGTTATAATTTTTTAATTATGCTCGCAAACAGTCAGAAATAATTTTATGCCAAATATTTAAATGACCAATACAATTCAGAGCGTGGATAGGAGAGTAACACAGTGGGAGAGAGAGCGGATTGAAAAAATAGGATAAGCAATAAGATAAGAAGCACGGTCAACCTGTGAAATTATTAGATCATATCGCATCATACACACCGTTGCTAGACACTTACAAGCATTTGTTAATCCAGGATCAACTACCGTTAAGATTAAACCTCGTTGAAGTGCCACTAGTGTCACAAATTTTTAAGAGGATCCCAAATTTAACATTTAAAATCATCCAGAGAAATCCCTTAAAACGTGTGTCCCCTATGAGGCTTGAAGACTTTAGGAATCGTGATTATCCTCCTAACACGATTAGGCGTGAATAGACTGTTAATTTGATATCGGAACTTAACGCACTCTCTGATAATATTAGGATAATGAAAAGAACTAAAAAAGCGGTCCTCAAAAACAAAGTCTATAAAGGGTAGTGACTCGGATGCCACTGGCGAGTGGCCACCGAGGACAATATCTGCGGCCACAAGGGTGTGTGGTTGCAGTGGCCTAGGAGAGTCAGGATATAAAAAAATTGAGTCCATGTCCTCTAAGATGAGTAACTCTTCCCAGCAACTTGCTTCTCTGGGAGAGGTGAAATCAAAATTGTGTCAATCAAGTGAGGGCACATCACTGGTAAATACTTCCCGGAGTGGGGCTTTCGAAATACACTCGGCCTCTAAAGGCTGTGACACAATGTGAGCAATTGGAAGCATCATTTCATTCGGGATGAGGGGATGAGGAGGATAAAACTTTTCTTCCTGGAGTTGGGGCTCAAAAAGAACCTCTTTAACTAAAAGGGGTGCTTTACTGGAGACAAGTAGGGCCAAAGTGCTTGTAGGGAAAACATCGAAACCAGAAAGACGACTATTAGTAGACCTAAATTCGGTTTCCACCTGTTGATACAGAGTTAGAAAGTAATAATGAAAAACATACGGTTTGGGCATTCTCGAATCGAGTCTTTTTACCGTAGTGCGCATTTCTTTCACTTCATGTTGAATATTAACGGAGAGAATCTCAACATTTTTTGTTAACCTTTTCAAATGCACATCAAAATTCTCCATTTTTAAAGATCTTTTTAAGACTTAAAAATATTTTTTTCTTTTTTTTGCCAAATTTTAAAATACTAAAAAAAAGTTTAAAACCCCTTTTTTTAGAAAAATGATTTTTTAAAACGCAAACAAAGTTATTTTAACAAAAAAAACAATTATGTTGTTTTAGAATAAAGGATCTCAACAGTTTCACGATAGGAGTGAAACTAACGTGACTCTGATACCAAACTGATGCATTCCTAAAACAACAGATTAATTTCAAAAGGTAAAATTGGAAGATCTAATTAAATTCTTAGGCAGTTTTCAAGTCTTCACGAGCATTATCGTGTGATAACTGATTTGGAGGTGAAAACACACGTTAATATCTAACAATCGAACATTGAATTAATACAATTTAATATTCCACAGACGAGCACTTTAAAGAAATGAAAAATTGCGAGATAAGAAGATTTTCAAATTAACGACAAATAGACAAGTGGTAAATTTGGCAAGCTCTGAAAATTTTAAAGATCAATTAAATTTAAGCATAAAATCGTAAAGTTTACCATAGACATGGCATAAGTAGTAGGGAATCCACAAAAAATAGTCAACCAGGTAGCATGGAGGTTAGAATGTAGATCGACACTCGCGGTAGGTCGGGGAAGGGTCACCGGAGCCCGCAAGGGCGGCGGTGGCAACGGCGAGGCTGGATCGAGATCAGCGCGGATGGATCACCGGGCGGATGGAAGGAGTTAGGTGAAGGAAAGGGGGTCAGGCTGGACCTTTTGGGAAATAGAGAAAAGAATTCTCTATTCTCAATATTTTGTCCAAGCTGCCCTCCTTTCAGCCGGGCTGACATCTTTTATAAAGTTAGGACTGCTTCATTAACTTTGAAATGAATAAATATTAAATTCAAATGGGGGGTTTGACAATGACAATGGCAGAAAAATATGAAGGTGTTAATATTAATGCAGGTGGAGAGTTACAACATTAAGGTGCCAATATTAATGCTAGTTGATGGTTTCAAAGATGAGTTTAATGATATAATAAGGCGGGTTGTTATAAGCAGGTCAATTCGCAGACCAAGTTTTTACCTATTTTAACACCTTTAGTATTCATTTTAAAATTCCTCACTCTTTATCCGCAGCTATATCTTATATACACGCCTTTTGTAAATACGTCTTGTACGTGCATTTTCAGGAAAAGTGTTCAATACGAAAGTTATAGATCTCGTCGAGTTGTATAACTTTCGTGTTGAACACTTTCCTGGAAATGCACGTACAAAGCGTATTTTGGGCCCGATTGAAACCTGGGCAGAACTCGCACAGAAATGAGAGGGGATGGGGACGAAGTCATGGTGTTTGAGGAATTTCATGAGCTTTTGGAGAGCTTCGGGAGAAGATAAAGGGAGAGTGGACAAGAAGCAAATACAGTTTGTGGTTGAACTCTATGGATTTGTTAATTTATGGGTGACATAAATAACGTGATTGTTAACTGCAATCCGTTATTTTACTAGTCGTACTTCAAAATCTTTTAATTTTTCGTGTTTTTTCGAAATACGTTCTGTACATGCAATATCAGGAAAATTGTTCAACACGAAAGTTGTAGATATCGACGAGAACTACAACTTTTGTGTTGATCACTTTTCCTAAAAATGATGTACAAGGCATACTTTGGAAATATGTTCAGATTTTGCGCCTTTTCGAAATACGTCTTGTACATGCAATTTCAGGAAAAGTGTTCAACACCAAAGTTGTAGATCTCGCAAGAGTTCTGCCCAGGTTTCAATCGGGCCCAAAATACGCTTTGTACGTGCATTTTCAGGAAAAATGTTCAACTGGAAAGTTGTAGATCTTTTCGTGTTGAGCACTTTTCCTTAAAATGCGCATACAAGACGTATTTCTAAAATGCGCGTTTATACGTTATATACACACCCGTTGTATATACATTAAACCAAATATATATATAAATTCTAGACAAGCGGCAAACAAGTTGCATCATTATGTATATATTCAAATTCTAGAATGTTTATATATTTACTTTTTTTTTACTGGTTTGCGAATAATATTTTTGTCTGCTAATAGTATTTTTTTATCCCTTTGAAGCTGCGGTTAGTAAAGATCTGTGAATAGGCAAAATTGATCTGCATATAACAACCGCATATAATAAAAGAAGGGTGGCTGATCAGTCTTTGGATATGAAATAATATGGCTGGAAGAATAAATACACGGGTGTAATAAATGGGAAGTGGAGAAGTCAAGTTTTATGGCTTGCTGTTTTAATATTAAAAGAGGAATGGGGGAGTCATTAAAGAGAGGGGTTTTCAATATTTAATAGGTTTTTATTCAAAAGCTTGCTTTAATCCTTACTTATTCTAATTTGAAGGACCTATTTATTTAGTAGCTTATAGGCAGGTCACGCCAACAAGCCAAACAAACATGCGCGAGTAACATGTGCTCTACAAAATATCACATAGGCGCTCATAAGATGCGTGATACAACACATATGGTCCAAAAAGTGCAAAAGCATGCGCTATACAAATAAAAAAGGGCGTTTATATTGGCAGCCCACGTATGGCTATTGGCAGCCCCTAAATTTTAAAGAAAATGACTAAATAAGACATCATAATAGCAGCCGAATTTAAAAACCCTAATTCCTCCTTTTTTTCGGCCCGACTCATTTCTTCTCCCCCGATCTCTCTCCCGCTCCTGCGCCGCTCCTGTAACCCGCGCCCACCTCCCTCGATTTCTCGCCGCCAGCAGCCCCATTTTGTCGGAGGAGCAGCAGAGCAGGCCGGCGAACTCAGTGCTAGGGTTTCCCGAAGCTATCGCCCTTTGCCATCGCCGATTTCGGCCCGCAAACCGACCTTGTGCCATCGCCGATTTCGTCCCTAGGGTTGGGTTTCATCGCCGCCAGCCGCCAACAACCACCACAATAGTTTCTGTAGAACCCGACTACCCTCTCTGGAGGCCCGTACGAGGTTCATTTGGTTGACCTAAGCTTTGAAGTTTAGGGTATAATTTTTAATATCTTGCTCAAATTTTTTTGTGAACTCATTGCTTTCAATTTGTTTCCTACAAATGTATATTTAGGGTATAATTTAGTATTTTTCCATCACGATGTTAGGTCATTATGTGGTCCGAAGAATGTATGCAATTAGTAGCGTATGGAGATGACTCCGAGAAATCGTTTGTTGATGTCGGAGAACATTTCGTAACAAATAGAACATTTTCTAGCAAGGAGGAAATGGTTGCTCTCTAACAACATTTGTAAAGTAATCGTTTATAACTTTTTAAGATAATCTTATATACAATTATTTGTTAACTTTTATTTTGCAGGAAAGCTTTATTTTGGGGAGATCAAGATATGGACAACCATTTAAATATGGGCGTTTAATTGAATTTTGTATAAATTATTATCAACATGTCATTTTGAATTGTGTTTATTTTGTAGGACTATGAACTGTTATCTATGCTATTTTGAGTTAATCTAGTAATTAACCATGTTTTCTTATTTATAAAAAAACTTAAATTTTGGGCTGTCAATATCCATCGGGCTGCCAATAGTCATTTGTTGGGTTGTCATTATCTTTGGGCTATCAATAGTCATACATAGGCTGCCAATATAAACGCCCATAAAAAACATGTGCAAAACAATAAAAAGGATGCAACACAGGATGCATCAAAGGGGATATAGGAGGTAAACCCAGACTTGGGTCGGCTTCGACAATGAATTGATCAAAAAATGACCTTCAATACTCCATTCTTCAATCCCCAAAATGAGAGCATTCACCCTCAATATATAGACTCTAGGGGGAACGAACGACTATGATTGGTCAATCGTTGCGACTCAAAAATAAAAAAAAATATAACTCAAAATGAAAAATAAAAAGAACAATTAATACTCAGATCATCCATCTGCATAAGATGCGATTCTGATTCCTCATCATTGCGCTTCTATGATATATACTCAACAACTTGATGTGGACATTGAACATTATACACGCAGGTATAGATTTGAGGGAAAAGTTTGAAAACGTGAAGGACACTCTTTGTGGAAACTGATTTCGCTCTGCAGAATGCCAGGCACCTTCTCCAGATACGCTACAGAACAGTTATATTAGAAACTCAGTGGGAGTGACACTTACGATGATAAGATGATAAATGGAGATTTTTGGGCATGTATAATGAAGGTTAAGAATGTACACTAGTTAGACGAGTAAATAGATTTCGCATTGAAGGATTATGTAGGATAAGGTATAAACACAAGGTAACATGTTACGGACATTCACGACGAGGTACATTTATGGCGGGTCTACAAGTGGTGAAGACCGTACGCGGCGGTGACGACGGGCGTGGCTCGGACCAACGAGGAGGAACCGCCTATGGCGAGCACAGAGGGCAATTAATATTCAATTTTTTTTTTATTTTATGTTTATGTTATTTTGTAATTTTTGTTATTGGCACCTAGTCGTGGGCAAATAGCCCGGGCCTGGAAAGCCCGCTCGGGCCCGGCCCAGCAAAAGCCCGACTAGGCCCGCCCCGGGCCAAGACCGGGCTTGGGGCCCGTACCGGACCCCAATTTTTGTCGGTTACCCGGCTCAAAGCCCGGGCACCGGGCTAGCATGAGCCCGGCAGCGGGATTTTAATCCCGCCAGGCGGGATTTTAATCCCGCCCAATCATAGGCGGGATTAAATCCCGCCTATGATCATATGCGGGATTTAATCCCTGATTTTAATCCCGCCTGATAGGCGGGATTTTTTAATCCCGCCTATGATCAGGATCAGGCGGGATTTTAATCCCACTTTTGAATTCAGGCCGGCCCGGGCCCGGCCCAGCCCGGCCTGAAGGGCCTAACTGGGCTCCCCCTTTGAGAGGGAGCCTGAGCCCGGCCCAGCCCAGTTCAAACTGGGCCCGGACCGAGCCCAATTGGTAAAAAGCACGGGCCCGACCGGGCCGGTCCGGCTCGGTCGGGCTTTTTCGCCATGACTATTGGCACCCCTCCGACTGGTTATGTTTTATCTTGGATTTGTAATGAAAAGGACTACTCCTTTATTTCCTCTCAAACCTTAATTCCCCTTGTTCTCTCCTTCTTGCCGCTGGCTCTCCCCCTAGTTTGGATCTCTTCTCGGACGGTAATATTTGGTCTGGCCTGTCGCTCCGCCCGCTACCAAAGTCGTCGGTGTCGCGCCTTGCCTCCGCTTTGTTCCAGTCATTAGGTGTCGTCGTTCGCGTCCGTGCCAAGACGCGCGAGGACCGGCGTCGCGATTCCGCAAGTTCGCACGGCTGTCGCTTTCGTGACAGGGCATCGTGATTCCACTTCATTCGCCTCCGTGACAGGACGTGCAAGGCTCTGCTGATCGCCCAAGCAGCGGGTCCGCAGATCCGCTCGATCCGCCCTCACTCAGGCCACCGATCCGCCGCTTTGCTTCTGCGACAGCCGCCCCTAAGCCTTCTTTGTGCCCTTCTTCCATGACTCCTCCGACCACTCACGCCTGCTCCAATGCTTCCGCCGCTGAGGGCCACGACAACACCATCCAGCGTCGCCTCGACGGCTGCGATGCTCAATTCGCTTCCATCCAAGCCACGTTGCAGGCCATCCTTGTGCACCTGGATGCCCGCCCCGCCTCACCCGCGTTCGCAACCACGGGAGGTTGCGCCACCTCTGCCAACGGGGGCTCGTTGCTCGACACACCTCCCCTGCCCTCCACCGTTGTGCCTCTATTTGGTCGCTCGACCATCTCCCTCGATGTTCCGCATTTTTCCGACACCGACCCCATGGGGTGGATCGCCAAGGCAGAACAATACTTCGAACTCCACCTCACACCTGAGGCGTACAAGGTCGGCATTGCCGTGTTCGGCCTTGACAGATCCGCTCTCCATTGGGCGCGATGGCTACGCCAATCTCAGACCCACATTTCTTGGTGGGGTGGGGGGGAGGGGGACAGAAACAGGAAATGGTCCAATGGTACGAGCTCTGCTACGTCGGTTCCGTCGTCGAGCGCCTTCGTAGCATCCGACAGTCGGCCGGTCTCGATGTCTACATCGACGAGTTCGTCGCCCTGGTGACACATGTTCACAGCCTCCCACAGGACTACTATTTGGGCTTCTTCATGCAAGGCCTCCTCTCATCGATCCGTTCTCGCCTACGCACTGACAATTCGCGGACGGTCTCCAAAACGCTCGATCTAGAGCGTGCTGTGGAGGCGGGCCTCTTTGCTCATCCGTCGGCTGCCACCGGTCCCCCTCCTCCCGGCAACCACCACCGTGGGACTTCGGTCCGCGGCCACCTCCAACGGGCGGGCCACGCCCGGCCCGCCCGGGGCGCACCCCGACCACCCACCGCCTTTCTAACGGGGACTACAATGAGCTCAGGAAAAAGGGGCCCTGTTTTTGGTGTTAGCAACCTTATTCCCCAAATCACTAATGCGTCGTGAAAGAGTTTCATGCAATCATCGGGGACCTTGGGCCCGAAATCACATTGGAGTACTTTGAGGCACTTGGGATCACCGACGAGCCGCAACCCCCGGAGGCCGACGAAACCACCTTCAGCTGCTCGGATCTTCCCCGCTTTTGGGTGGGCGGCCTCACCGGGCCTCGGACGATGAAGTTGGTTGGCCTCGTCCAAGGGCAACCAGTTCTCGTTATGATCGACAACGACGCCAACCACAATTTCATTTCTCATTGTTTAGTATGGCAACTCTCCATTCCATTTCCATGTACACCATCGCCGAACTTCACTGTTTGTTTGGGAGACGGTCGTCAACGTCTGACCGCGGGCTCATGCACAACCCTGCAGGTGGCCATGGGACCTTGTTCAGTTACCGCAGATTTCTATGTATTTGAGTTGGGCGGCGTTGACATCATCCTTGGCGTGGCATGGCTAGCGACGTTCGGGGAAACTGGGTCGGGATGTCTATGCAGTTCCTATGGGAGGGGTCACCCTGCCACCTCGTCGGCGACTCCACTCTTCTCTGCACACCTGTTTCCTTTTGTGCCATCCAACACACTACAGATATGGCATTCTCCGAGTGGCTTTGGCAGCTACAGGCCGAGCGGTCGGCCTCTCCGGTGCTCCCTCCCGACCTCCGTTGTCTCCTCAAGGAGTTCTCCGAAGTGTTTACGGCCCCCACAGGCTTGCCTCTGATACGGGTCACTGACCATGTCATTCCGCTGCAGCCCCACACCTCAGCAGTATCAGTCTGGCCATACCTCTAAGGGCATGTCCAGAAGGATGAGATTGAGTGCTTGGTGCGGGAGAAGCTCATGAGAGGCCTCATCTGCCCCAGTGCAATCATGTTCTCCAGCCCAGTCCTCCTTGTGCGCAAGAAGGACGGGAGTTAGCACTTCTGTGTCGACTACATGGAGTTGAACAAAGCCGCAGTCCCAGAAAAATATCCAATTCCCGTCATCCAAGAGCTGTTAGACGAGCTCCACGACGCCGTGCTTTCTTCACGAAGCTCGACCTCAGGCCGGGATACAACCAAATCCAGGTTCGGCCGGAGGATGTACCAAAGACAACGTTTCAGACGCATCATGGACATTACGAGTTCCTGGTCATGCCTTTCGGGCTGACCAACGCACCGACCACCTTCCAAGTCACTATGAACATCTTTTGAGCGGTACTCCGTCAATACGTCCTTGATTTTTTGATGATATTTTGGTGTATAGATCATTCTGCCAGGAGAACTTATGTCATGTTCGCCGCAAGCTCGAGACGATCCGTCGGCATCATCTTGTCCTCCATCGCAAGTGTTTGTTTGGTGTGACCACAGTCAGCTACTTGGGCCACACGATCGCAACTCAGGGTGTGGCCATAGACGAAGACAAAATCCAGGCGGTTATACATTAACCGACTCCCCCCTCCCTTTGGGACGTCCGAGGCTTTTTGGGTCTCACCGGTTACAATCGGTATTTCATTCGGGAGTACGACACCTTGGATCTACCCCTCGCACAGCTACTCAAATCTTCCGATGATAGGCCTTTTTCGTGGACCCCAGCTGCCATGTTTGCATTCATCACCCTTAGGGCGGCTCTTGTGAATGGCCCAGTTCTGTCCATGCCCGACTTCAATCAACCCTTCATCAAGGAGTGTGATGCCTCGGGCACCGGGGTGGGTATGGTACTCATACAAGGCGGCCGCCCCATCGCCTACTACAGTCGGGCATTCTCTACCACCGTTCAAATTTGTTCGGCGTATGAGAACGAGCTCATAGCACTTGTCCTGGCAGTACAGCACCGACAGTCGTAGCTCTTAGGCCGCCCCTTCATCGTCCGCACCGATCATCATAGCATGTGGTATCCAGCCGTCACAACAGCTTTGGGTAGCAAAGCTCCTGGGGTATGACTTCTCCATCAAATTCCGCCCGGGCTGCAGAAACCGAGGGGCAGACGCTCTCTCCAGACTGGTGCACTCCCAGAAACTTTGGGCCATCTCCCGCCCGGTCTGGGAGGATGCCGCAGAGATTCAACACGACATGGAGAAGGACCTGCACCTGACTGCCATTCGAACTACCCTCATCGCCAACCCAGAAGGCCACCCTCCTTACTCTTTGGTGGGCGGTCGGCTCTTCTACCGGGGCCGCTTAGTGTTGTTCGCAACCTCAACTCTCATTTCGCGTCTCATCGGCGAGTTCCATGTTACTCCGACCAGGGGTCACGTCGGAGCTTTCCGCACCTACCGGCGTTTGGCGGCTTCGCTGTACTGGCCACACATGTTCAAGCAAGTTAACGCTCACGTGGCCGCCTGTCTTCCATGCCAGAAGGCGAAGTACGAGGCTATGTTCCCGGGAGGGTTACTTCAACCCCTACCGATCCCGGATAGCATTTGGGAGGACATTGCGATGACTTCGGCCTCTGCACAGCAAGGTTGTCAGGATCGCGATCAAGATCATACGATCTTACGATCCTACGATCCAAATTTTGTAAATCGATCCTGGTTTTGTAAAGTCATCATCGATCCGACCCTACAATCAGATCTGATCCTAGCTCGAAACGATCTCATCTAGGATCTCGATCTTGACAACCTTGTTGCACATTGTTTCATTGAGTTCGGGAATGAGTGGAGAACAAAAATATGATGAAAAACTGGATCAGTTTTTTTACGTCTAGAATAAATAGTGTTTGAAGTTCTTAAATAATAATTCTTTACTCGGAAGCAATTTTGAAAAGTCTCTTATACGTAGTAATACTCAGACAAATGAAGAAATAGATTTGTCTATATAAACAATATATGTGCTTCCAGAAAGCCAGATTAAGCTCTCAATCACAATAATTATCAGATAATAAGTATGTCTTACAACAATTGCATCAACAGATAAAACCATGCTTGCGGTAACAGGTAGCCTCGAGATGACCATCTCGGACACAATATGTGCATTTCATAGAAGAACAACCACCACGTCCTCGTCCTCGTCCTCGAGACGGAGGTCCCCCCCCCTGTGGAAGATCCACGAGCAGGAGGAGGGGTCGGGAGGAGAGGCTATTGAAGAAGAGCCGGTGCAAATCCGGGAGGAGCCTCAGTAGGAGGCGTAACTTTAAGCAACATTGAGCAGACATCAGACAACGAAGGATTCATCGTGGAAGAGAGGAGCTGGGCCCGAACACTATGCAAGTGAGGAGGAATACGGGACATCATCATCGCGATGGTGACAGCTTCTTTCTAGGCCCGTTGAGTAGCTAGATCAGTAGTTGGAGGCTGATGTTGAATCCAAGCCTCGGCCAGGGTCTTGGCCTGGGCAACGAAAGAGATCATTTCGTCGGGAGCACCAGGAGCAAGGTTCTGAAGGTCGGAGAGAATATCATAGAAGTGCTGAAGACTGTTGTGCCTAGAGTAAAAGGAGTGGAGCTCCTCCCAAATGGTCTTGGTCGTGTGATGGTACATGGGCATCCTGTAGGGCTCGGTGTCCATAGAGTTGAGGAGCCAGGACTGGACCCGACCATCATCGCAAAGCCAGTCATCGGAGGGAGCATCGAGGGTAGCTCGTGTCAAGTGGTGAAGAAGACCCTTTGTCTGCAGAACACGACGAACAGAGTGAACCCATTCGACGAAATTCCGTTTTCCGGTAAGAGAAATGGTAGTAATTTGTAGCTCATCACGAAGTTCGGGAGACGCAGCAGGCGCGCGAGCAGGAGGAGGAGAGGTACCAGCGGAATTTTCGGAAGACATGCGGCTAGCAAAAAGAGACCGGGCGGTAAGCAGAGAGAGGGGCCGAGCGGCTAGAGAAGGAGGTCGGGCGGCTAAGCAGAGAAGGTCAGGTGGTTAGAGAAGGAGGCCAGGCGGCTAAGAAGAGGAGGCCGAGCGGCTAGAGAAGGAGGCCGCGTGGCTAAGCAGAGGAGGTCGGGCGGCTAGAGAAGAGAAGGCCAGACGGTGAGAGAAGGAGGCCGGGCGGCTAAGAAGAGGAGGCCGAGCGGCTAGAGAAGGAGGTCGGGCGGCTAAGCATAGGCCGAGAAGAGAGAGAGGCCGGTCGGGTGGCTAGCAAAAGAAGCTCGGGCGGCTAAGTAGAGAGAGTAGAGAAAGAAGACGCACGGTCTCGGCGGATACACCAGCGACCAAGAAATATCGCGACCAGGATGCGGCTAAAAAGAGGGGGAAGCCACGCGGCTAGATAGAAGGCGAAGCCGGCAGCGGGGAGAAGAGGGAAACCGCACGATCGCGGTGAGGCACACCAGCGACAAGAGAGGTCGCGACCAAAGATGCGGAGCCCGAAGAGAGGAAAGAGGTCGCGACGATCACAAATGCAGACCGCGCGACTAGCAAGCCCCGGTTAAGGAAACAAACCGGGCGGGAAAGGAAACAAACAGGGCGACTAGCAAGCCGCGGTTAAGGAAACAAACCGCGTGACTAGCAAGCCGCGGTTAAGGAAAGCAGACCGCGCAAAGCGCGGCGAGCTGAAGAAAGCTGGGGCCCACGGTGGCGAGAGGGGAAGGCTATAAAAGGAGAGGAGAAGAAGGTGAAGGTGGAGCCATGTAGCGAGATGCGGGTAGGGAGAGAGAGACCGCATAAAGGCCGCGAGTAGGACAGGAGACCGCCAGAGAGGAGCTCGGGGCGGTTAGAAAAACGGAGACCGCGGAGAGGGGAGCTCGGGGCGGTTAAAAAACCAGAGACCGCGGACAGAAACCGGGAGACCCAAGGAGAAGACCGGTGGCTCTGATACCATGTAAAGAGAGGCCTCAAACCTTGTATATACTTCTTGAATGAATAATTACAAGTATGAATACATTTATATAGGAAAAGAGGAAGGAGAGAAATCCCAATACAAGATGTGGGACTAATACAAAGAAAGAGAAAGAGAGAAAAATGTGCCCCTAGATGGGCCCTTAATTGGGCTTTTCTAACAGTTTTCTTGGATCATGTATATCTATTACTATTACTAAGCCATGCCGGCAATGCACTATCAAATTCATTAGAGCACTCCATTTAAAAAGTTTACATTGCCATCTTCAAAATTTACAATAAAATAAACTAAATAATAAAAACAAATAATAAACTAAATTAAACTTAAAAAGGGCAGCACGGTGCACAAAGCATTCCCGCGCTGCGAGTGTCCGGTCCAGGGAAGGGTCCCACCAAAGACAACCCTAAACCCTAAATTAAACTAAAATTTAATAAAAAGAAAAAAAATAAAGTAAAATAAGTAAAACAGAAATGGGAGAGAAAATAAGTATTGCATGGTAAAAAAATCATGTCACGATAGAACATATTGTTGTTGTATACACTATGCATGGGACAACCAAAGTACTGATGTCGGCGGTGAATATTATGCACGGAGATCCCATATCCGTTAAGCTAATCAACCTAAGAGTAAAATGTTTGCAGTCATAAACAAACTCTCAGGTGATGATTGGAATGCAATTTTATTATCACACAAACTACTGATGTTACTAAACTACGGATATCACTCTTTACAAGTAAAGATCAAGGAAAACAAAGAAGTTAAAACAATGAAGAAAAAAGGTCATGGTAATAAACAGTTGGGCATACCATAGCCTTCCATAGAGATCATTTGCAGGTCACCCCCAAAATATCGAGCATATAGGCGGCTGATAGGAAGCCCATAGCCATACCCAGCCATGATTACTCCTTCACTCAATCCTTCGTGGTTTTCATCCAGTGGATTTTTTGCAGTACTGTACAAATAAGTAAATATCTTTGAAAGTCCACTTCTCGCAATACCACCCCCTTCATCTGAAATCTGAGGCACGAGAATATGAAATTGGAAGGAACTACTCAACTTTTATAAGAAAAGTATATTTTCTTTCAAAACAAATTTTAATTGGAAAAATTCATTTGTATTTTCCTCTAAAAAATTTGCAATTGATTATGAATTTTCAGGATAAAAATTAGCTGTAGTTTTCAATATGCAAATGTATGATAACTACAAAGAACCATAATAGGAAAGTAAAAAAAAACATTGTAATAATCAAAAAGTCGAATAGCATACCTTTATAGTCACATCCTCTATACCATCAGCCACTATAATTCTAACAGGAGGAACATCTTTATCAGAAGTCATGAAACGTTCTTGAACGGCACGCAATGAGTTCTTAACCAATTCAAATACCATAAGATGCAGATGTGAAGGAACATACCTGTTGAAAGGTAAAATCAGGTGTATCAATAAAGAAGACAGAGTAAATACCTCGTTCAACATTAATTTCCAAGATGAATAAAATAATAAAAGAAAAGAGTATTGGTTTGTCCGGCAAGTTAAAAGATACAATGTTATGATCAAATAAAAATGTTTCAAAGAAGGTAATTTATTCCAGCAAAATTTTAGAAGTTGAAAATGCAAATAATCACAGGACAATATATAGAAAGTTGGAAGGGAAAGATTCTTCCACAAATTAAATATGCGATAGGCGATAAACATTGAAGGGGAAGGTAACCATAGAGTAAAAGAAGGAAGGCAGCGTAGGACAAAGCAACAGCAACATTAATCAACCGGGCAAGAGAAATTCCAAGATGACCATCGGAGCGGAAAAATCAACCACACCAACAAAAATTCCAGAGAAAACGACGAGGAGACACAAACAACATTTAAAGGGGCCATGTGTGACTAAGGCAGAGTCGGGAAAAAGCATCCGAGTCGCCGATATCACAAACACTCCCCTCACGTGGAATTGTCAAGAAGACATAGGATATACCAGGCATGTGTGACTAAGCAGGAGTCGGGAAAGAAGCATCCGAGTCGCCGATATCACAAACACTCCCCTACGTGGAATACGTGCATGAAGTATAAACTACGCCTGAGGCCGTGACGTACACTCCCCCTCACGTAGATCACGTGCAAGAAGGTAGAAATCGCATAGAGACGCAGACAAAACACACCAACATACCAACAAACAACTGAAAAAAAAAACGAAGCTGCTACGAAAAAAAAAAAACGGACCGGGCAAAAACATTGCAGGAGCAGCAGGGATCCACCAAGCCGGAAGAGGAGGAGGCAAGCCAGAGTTTCGCAGCCGGCAAGGAGCGGCAAAGAAGGTGCAGCAGAGGATAACACGGAGGAGCAGCACGACGACATCGATGGTAAGCAGAGTCGTCGAGAGAAGCAGAATCGGCGGCAACGGACGAAGCAGAGCGTCGGCATCCGGAGAAGCAGCGCATGGGAAACAGGGTCGACGGGGAGAAGGGGAACAGTTCTCACCGAAGAAGAAGCAGCAGCCGTCGGAAGCAAAGTCGTCGGCGTCGATGGGAAGCAGATCCGACGACACAAGGGATCGTCGATGGAGAAGAAGGCGACGGGATCGTCGACGACGCCAGTGGAAGCAGCGCACGAAAGCAGCGGCGGCGGTAGCAATCGGCGAAGTCGCACACGGGAGAGAGGAAGAGTCGCTGTAACAGGAGATCTGAGGCGCTCCTGTCGACGGGATCAGAGATCGACTCCGTCGACAGGAGCGGGAGCGGCGGGCATAAGCCCTAGCAGCGCGCGGGAGCGGAAGCGGAAGCGGAAGCACGGGTCGGGAGGGAAGGGGGAAAAAAAAATTATTTTTAGGTCTTCAGAACGTTCGCTCTGATACCATGTAGAAAGTAGAATGGAAAGGGAAAGTGCAATCTTATTCTTCCACAAAGGTGCTTTATATAGGAGTTACAACATGACTCACAACACCGATAGGCGGTGTGGGACTAAACATAATAATACTAAAATATTAATATCTTAAGTATCATACAATAAAGTTTTCAAATCAAAGAAATCAAAAATAAAAAAACACATTGAGTAAGTCTTACGCATGAGAAGAATCAATTGATCCACAAAAAAAGTTATTATGCTGTCAATGATAGACTTACGGGAAGGTAAAGTTTGGATCTCCATATATGTCAACCTTGGGCGCATCTCCATACTCGCGAAAACATATGCTGCGTGCATCATCGCTAGCAGTTTGTGCAATATGCATAGGGGATATTCTAGTATTTATCTGGCCTATACACCCTGGTTCAGGATCGGGGTCATGCAAGGCCACGTGCTGCCCTGATTCCCATCAAAAGTAAAATTGGTTATTACAATAAACAAGTTGGTCTTCATCAATCTTCTAAAGATATTATTTTCATTAAATTCTTTCTTTCCATCAATCTTATAAAGACAATATTCCCATTAAATTCTTTCTTTCAAGAGCATGCAATGCTGTTAATAGAAATTTGAAACAAAGCACAAATTGACAGCAAGAAAAACTATAGAAGATTGATGAAGTGGAAACTCACTAACCTATAAGCATACGAATACCAATCCTTGACATGTAAAAACGATCAAGGAACTGATATATCTCATGTAAATCTTTGAGAACAACAGTAGGATCCAAATCTTTCTTTAGTTGCTGCACGCCCAAAGCCATCGCAGGTACCACATTGTTATGTCTCACTTTGATCATCTTAATCATTTGTGTGAACTCTAGTTCGTCGACTCTATCCTTGATTTCCGGAAACACGCGAAGGTCGCGGAAAGATTCCAGGTACCAATCTCTGACCTTATTATGGCCAAGTCACTTAATACTGAGTTACTCCAAGTGATACACATGTTATGATAGAGCTACCAAATAATAATAGCATTAATACATAAAATGAAAAAAGTTGGTGATTTATCTTCTAAATTACATGTTTGACAAAGTCAAGATGTCAATATTTCACAACCACATAAACAAGTATTGCATTCATGTTTTCATAGAAAATAGAACTGCAAAAATAATCTACACATGCCTAACAAAATCTAAAAGTAAATGATCAAAAATCACAATAGGGTGTTTGTCCTGCTGGTAATGCGTCATATCCCAAAAAGAGGGGTCATGGGTTCAACAACAAGGCCTACTAAATTAAAAATGTGGCTCGACTTTTGAGATTGTAAGACCATTGTAGACAGAAAATATAGTAAATTGTAATTGCTTCAGTGTAAATACTTTTGGAGTAAACTAGATATATGTGAATTATACTTAAACAACCAAATAGAAATTTTTTAAGGAAACAAGCCTACAAGGTGAAGCACGAAGAAGGCGGTGGTCCTAAAAGAATTACGCTGCCCTTCCGACAAAAGCGTCAACTGCGCCTCCGCTTCCAAATTCCGACATATGGCTTGGTCCGAGATTCCGATGTTCACAACACCGGAGTTGCACAACACACAAAAAATCAGCTGGATTAAGAATGAATATGAAAGTATTGCAGCAAAAGAGAAAGTACCAAAAAGTGAAAGCAGAATAATCTGAGGAAAAGAGAAGTTGTAGCTGAGAGAGAAAAAATAATCGTGCTCTCGCAAGCGCAATGTCCAGTCAAAATTAAAAATAACAGTGAAGAGCTAAAACGTTAAATTGGCTTAGTAAAATTTGAAGTAAAATGGGTGCAAAAACAGTACTTCCATTCAGAAATCTCCCAATCAAATATCTCACATACCCAAACCCACGCCTGTGGGAGGGCGCTCCATGGAATCTTCTCGCAGCTATCTCAGCAAAGGATAGTATGATGGAGAGTATATAAGGAGAAGAAAGTAAACTCCGGAGACAATGTGAGCAAATAGAAAACTAATTAAGGAAAGCACCATTTTGATTTGCTTTTCAGCATTTTAATGTTGTTGGTAGGAAAGGCTGAGTCACACTAATGGCTAGTGTACTCTTACATACTACCAACGATTCTAGTCATCCGCAGCTAAGACACTGACTTCACCGTAAAGATCCTCCGCAGAAGAAGAGAAATCTCCCTGCACAATAGTCAGGTTGGCGCGGCAATGCTTTTCAGCTTTCCTAGATAGGATTATATTCCAACAAAATCTTCCACAAAACAACAATTATAGAACAGATAATAAAAAAAACATGCAAAAAGGATGAGAAAATTCATTTGGGGCGGAGACATGGAATGGCAAGAAATCCCAAGAAACATATTGAGGGGAGACATTCTTTGGAGTGGTATTGAGAAAATATATGTTAAACAAAAGCAAATTTTCCTGCATGTAGATAGAAATCTATTCATGCAATTTTCACTCATTTAAGTTGAAATTCATGATGATCAAATTGGAGGTGTTCTAAAAACACTTATTCTGTTTAAATTCAAGATTAGTAGTAGTATTGAGAATATATGCCAAACAAAAGCAAATCTTCCTGCATGTAGATAGAAATCTATTGATACCATTTTCACTCATTTAAGTTGAAATTCATGATGATCAAATTGGGGGAGTTCTAAAAACACTTCTTCTGTTTAAATTCAAGATTAGGTCAAACTACATTGAACCAAATAGTCAATTCAACGGATCAAAGAATTTCAAAATTTAGGTCAAACTACATTCAACTATTTAAAGAAATAAATCAACTTATAATCCGCGTTCTCAAGTTTCTGATAACCAATGAGCCTTAAAAAAACCATGCCAAAACCCTATATTTCGAGGATGAATAAACCTTGAGAACCGCGGGCTTTTGGGACAAGCCGAAGGGCAAATTCTCGAGCTCGATTGCCCTCCTGGCGATTCGTATGGGGAGCTCCTTGTGGAGGAATTGTGCCGAAATTAGGAGGTTCTTCTCGGTGGGCCTTGAACCGAACTCCATCATGTACTTGAGGTTAACCCCAGTCTGCTTCATCGATCCCCATCTCTGCACTTCCTCCTTCAGTGACTTGCAGAAATTCTCCGACGCTTTCTTCAAAGCCATGAGAAACCCTTCTCCGGCTCCAAATGGACAAAGGAGAGGATGGGGAGATGAAGAAATACACAGCTCGGGAAAGAGACAGTGACATGCAGAGCGCCGCCTGTGTGTGAATGTGTGGGAGAGACGTAAAGCTGAGAGTGAGGTGATCATATATATGGTCTGGATTTATCAAAATTTTTGGGCTCCATATTTTTGACACTTTACATCGCAGAATTATCTTATGTAGGTACTTTGCATACTGAATTTTTAAAATTGACATCTCACACTCCTTAATTTCATATCTTTTGCACTTTGCACCCAAATGCTGAAATTTTAGGGGTTTTTAGATCTCGACATCATCCAAAATGCTCATTTTAACACTTTAATACCTCAAAAATTTCAATCTTTCAGTGCAAAGTGTCAAAAAATGTAATTATAGAATGCAAAGTTCCAATTTTAAAAGATAGGAGTGCGATGTCAAAATATGATAATTTGGGAGTGCAAAGTGTCAAAATTTGTCATTTGTATATTAAAGTTTAGGGTAAAGTACTTGTGACACCTCTATGATGGAGAAGAATGACATTTGACGAGCTTCAAATTTTAAAAGATAATTTTATTGGCAAACTGTATCTAGATATTAGCAAACCATACTTTTTTTCAAATCCCTTTGAATTCTTTCTATATTTTATAACCTAAAGGCAGCCCAATAAACCCTAAAATCCCGATCCCCCAACCCGATAACGTGATGTTCCTCCCCGACTCCGATCGTGCATCTCCTTCCCGATCCAGGTCGTCGTTGTCGCCTTCTCGCTCCAGGTCGCCACCGTTGACGCCTTCCTGCTCCATGTCGCCACTGCCTTCCCGCTCCAGGTCGTCGTCGCCTTCCCGCTCCAGGTCGCCGTCGACGCCCTCCCGCTCCAGGTCGCCGTCGACGCCCTCCCGCTCCAGGTCGCCGTCGCTGCCCTCCCGCTCCAGGTCGTCGTCGCTGCCCTCCCGCTCCAGGTCAACGATGCTGGATTCCCGCTACAGGTCGACGTCGCCGCCACATGCATGCTCTGCCGGACTTCCTTCTGACGTTGACGCCAACCAACGGTTCGTGCCTCTACCGCTTCCGCCTTCCTCTATCACAGGTTCGAGGCCCCTTTTCTAAATATGTAGGGATGGATTTTTTTAGTGTTTTTTTTTTTGCTTTAGCTCGAATGAAACTAAATGTTGGATTTTTTAGGGTTTCCTATGGAGGAAAAGTAAATGACACTTAATGGATTCTCTCATATTTCAACGGTTTCTTGTACACCTCAAAGCGGCTCTATGAACACGATGGATCCGTTCGATAACTTAATATTTCCAAATAAAATTGTACTCTACACTTTTGTGGTGTCATTTGCATGTTGCACAATTGGTAAATACATTTTCCTTCTTGTTTTTGCTTTAATAGATCCAAATGGTTCTATGGATAACACAACACGTGCCAGCTCAGTGGAGAATTTGACACAAGAATATAGCTTTGATTTTGTTTATCATTTATAACTTTAATGAGCTTTCCTACAAAAGAGGAGTTGATTTTGGTTCGGCACGCTCTTTCATTTGAGTTACAAAGTTATGAAAAATTATATACGGACATATATGATATTGCTCGAAGATCGGAATTATTGGCATCTTTGGACTGCACAGTTTCTCCTACTCCATTGGACAAGTGGATGACTATGTCTGATATGGGATTAGTTGTGACATCATTTTACAATATCAAATTCGTACACTTCTCAAATTTTCAGTCATTTACATTTCTGCCGCTACATTCGGCACCTCCACCATTCTCAATGACAGTTCACATTGAGTTTATAAATGACAATCACTTTGTCGGGCTTTTAATGCATGATGATTGTCTGCCACCTCCAATATTCCCAAGTTGGGGAAGATATCGTCAAGAGATTGCTAGCAAATGGATCTGGCAGTTTGGTACATGTTAGACAATTCTAATTATTTGCGTAGTTTTGTAAATCATTAGTTTTTAATTTATACTTTTTTCCAATTTTCATAGTTTTGGATGATTTTATTTTGGAGGTTGAGAAGTACTGCATTATCCTTGGAAGAAATGGAGGTTTTTGAGGTGCTTACGACAACTATATATTTCTCAAAATTTTGAATGATATTTATTCTCTTTTTATTGATGTTTCAAAATTATGTTACAAGTTATGAAAGTTTTTGAGGTGTTTGGGAAATGTGAGCAGGTTGTGCAATTTTTTGGGCATTCAAATGAAAGTGAAAGAAAAGAGCTCTTGAATTGAGGAATATATGTAGCTCTTTTAATTCAATTTTTTTGACTAATTAATGTTCATGTACAACCATATATATGACATTTTATCGTTATTTGGATAAATTAGAAGGTCCAATTCATTATAAATATTATATAACATAGCAAGTTATGATTTTATTATTATTATTTTTTTCTTGGTTTGTCATTAACATAATGGTCTGAGATTAAATTTTTGAGATCTGACGTTAACAGTGGGCTGCAATTAGCGTAAATCGGTTTGCCAATAACACTGTCCATTTTAAAAGGACTTGTAATTCCTAATTTCTCGTAGACCAGACATTTGATCCCCTACAAATTCTTTTGACATGAGGTCAAATATCTCGGTATTGAACTATACATGTATTTTTAAAACTTATAGGATCAAATGTATTTCATCTAAAATATTGTGGTCCCACCAACACTTGACCTTAAAGTTTAAAGCTCTGTTTGATGGTTATGAACTATAGTTTGTGAACTTGTCATCTTACCTAAGAATCTTTATTATCTTGTATGTACAAACTAGTATTCTTTTCTTGGTGCCGGTCATAACCGTTGTTTATAGAATTCTCCGTGGGTTTTTTCGAACCAAACCAAAGAAGTCAAGCACCCGCGCAAGGAGGGGCACGCAAGCTGGCACATGCACAACACGCCTGCACAGCACGCGCACGTGCTGTGCTTGCGTGCCCCTCCATGCACGGATGCTTGACTTTGAAGAAACGTCAGTATCACCAATTTTCAGGAAATGATCGTAACGGAGCAGCGTCATTTGTCAACATAAATTTCGCTCTTGCGCAATTACCAGCACATCCCTTCATAAAACTATCAATATGCCCTCATGTCTTCATTTGAGGGGAAGGAATTCCAGAGGCTAGAGAAAGCTTTTACGTTTTCCAGCGAGAACGTGAGACTTAGATCGTTTCTCCACTCAGAACTCGCTCTGCTCCCTCTCTAGGCCGTCAGGCGTGCAACACTCAACGCTGCAAAAACTTAATTTCTTCGGACGAACACTCTCATCCATGCCACAAAGATTTAGTGAATCCCTGGTTCTGTTGGACGCTCTTGTCAATACATCGCGGACTTAGTTTATTTTCTATTATTCTTGTACTCAAAGCTTTGTAACGGAGAGTTGGTCTGTCACACTCCGAGAAAATTTCCAACTCTTGTAAACTCAACGAAATAGTGGATTTTGGCCCGACACAAATTCAACCACATGATTTTTCACCCTTTCCGGATTTTCCACGTAAAAAAAGAACTCTTGTCATTTACTGTTGTTTTTCATTGACTGTTTGCGCGTCCGGTCCAATTCTGAGCTAAGGAGGTCTGACTCTCCAGACCGGAAAAAAACCGGATGACCCACAACAATTGTCATGCCAAATATACATTTTATGACGGTGACGTTTTTTTGTCCAAACTCACCGGACCCTAAATGCATAACTTTATTTGAGTTTCACCTTTGGTTGTTACTCCATTGGTAATATTACCAATAACTTGGGTCATTTGATGACACCTAAGATTTGCACAAGCCCTAGTAACATATGGTTTTTGATTAGGGTTGTCATTCGACAAATTGCTGGATTTCAGCTTCCAATTCTTCCATGGTCTCTTTTTGGTCTTCTTGTTCTATGTATATTTCTTCAATCATATTTATTTGTGTGCTTGGAGCAGTTACTATCTAGATTGTCTTGCAAAGACATACTCTTTCTAGTCCTACACCTAGCTATTGTACTGCTTATATGGATTAACTAAAGAGCTTTCTATTCACACAACAAATTAGGCTATATATGTTTAGCGCGATTTTTTTACTCTGGTGAATTTGAACAAAAACGCCACCATCATATTGTAACAGCCCGATTTTCTCAGCAGGCCAAAATTTTGGGTGACACGGCCTGGGACACGGGCGTGTCCCAGGGCGTGTCCTGCGTGTGTCGAGTGTCGAGAGGATCAGTCGACGTTTTTCGCTCGACGATGTGTCGAGAGGAGGCACACGGCCAAGGACACGGGCGTGTCCCAGGCCGTGTCGTGTGCTCGACGAATTTTGCTCGACGATCGTCGAGTGTCGAGACGTGGTCGTCGACTGTCGAGAGATGGGTGCACACGGCCTGTGACACGGGCGTGTCATAGGGCGTGTCACTTCGGCTCGACGAACTCAGCCCGACGAAATTTTGCGCCAGGGCGTGTCTTCGTGCCGTGTCTGGGCACACGGCCTGGGACACGGGCGTGTCACAGGCCGTGTGGAGTCTCGGGCGATTTTGGGATTATTTTCGCCAATGAACACGGCCACAACCACGGGCGTGTCTGAAGGCGTGTTGGGTGACACGGCCCATGACACGGGCGTGTCCCGTGGGCTTGTCACTGGTTTGGATAAGTCGGTTGACCACCGCTTGAGGCACACGGCCTGGGACACGGGCGTGTCACAGGCCGTGTCAGGCAAAAATCAGCTTTTCTGGCATTTTTGTGGCCGTCCATTCCTTCAGCCTGGATCCAAAGGCTGAGCTTCTTTCCTCTTTTCCTAAAGGCCGAAAACTGAGAACATATTCTCCTTTTTGCTTAGGCCTTCATCTTTTTACAAGTTAAAGAGAGAAAGGGAGAGGAAGAAGAAGGAAGAAGAAGAAGGGCTGTGCTGGTGGAGCTTGAGACTATCAAGCTGCATTCTGAAGTCGGCGTTGCGGAGGAAAAGTTCTTGTGATCCATTCAAGCTAGCTTTGAGTTCATGACACCGAAGCGGTCGTCAAGGGTAACGACTTTTCTTCCTAGCTATGTGAAGACTTCCTTTTGGCATATGATTGTGATTCTCCCACCAAGATGCGACTGTTTTGGGAGTCTTTTGGGTGATTCATGAAATCCCCTTTGTTGGCATATAGATCCGGAATTGGAGTACGGAATAGACATGCTGTGTGAAGCCCATCTGGATAGGTTGGTCTGGATTGGTGACGTTGCATACGAATCGGAGAAGACTCCGTGATAAACGTGTAGTTTAAGGAGTCAACGGGTTATGCCTGCGAAAAGGAGTAGCAGGAAGTACTGGAGTGGTAGCCCAGGAAAATATCCGTGTTATGTTTTTGGGTCCTACCTGTGAATGAGGCACAGGAAGTACTGGTGTGACCAGGAAAGGCCCTTTGTAATGCTTGATGTCGTAGGGTGTCCACCTGTGAAGCGAGTAACAGGAAGTACTAGCATGGTAGCCAGGAAAGATCCCTGACATTTGTGCTTTTGCGGTGTCCACCTGTGAAGAGAGTAACAGGAAGTACTGGGATGCCCAGGAAAGACCCGCCGTTGTGATAAGGAAATGGGTATAGAGAAATACCCAGGCTGTGTGCCAAGAACAGGATTGGTGAGACCGACCCGCGCCTTTGATTAAGCCATGAGTATGTTGTACTCGGAGAAGGCAAGGCGATTTGAGCAACGGGGGGGTGAAGGATCCGACCTGCTCTATGTCCATCCGACGTGAGACCAAAAGGTGCGGTCTGTTGGAGCGCATAGCAAGAGTCTTAGGCCTGCGCGCCATGACACAATGGGGGGCTACGGGCCATCCCGGTGTAGTAAGACTAGAACTCCGGCTACACGCCATGGAGTAAATGCTTAAGTAAGTTGTCATTGCGTGATGACCCTGATACGGTGGTGGGCATGTGATTTGCCAAAACACCAAGAATGTGCCCTGAGTGCACGGACCGTTGGGCCGGGTGGCGAATGGTTGTGATGGCATGTGTGCATAAAAGCACATTATATGATATATATTGCCATACTTGTACTATGATATGCCTGCAGGGAAGATTACCGCTGCCCCGAAAATAAAAGGGGTAGGGTCGTTATAATTTGGTCAGCTGAACGCTGACCGTTGCTTCTGTTTGCCACCGCTGGGTGGATTGTCCATGTACAGGTGCTGGAGAGTCAAGCGGGACGCATAAAGGCTGATGTTCCTGCTGCTGTTGCTGCTACTGCTGCTAGCCCTCGAAGGCTATATGTGTTGCATGTTGTTATGTTTTCTTTTATTGTGGCTGGCCTGCGCGCCCATAGTTGAAGCCACTGTGTGAAAGCCATGTAAGGCCATAAGGCCATCTTTTGTACTCTTGTAAGACATTCCTATGTCTGATATATACAACGTGGAGTTGTGTTATTTGTCGGACATTCAAGGGAGGAGTTCAAATTGTAGTATAGGCTTCCGCTAGAATGCTTTGTGATATGTGCGATGCGCTACTCTGATATCATCACGTACCTTCACCGCCTGTTTTGTGATATATACTGTGGGGCCCCGGCCGGACCTTCTAGTATATACCATATGAACAGATGGGGTTGTTACATTTTTGGTATCGGTTGTTTTGGTCTTTCCCTCTCGAAGTCGTGGTCGACTTCTTTTGTGGGGTGGCGAGCGCGCGTTTGTGCAAACCACATGTCTACGATTGAACTCCTGAATGTCCATGATAGGAATGCAAATTTGTGTGTTTGAGGAACCTGCGTGTTCTTATTTTGTGTTGTTTGCTTGGGTACGACCGCTAATGTGTGTGTCTTGTCTACCTTTAGGTGACACGGAGTGGAGCTGGGCCGTCTGAGCCCCAGCGTTCTGTTGAAAGTACGACACCAGCCGCGGTGCCTACACCTCCACCGTCTGCGGAACATGTGTGTTTAGTTGCGGAGGCTTTATTTACCATGATCCAAGGACAGCCACTGAGGCAGGATCAACCGGCTGTGAGGCCAGAACAGGTGGCGGCAAGGCCTGAACCTGTAGTGGATGTGGCTCCTCGAGCGGCTGAGAAGCAGCTAACGCAGTTTATGAGTTTCCATCCGCCTACGTTCTCGGGCGCGGGAACTCTGACGCAGGCTGAGGATTGGCTATCGCGCGTCAAGCGAGTCATGGCGGCGATTGGAACGGCAGAGAATCAGAAAGTCACCCTAGATACCTTCTTGCTTGAAGGAGAGGCTAGATTGTGGTGGGATGAGATGGAGTTGCATCACTTGGCGGGTCGTCCTTTAACCCAAGTATCGATGGAAGAATTCTCCCGACTCTTCCTAGTGAAGCACCTTCCTGCGGCTCAGCGGATAGCCATGGAAAATGAATTCCAAAGGCTGACCCAAGGTGATGGCAGTGTTGACGCATACCTGCATGAATTCACTCGCTTGGGGCGGTATGCGGGTTCTATATTTGCTGATGAGCAGAGGAATACCAATCGGTTCTATGAAGGACTGAGGGACGAGCTGAGGTTTCTGTGTCTAGTTCTGTGAACCAAGGTTTCCAGGCATTGGTTGACACTGCGAGCGCGCTGGAAAAGGATATGAAGAGGGTGCAGGGGAAGAGAGCTTTGGCTGTGACGCAACCGAAGTAGAAGGCGCCCCGATCGGGGAAACCATTTTATAAGAAGAGATGGGGCAAGAAGTCCAAGACAAGTGGACAAGCTCCTTCATCAGTTGCAACGGGAGCAACGTCAGGGGCTACCTCAAAGCCAGATACTCGTATCTGCTTCAATTGTGGCCAGATGGGGCATATTGCGCGAGATTGTCGGATGCCGCCAAAGAGTGAAAAGAAGGCGGGAGCATCTTATGCGGAAAAAGGAAAGGCGGTGGTGGATTCCTCTGCCTCGCAGGCGCAATCCCGGGTCTACAATCTTGGCCTGCAGGAGGCCATCAAGCAGAGTGACGTGGTCACAGGTATGAGTTTAGTTTAGCATATGTTATTGTTTGTATGCTTTACTTAGTACATATATGTTTGTGGTTTGTGTGTGTGACATGATGGTCACAGGCTTTGTGATGATTCGGGACACGCTGGCGCGAGCACTGTTTGATACAGGTGCGTCGCATTCTTTTCTGTCTAGCGAGTTTATAACGCGGCTTAGGATCCCTAGTCGTGCAAAGACAGATAGCGTCAGAGTGGTTTTGCTGAATGGCTGTTGGATGCTTGCGGATCAAGCTTGCGATGTGGCGGTTCAAATAGGAAGTCGGGATTTCAGTTTAACTGCATTTGTTTTGCCAATATCGGAATTCGACGTGATTTTTGGGATGGAGACAATATTCGACGTGATTTCAGTTTAACTGCATTTGTCAGTCCAAAGAGATCACGTTGGGCCAAAATACCGAACAGGAGACAAAGTTTGCGGGTATGCGAGGAGTAGGAGGGACATTGATGTCTGCACTCCAGGTAGTCAAAGCTGTTCGGAAGGGTGCGGAGTGTTACTTCACACTGATTCAGGCTGTTGAGCCTAAGGCCAGTGTGTGCGAGGTTCCGATTGTGGCGGAATTTACAGATGTGTTTCCCACGGATCTCCCTAGGCTACCACCCCAGCGGGAGATTGACTTCACAATTGAGTTGGTGCCAGGTGCGAAACCTGTGGCCCGCTCGCCATATCGCGTCGCGTCAAAAGAGATGGCGGAGTTGAAAGTCCAAGTACAAGAATTGCTGGAGCAAGGTTATATACGCCCAAGCATATCACCTTGGACCGCGCCTGTGCTTTTTGTAAAGAAGAAAGACGGTGGGTTGCGGTTGTGTATTGATTACCGTGAACTGAATAAGCTGACCGAGAAGAATAAGTATCTGATACCCCGGATGGATGAGTTATTCGATCAGCTGGTGGGCTCGACCGTCTATTCGAAGTTGGACCTGAAGTCTGGTTATTACCAGTTGAGAATTCGGGAAGGTGACATTCCCAAACCGTATTTGGAACACGGTATGGGCACTATGAGTTCACAGTCATGCCATTTGGACTGTGTAATGCGCCCTCGGTGTTTATGGATCTGATGTACCGTATTTTTCGCGAGTATCTGGATCTGTTTGTGATAGTGTTCATTGATGACATCCTGGTGTACTCGAAGTCAAAAGCCGAGCATGAGACTCACTTGCGGTTGGTATTGAACACGTTGAGGCAAAATCAGCTCTATGCCAAGTTCTCGAAGTGCGAGTTTTGGCTATCGTCAGTGACATTTCTAGGCCATGTGGTGAGTGGAGCGGGCATTGCAGTGGATCCAGCGAAGATAAGGGCCATACAGGAGTGGCCAATGTTGTCTTCCGTGGCCGAGGTTAGGAGTTTCCTTGGACTTGCGGGCTACTATCAAAGATTTGTGGAAAACTTCTCGCGGATTCCTTTGCCGCTAACCACATTGACGCGAAAAGATCAGAAGTTTGTTTGGACGCCGGAGTGCGCACGAGCTTTTGACGAGCTGAAGGTTCGGTTGACCACGACGCCGGTGTTATCTTCGCCACGTGGAACCGATGGCTTTGTGATTTATAGTGATGCCTCAGGGAGCGGCTTAGGCTGCGTTCTTCTGCAGAATGGCAAGGTAATTGCTTATGGCTCACGCCAACTGAAGGTGCACGAGCGAAATTATCCCGTCCATGACTTGAAACTAGCAGCGGTGATTTTTTCACTCAAGTTGGGACGACACTACCTTTATGGAGTGAAGGTGGAGATCTATACAGATCATAAGAGCCTCAAGTACCTATTAGAGCAGAAAGATTTGAATATGCGACAACGAAGGTAGTTGGAGTTCCTTGGGGACTACACTTTTGAGATTCACTATACTCCCGAGAAGGGGAATGTTGTCGCGGATGCCTTGAGTCGGCGGGTTCCGGCTAGAGCAAATTGGTTACAAAGGCATGATGAACGTCTTATCCAGGAGCTGGAGGCGTTGGAGATTTATTGTGTTGACAAGAATTCCATTGCCACTACATGTTTGAACTGGACCGAGGTGCAATGTGGCCTTGGGGACCGAGTTCGACGGGCAACAGAGGTAGATGAAGATCTCTTACGTTATGTGAATGAAGGGTCAGAGGGCAAATTCACCTGGAATGATGGCCTTTTGCGAAAAGAGGGTCGTTTGTGCGTCCCAAATGTGGGGAAATTGAGGGAAGAACTGATGTATGAAGCGCATTATACAAAGTATTTCATTCACTTCGGGAGCACGAAGATGTTCAACGATATGAAAAAGCTTTTCTGGTGGCCAGGGCTCAAGAGAGATGTTGCCCTCTATGTGGCCAAATGTCAAACATGTGCGATGGTGAAGGCGGAATGCCAAAAGTCGTGCGGTTATTTGAAGTCACTGTCGATCCCAGAGTGGAAATTTGATGATATTTCCATGGATTTTGTGCACGGGTTGCCGAGATCGCAGCGAGGAAATGATTCCATTTGGGTGATTGTTGACCGGCTAACGAAAGTGGCGCATTTTCTCCCGAACAGGCGGGATGATTCAGTTGACAGTTTGGCAAAGTTGTATGTTGACCAGATTGTATGGCTTCACGGTGTTCCTCGGAGCGTCGTAAGTGATCGAGATGGGCGATTCACGTCAAAAGATTGGAGGCTAGTTCACCGACTGTTGGGCACAAAGTTGGCTTTCAGTACGGCCTTTCATCCCCAAACGGATGGCCAAACTGAACGTACCAACAGAACGATGGAGGACATGCTCCGAATGTGCGCCCTTGACTTCGGAAAGAGATGGGAATATCATCTCTATATGGTAGAGTTTGCATATAATAACAGTTACCAGGCGAGCATTGGGATGACACCATATGAAGAGTTGTATGGAAGGAAGTGTCGTACTCCCTTGGCTTGGGTAGAAGCGGGCGAAGCTCGGATTTTTAAACCAAATGAGGTTGATGAAGCAAACTCAGCTGTACTCTATTGGTATGACGGCCTCCGAGCCATGAGAGAGCTTAAATGGGGTCTCTCCTGTGGCGGTGTTTGGTGTGGTCCTCAAGACCCAGAGAACTGAAGGGAGCTGTTCCACCTAGCTCCCCCTTAGGTTCTCCACTTTCTTCTTCAAAAGATTAACTATGATCTTGTTTGCTGCTTCCACCTGTTCACTGCTCCGTGGATGATGAACCGAGGCAAAACGAAGGTCTATGCCCAGCCGGATGCAGAAATCGACGAATTCCCTGCTAGCAAATTGTGGTCCGTTATCAGTTACAATGGCCAGTGGTACCCCATGTCTGCAGATAATCTCTCCTCATACGATATTTTTGACCACCTACAATGTCACCTTAGTCAATGTCTTCACCTCCAGCCATTTTGAAAAGTAATCCACCATGACCAGTAGAAACTTCCTTTGACCACTAGCCTGGGGAAAAGGACCCAACAGGTCTAGTCCCTATATTGCGAAGGGTCAGGGAGCCGTGATTGTACGTAACCTTTGGGCGGGAAGGAGTTGGAGGAGGCGAACTCCTGACACTTTTGACATCTTTTTGTGAATTCTTTTGCATCTTTCCTGAGGGTAGGCCAGAAGTACCCCTGCCTCAACACCCTCCCTTCTAAAGTCCGACTCCCTAAGTGACTTCCACATTCTCCTGAGTGAATTTCTTCTAGGACCCTTGGAACCTCCTCCTCTGACACGCATCGAGCCAGCAGACCCAACAACATCTTACGGTACAATGCCTCCTCTGACACACATCGAGCTAGAATGCTTTGTGATAGGTGCGATGCGCTACTCTAATATCATCTCGTACCTTCACCGCCTGTTTTGTGATATATACTGTGGGGCCCCGGCCGGACCTTCTAGTATATACCATATGAACGGATGAGGTTGTTACACATATAATGCATGTTTGGCAAGACAATGGTTATGACTGTCACCAAGAAAAGATAATTAGTTTTGAACATAAAGTGGATGAAGATAATTAGGTGAAGTCGGACATTCACGAACAATGGTTCACAATCACAACATTCATGACTGCCGCCACGGTGCCAAACAAAGTCTTAGGCTGCGTTTGGCATGGCTTATCGCACCTTATTTGCACCGGTAAGGTTGAACAAAAACGTCATTGTCATAGAATGTATGGTTGGTGTAACAAATGTTACTACCATTACAAAAGAAAACTATTTTGGGACAAGATTTTGACATGACAATGACATTTTTGTCCAACCTCACCGAAGCAAATAAACTGCGATAAGCCGTGCCAAACACATCCTTAGTCTCATCAAATTTAATATGCATAAATTCTTCTATGGGCGGGGTTCTCTACTAGCTCACCAAGAAATAACAACAAGACAAACATGAAGAAAATCACAAATTTTATTGCTTAGTTAACATAAACATGAGTGTGCATCAGTTTGGAGGTCTCGTCGCATGCTCAAGAGAGTATATGAACACCTCCTCCCAATTAACCAAACATTATGGGGGAGGCAAAGAAACTCAAGCTACTAATATGCAAGTTCAATAGATTAGGGCTAGTACTCTTTGCTATATGAAGTTCTTGTTCAGGGAAGTTCTGAAGTTCATGTTCAATAACTTTGTTGGTGTTATAAGTTTACATAGGGAGAATGATAATGATTTGAATAACATGTTTGATTCTTTGGCTACATAATAAAATTATTTTGTTGTTTATAGAATGTGGGTTGCAGTTTGAATTGATTCCATTTTTTTGATATACACAGTGGAGATGACCAACTGCAAAAAAAAGCATATTTGTTATTGTGATTGATAGGGTGTCCACGCACTCCTCATTTTGGGAAATAATTTTTGGGACCGCTACTCGCTTCCAGAGGAAGGAGCGCGGGTAGCGATCTCGCCGTTCAATTGGGCTTCAAAATTTGTGTTTTTTTACTTCGGCAAAATCACCGACATTGGGTATGCGAGATCAACGGCTTAAATTTCACCCGCTCTCAAAGAAAAGAGTGTTACCCGTACCCAATTATTATTCCATTTTGGGGAGCACCTATTCCCCATTTTGAGGAGTACATGCATAATCCCCTAAAATTAGGGAGTGCCCAACACTCCCTATAAAAGGGGAGTGCCCAGCACTAGGGGGAAGAGAAATGTCGAACAACCATGCTCCACGACACTACCGCCCTTCAATGACGGGCTGTAATACTCGAACGTAGATTGATATAACCATTTTTGTATAGAAATAATAAACTGAATATCCCCGATGATGAAAAAACGATTTCCGTACTGACTTGATGTCGCACTTGTACTATGATGTTAGGATACTTGTACTATGAGTAGGCCGGCTGTTTTCGACATTAGTAGATTGAGGTTTATTTTCGAATTCGGGTTGGACCGGCCTAATTGAACTATGGTGTTGGATGTGCACTAAATTAACACCGGTTGGGCCGGTTCAATGACCGGCTGCCTACGTAAGGCGGTGGATACTTCCGTCTTATACGTAACCGGCCCGTGTTTATCCTTCTTCATCCGACGAGTCGACCGACGGAAGCCTCCTGTGCCAATCTTCAGTTCTGCCCCAAATCTTCTCCGCTTCGTACGATTTCTCCTTATTTGGGAAGGTAATCTCTTTCTCTTCACTCATCTTTCTTCTTGTATGAAGTTTGTGTATAAATTGATGATGGGGGAAACCCTAGGGTTGGGGTTTTGGATTTGATTCATTCGTTTTTTTTCAAATCAGAAGTTCTTTATGATTTTTCCAAACCCTCAACCTTGACTTGAACTCATTTTGGGCGTGATGAAGTTACGGTTTCCGTTGGGGTTTTGTCTTGACCCCAAGCAACCTTTTGGTTGCCGACTATAATGTGAAGATTAATAGGGGGCTGTTTTTGTACTTGTGGGCTGCTGGGAATGAATTGTCCGGCTATTTTTTTTGGGGATTGACACCTTAAATTGAGCTGCAATTCATAGCCCTTAATGTTGCCTTCGTGACAATTTTTGTGGATGTGCATTGGAGCAACTTGGATATATATATGCTGAATGGTGTGCTCTTTTTTGATCCCCCATGTTAGTCCTTCCCTAGACAACTCCTAGAGGTCGCAGTTGTGACCGTCGTAGGAGCTCGCTCATAACTATTTATGGCGCAATGCTAAAGTAAATGATATTTTGATACTGCAGAGGATGTCGTCCGGCGATAGACGTGATGTGAACCCTTCGAAGGACAAGGGCAAAGGAAAACTTGGGGTGAGTTCTTACTGCTTTTTACTCTTTTGTGCACCTTTCAGTTACTTGATAGCACTGGATATATGAATCGCTGGAAACGTTAACATGGCTTAGCAAGCGATAGAATTCTGAAGGGAACCAAATACAATTAAATCTTATTTCAAAGTAAATTGAACAAATTGAAATGATTGAATTGAATGAAAATGGAGAACGCGTCGACGCATCGAAATACTAAGGCCCGGCCTAGTATGAGGGAATGTTTTAGACTCCTACACCTCGTGAGAGGGGTAGAACTCTCACACCTCGTAGGGGGGTCGAACTTCTACAGATTATGATATGAATCCGAGTAGGAGGCGTTGAAGCCTGTGCACGTAGAAGCGCCCTAAAGCGGATAATAATCGGAAGGGTCGACGGACCCTGATATTTGAACTATTCAAATGACCCTACGTATTTCGAGAAACGAATTATGAATAAGAGAAGATTGAAAAAAGCAGTACAACTGAAATATGAATTGATATCAGAGATAGAGATGTTGATTTTACATGTTCCGATTATATAAATTTCATTGATGCTGACTTTCTTGTCTGCTTGCAGTGCAAAGTCACATGTAAGAGTAAGAATTCACTTAGTTTTATAACTAATTGGTTCCTGATCATTTGTAGGAACCGAGCATCAGCATACCAGACCCGCTAGACGGGCCCAGGCGGAGGCAGAGCGAGGACCAGTTGAAGACGTGGCTCGTCCACGGGTTAGCAGAAGTTTTCTTTTCTTTCTTTTGTTGGATAGTGGTGGTGTAATATATGTAGAGACTCTTGTATCTGACAATTAGACAATGTAATTATGTATTCTGAATAATTCTGGTACACTTATTTTATTATACTGCTGCGTATAAGTGTGTGAAAAACCCACTCAGAAATAACGATTTAAATTGTGACAGAGTTTAGGGTCGTTACAATTAAGTGGTATCAGAGCCAGGTTTTTCGCAGTGCGTGTAACGCAGTGAGTACCAGAATGGAACAAAAAGTACAATGATGAGATTGGAATATCCGAATGTACTGAACTGTCTTATGCTTATTCCACAGGAATCTTTCCAAGTGTATTCGAGTCGCAGAGTGCGAGAGGCTCTGAATGAACATGAGGACTCAAGGGACTCCAGGTCAGAAGAAAGTGTTAGTGGCAGAAAGTCTTCTGTAGTGCATATCGCCGATATTGTACAAACTATCGCAGAAGCTATTCGGCTGTTTCGGGACACCCCTCCAGTTGAACCTCCTCATGGCGTACCCCCAGTGGTGCCAGCTGTACCTCCTCCAGTATATATGGAATCGCAGCAGCTTCGCTCAATTGACATCGATGTGAAGCAATTTTTAGAATTGAAACCGCCGACGTTTCGGGGTGGTTTGCCTTCGATCGAGATGGAAGATTGGATCATGCGGATTGAAACGATATTTGATACGATGCGGTGCCCCACGGAGAGGAAGGTGGAGTTGGCATTTAGACAATGTAATTATGTAGACACTCTTGTATCTGACATTTAGACAATGTAATTATGTATTCTGAATAATTCTGGTACACTTCTTTTATTATATTGCTGCGTATAAATGTGTGAAAAACCACTCAGAAATAATGATTTAAATTGTGACGGAGTTTGGGGCCGCTACACCGGCCGCCGCACGTCATCGGTCAGCCTCCACCCATCGCAACCCACTGCCGGACGCTCGCCGCCAACCGCCACAGGCCGACCGCTCGCCACCAACTGCCACCGAGGCCTCCTCTCGCCGGTCCCACGGCTGCCGCCGTTCCACCGCCACGTAACCTCTGTTCAATCGCCACGTAAACACTGCGTAAGCACCTCGTCGTAACCACCTATTATGGGGTGCACATAACCGATATAATGAGAGGCGGTCTGTCGTTCTCGAATTCTCAACAATGCCTTAAAATACACTAAGATATAGTGGAAGTTTGGTCAGCCTGGTCCCAGCCACCTAGTTTTTACCCCTTTCTGGAATTTTTCATGTTAAAAACTGTCTTTTCAGCCGGCTCATTTTTCATTGACTATTTGTCCACTCGACCACTGCATGCTCCGCTGGACTTCCTTCTGGCGTTGACGCCAACCAACGGTTCTTGCCTCTGCCGCTTCCGCCTTCATCTATCACAGGTTCGAGGCCCCTTTTCTAAATATGTAGGGATGGATTTTTTAGGGTTTTTTTTTGCTTTAGCTCGAATGAAACAAAATGTTGGATTTTTTAGGGTTTCCTATGGAGGAAAAATCAATGGCACTTAATGGATTCTCTCAGATTTTAGCGGTTTCTTGTACACCTCAAAGCGGCTCTATGAACACGATGGATCCGTTCGGTAACTTAATATTTCCAAATAAAATTGTACTCTACACTTTTGTGGTGTCGTTTGCATGTTGCACAATTGGTAAATACATTTTCCTTCTTGTTTTTGCTTTAATAGATCCAAATGGTTCTATGGATAACACAACATGTGCCAACTCAGTGGAGAATTTGACACAAGAATATACCTTTGATTTTGTTTATCATTTTATAACTTTAACGAGTTTTCCTACAAAAGAGGAGTTGATTT
This sequence comes from Platanthera guangdongensis, assembly GCA_039583875.1. NCBI lineage: Eukaryota > Viridiplantae > Streptophyta > Magnoliopsida > Asparagales > Orchidaceae > Platanthera > Platanthera guangdongensis. Next base: position 24,146,961 of record CM077162.1, on the reverse strand, counting down.
TGGTTCGGCACACTCGTTCATTTGAGTTACAAAGTTATGAAAAATTATATACGGACATATATGGTATTGCTCGAAGATCGGAATTATTGGCAACTTTGGACTGCACAGTTTCTCCTACTCCATTGGACAAGTGGATGACTATGTCTAATATGGGATTAGTTGTGACATCATTTTACAATATCAAATTCGTACACTTCTCAAAATTTCAGTCATTTACATTTCTACCGCTACATTCGGCACCTCCACCATTCTCAATGACAGTCCACATTGGGTTTATAAATGACAATCACTTTGTCGGGCTTTTAATGCATGATGATTGCCTGCCACCTCCAATATTCCCAAGTTGGGGAAGATATCGTCAAGAGATTGCTAGCAAATGGATTGCTACAGCTAATTATTTACGTGTTTTGTAAATCTGGGATTTTCAGTGGAGGTTGAGAAGTACTGTACATGTTACGACACTATAATTCTAATTATGTTTCGAAATTACAGGTTATGAAAGTTTTTGAGGTGTAGTTTTGTAAATCATGGGTTTTTAATTTATACTTTTTTCATGTACAATTTTCATAGTTTTGGATAAATAGAAGGATTTTATTTAACATAGCAAGGAGGTTGAGATCTGAGTAACAATGGGCTGCATTATCCTTGGAAGATTCCTAATGGAGGTTTTTGAGGTGCTTACGACAACTATATATTTCTCGAAATTGAACTTGATCTTATGATGTTTATTCTCTTTTTATTGATGTTTCGAAATTATGTTGCAGGTTACTTTGAAGAAAGTTTTTGAGGTGTTTGGGAAATGTGAGCAGGTTGTGTAATTGTTTGGGAAATGTGAGCTGCAAAAACTTAATTTCTTCGGACGAACACTCTCATCCATGCCACAAAGATTTAGTGAATCCCTCGTTCTGTTGGACGCTCTTGTCAATACATCGCGGACTTAGTTTATTTTCTATTATTCTTGTACTCAAAGCTTTGTAACAGAGAGTTGGTCTGTCACCCTCCGAGAAAATTTCCAACTCTTGTAAACTCAACGAAATAGTGGATTTTGGCCCGACACAAATTCAACCACATGATTTTTCACCCTTTTCGGATTTTCCACGTAAAAAAAGAACTCTTGTCATTTACTGTTGTTTTTCATTGACTGTTTGCGCGTCCGGTCCAACTCTGAGCTAAGGAGGTCCGACTCTCCAGACCGGAAAAAAACCGGATGACCCACAACAATTGTCATACCAAATATGCATTTTATGACGGTGATGTTTTTTTGTCCAAACTCACCGAACCCTAAATGCATCACTTTATTTGAGTTTCACCTTTGGCTGTTACTCCATTGGTAATATTACCAATAACTTGGGTCATTTGATGACACCTAAGATTTGCACAAGCCCTAGTAACATATGGTTTTTGATTAGGGTTGTCATTCGACAAATTGCTGGATTTCAGCTTCCAATTCTTCCATGGTCTCTTTTTGGTCTTCTTGTTCTATGTATATTTCTTCAATCATATTTATTCGTGTGCTTGGAGCAGTTACTATCTAGATTGTCTTGGAAAGACATACTCTTTCTAGTACTACACCTAGCTATTGCACTGCTTATATGGATTAACTAAAGAGCTTTTCTATTCACACAACAAATTAGGCTATGTTTAGCGCGATTTTTTTACTCCGGTGAATTTGAACAAAAACGCCACCATCATAGAATGCATGTTTGACAAGACAATGGTTATGACTGTCACCAAGAAAAGATAATTAGTTTTGAACCTAAAAGTGGATGAAGCTACATAGGTGAGGCCGGGCATTCACGAACAATGGTTCATAATCACAACGTTCATGACAGCCGCGTCCGTGCCAAATGGAGCCTTAGGCTGCGTTTGAGAACCCGGGGAGCCACCTTTCCGGTCTAAACGGAACGAAAAGCAGGTGTTTGACATGCTTCGTTTTCAACTGGCCGTTGAAAACCCCTCGTTTTCCTCCCTTTCAGAACTGGTCCGAGGAGCTCCAGCCGCCTTTACAAACCGGCCGTTCCCTATTTTCCGCCACTAATAACATTAGTTAGCGCTAGGTTTTCCGCCGTTAACAGTCACCATCTGCTAGTGAAAGGGTCTTCTCCTTCAAAGATTGACACAAAAGCACATAATCCCCCGACGAGCATCTATCTCCGCCATTCATGGAGCTTGCAGGTCGAGCGGCGATAATGACAGAGCTTCTCGGTGAAGAAGTTTAGTAAAATATAAAGTAATATAATAAAAGAAAATTATATTATTTTAAAGTATAAAGCAGGTTTAAGTTTTAACATTGACATTATAATTTAAGTGATATAATAGAAGTATAATTAATAATATAAAGTGATAATTAACAATATAAAGTAATAATATAAAGCGATAATTAACAATATAAAGTAAAAATTAATATAATATTATTTTCAAAATGCCATCGAACCGGAGGTTGTCCAAACACAACACCAGTTTTAAAATCTCAGTTTTAAAAATACAGTTTTAAATCTCTTTTTTGAACTGCTCTCTTTTAAACCGACACTGATTTCTCAAACAGAGCCTTAGTGTCATCAAATTTAATATGCAAAAATTCTTCTATGCGCGGGGATCTCAACTAGCTCACCAAGAAATAACAACAAGACAAACATGAAGAAAATCACAAATTTTATTGCTTAGTTAACATAAACATGAGTGTGCATGCTCAAGAGAGTATATGAACACCTCCTCCCAATTAACCAAACATTATGGGGGGAGGCAAAGAAACTCAAGCTAATAATATGCAAGTTCAATAGTTTAGGGCTAGTACTCTTTGCTATATGATGTTCTTGTTCAAGGAAGTTCTGAAGTTCATGTTCAATAACTTTGTTGGTGTTATAAGTTTACATAGGGAGAATGATAATGATTTGAATAACTTGTTTGATTCTTTTGCTACATAATAAAAGTATTTTTGTTGTTTATAGAATGTGGGTTGCAGTTTGAATTGATTCCATTTTTTTGATACACACAGTGGAGATGACCGACTGCAAAAAAAAAAGCATATTTGTTATTGTGATTGATAGGGTGTCCACGCACTCCTCATTTTGGGAAATAATTTTTGGGACCGCTACTCGCTTCCAGAGGAAGGAGCGGGGGTAGCGATCTCGCCGTTCAATTGAGTTTCAAAATTTGTGTTTTTTTTTCTTTTTTTACTTCGGCGAAATCACTGACGTTGGATATGCAAGATCACGACTTAAATTTCACCCGCTCTAAGAGTAAAGAGTACTACCCGTACGCAATTATTATTCCATTTTGTGGAGCACATATTCCCCATTCCGCCCAGGCCGCGGACTCAGGCCACACAGGCCGCTCAGAAGAACAGAGCTTCCACTAGACTTATCACCAGCAGTCCGCCCATGCATCCGCACAGACCGCCCGACCTGTCCCTCCCCAAAAATTAGGGAGTGCCCAACACTCCCTATAAAAAGGGAGTGCCCAGCACTGGGGGGGGGGGGGGGGACAGAAATGCTGAACAGCCATGCTCCACGACACTACCGTCCTCCAATGACCGGCCGTCACACGTCATCGGTCAGCCTCCACCCATCGCAACCCACTGCCGGACGCTCGCCGCCAACCGCCACCGGCCGGCCGCTCGCCACCAACCGCCACTGGGGCCTCCTCTCGCCGGTCCCACGGCAGCCGCCGTTCAACCGTCGTGTAACCTCTGTTCAACCGCCACGTAAACACCGCTTAAGCACCTCGCCATAACCACTTATTATGGGGGTGCACATAACCGATATAATGAGAGGCGGTCTGTCGTTCTCGAATTCTCAACAAAGCCTTATAATACACTAAGGTATAGTGGAAGTTTGGTCAGCCCAGTCCCAACCACCTAGTTGTTACCCCTTTCTGGGATTTTTCATGTTAAAAACTGTCTTTTCAGCCGGCTCATTTTTCATTGACTATTTGTCCACTCGACCACTACTCGAGCTAAGACGGTCCAATTTAGACCGGTTCATAAAGGAGCATCGAGTTGGCCGAAACAGTGATTGTTTGTAGATCTTTTTGAGAGAACTTTTATAAACAGTTATTCCAAATTTTTGTGAATGTCATAGTGATTTGGTTCTTTGCTGTATTTTTGTTGTTAATGACTTAATTCAATTTAAGTACTCAAAATTAATTTTGTTGTTTTCACTTAAGGCCCGGTTCATGCACTCGTAACCGTTTGACCGGTGAAAATAAATCCCCCTAAACAGAGACATAATTTTCGAATTTTTAATTGTATGTGGTTATTCTTTTAGGTCAATTTGAAAAAATACCAATCAAAACTCTTTTTGATGAAATAGTTTATTATTACTATTTTCGTAACATATCTGCAAATAGAATGACAGCAAAACATTTCTATTTCTCACAGACATCTCTTTATTCGAATTCCATTTCTAACATTTCCCTTTCTCGCTGCATCAACTCTCCCAGTTAGTCAAATAGAGCCTAAATGTAATTTGGGAGTATTTTAATAATTTAAATTTAAACAGCCACCGTTTACTTATTTTACCAAATAGTTCAATTGTCTCTATTTTGAATTACACATAAGATAATAATATTCACACAAATATTTGTATTTCGAAAATACACTTTCTTAGTGCCCTCTCTTTGATATTTCTCTTACAAAATGACAGTTCAACGAAGTGCCCCCAATTAGGGGCGTGTAAAGAAAACTGACACCAACTAAACATTACCGAACCTAGCCAACCAAATAGAGTTACAGATCAAAACTGTCAGTTCAGTTCGATTTTGGTTCAAGGGGTTGAAAACCGAGCCATCTCGGTTCAATTTCAATTTATAGGGCTGGTAAACCAAAAAACTGAACCAACTAAGTCAATAATATACCTAATAACAAATGCATTTACCCGTTAACCCCAAGAACTAAAACTCGAGCAAGGAATTCTGAAGTAATAAACTTTAGTATTTCACAATTAGAAGATTGATCTATAGAGCGAGAGACTTGGGCTCCGTTTGGGGGGACTTATTTTCACCGGTGAAGTGGTTACGACTGCATGTACCGAACTTTAATTAAGCTCCGGTACATACGGTCGTAACTGCTTCACCGGTGAAAATAAGTCCCCCCAAACGGAGCCTTAACCAACTTATCTTTCACAGTCTAGAAGAAGAGAAAGAGACATTGTAACAATCAGAAATTGTCCAAAAACATCATGTGCGCTCAACCAGATTGTCAAGATGGTAAAATTTACCTTACAAAAAATATTTATTTGTGGAGACCTCTAGCAGAATATTACTCAAGTCAGTGATGATAATGTTAGGATTATCTAGATCATAAGAATGCTCAAAACCGACTTTTTTGGAGAGATATTGTTGCAGATTGCTCAACAATCTAGTGGTCCGATCGAAATGAACGATCTTAACTCGAGAGCAGACCGAGCGCACAAACAGTCACCGTGAGAACTTAGAACCAACAGATACAATAAGACTTTTGCCGCGAAAATACCGTAAAGAGAACCACGGGATTGAATCCATGTCAACCAATTCCAGTATCATTTTCGGTGTTACAAAAGGTTGTTTCTCGAGGGTTGTTTAGATCACAGAAGTCATTGGAGCGGTGAGTTGAGGAGTGTGCTCAAAAACAATCTGAAATGATGAACACGACCACGGGACTCTACACTCGAAGGACAGAGTTAATGAAGGACTTCTAGCTGTCTTCCAGGGAACCATTGAGCAACGAACAAGATCTTCGAGGGTTCTTCGAACTCTTAAAGAGATCTTTGAGCACCAAAAGAAACTTTTGAAATAATCTTCAAATGCCGGGGGAGGGCTCTATGAAATCTTCGAATGAAGACTCCAGAGCTCTTTGGTGCTAAAGGCACAGTGTCTTTAAATGAGAGCCAAGGGCCCCTTTTATGATTTCCTAGAGGTGTCTTGGAAATTAATTACACCATTATAATTAAGGTAATTTGGGCAGAACTGGCGATGACAGTGGCAAACGCAACATTTCAAGCAAGCATCAAGGAGACAAGGAGCAAAGAATTTGAACGGGAGCGCACACGCAAAGAGGATTGTGTTTCGCCCCGTACAACCGTATCGGGTGCACTGCAGCGCGATGGGCACCGCACAGCGAGGCGGCACAACTGGGGCTAGGAGTGCAATCAGTTTGGTTTGGGTCTATTTGTACCCAAACCGAAACCGAACCACATGCTTCGGTTTTCAGAAGGCCCAAACTGGCCCAAACCGAACCCGATCAGTTCGGTTTTTGTACATACATACTTTTAATATGCTTACAACAATATTGCAATTGCAATAAAAGAACCGGCCATTCATACAGCAGTTTAATGGATAATTAAAACATGTTGGATGTTGACTAGGATTTTCAGTAATTGTGAACACCAAATGCACCTGAATGCATGATCTATAATAACAAATCAATACAACAGTTACTGGAAATGCAAACAAAAACTTGATTAACAGTCACTTGCTAAGGTTTGCTTCTCCACTTCCAGCAAGTGATTCTTTCAGTTGCATTCTAACATCCTGCAACTTGATTCTTTCAGTTGCTTCTTCAATCGCAATGTTAGGCTCCGAAGGCCCAGTTCATGCGGTCGCAACCGCTTGACCGGTGAAAATAAGTCCCCCCAAACGGAGCCTTGGTGTCATCAAATTTTTATTTCGTGAACGCAGTTTCGTGATACTTCCTCTTGAGACGCTTAAATCAAATTAACCTCAACTTCTATTATTAGTTCTTTTCCTTTGTTCTGTTTTGAAGAAGAGGACATCTACATAAATAAAATAAAATTAGCATGAACTTTAGAAGAAAACACATACAATAACTGTATACTTTCAAGTTTCAATACTCCAAACATAATCCCTAAAACCCTTAAAAAAAACTTCATAAGAAAACATAATTTAGAACAAAAAGATCTTTTGGCATTAAAAGTAGCAACATTAGGAGGTTTATAAGGTAAAATGTGCACATAATAAGATGAACAGGCCTTGGATTTGTGTTATGAGCATATGGAAAATGAGAAACTCCCTTTTATGTGGTTTTGCGGGTGTATTTAGCAAGGAAGATGAGGATTGTTAACTCATTACCTGCAAGGAGGAGGTAGGGTTTAACAGAATTCCAGACATTCAGTAAAAGTTTTTAAGGGACTATGGACCAGGGAGATAGAGCTTCAATCCATGAGTGATGTGTGCATGGATTCCTATTTGCTTCAAAAGTGGTATGTGGATTTCTCTTACCAGCAGTGGCGACCTATGTTGTTAGTGCCGGCACCGATGGCCGGAGCCGGAAACGTCGAGGGACGCAAAGCAGGCGAACGGTGCTGCAAGCTGCAGCGGGAATGGGATTACAAATTGCGGAGCGGGAGGCGGTCAGACGGGAATGGGATTGTTATTTGCTAGGGCTTCAATGAAAAATGAGAATAGGATATAACATGCTGAACCAAAATAGGTTCATGGGTCACGACTTCACGCACCCAGGCTAAACTGAAATAAAGGTTACTCGCCGTCTAGCCACTACAGTCACGCATCCGAAATAAATACTTAAGTATCCAATTGATCAATAAATACTTCAGTATAACTGATCTTGTATTAAAAATTAAGTATCTTGCTAACATACACATAATTAAATAATTAATAATTAAATAATTAATATAATAACAGTAGGTGTGGTTCTGTTTTTATAATTTGAAAACTGAAATGAGTCGATATGACTTCGGTTTTCACAAGCCCCAAACCGAAACGACACCGGATAGGGCGGATCGGTTTTACGATCGGTGTGGTTCGGACTATTTGATCGATTTTGTTGGTTTTAGGATTTTGAACCTCATCCATAACCGGGCCACCGTGCACCCGGGGAGGCCGCACATCGGAAGTAGCGTCGGTTCCCATCGCGCGGCGAGAGCCGGGGGCAGTGTGGTTGGCAATTCTTTTGTACCATTTCATTCATGTGCATGCAATATCAATTTGCTCTTAACATAACCTCGTGTCGACACGTTAACATTTAGATAAAGATTACTTATTTATTTTAAAATCCCCTCGGATTTTTCTTCGCCTGTTTGCCTTTTACCAAGGCCATACATATAAGCGAGCATTATTTTTTAGTGATAAACAATGTATTCATGAGGTGACAAGCCATATCAATCTCATTTTATATCTTAGAGAAGATGCAAATAAATAACTTACTTGAAATAAGCATACATTAAAAGGATAAGTCTCACCGTTGTTTTTTTCCTTTCCAGTGTCACGCCCCACATCATCGCCATGTCTACCTTGAAATGCCATCCTTCGCGATATCTGTTTAGAAATCGTATCATTAAAGGGCAGTATTATCAAGGTTGCATCACGTATAGCAATGACGTTGACGCATAAGGGGGACCTAGATCTGTTTTTTAGAAGTGAAAAACTTGAAGTGAGACGTTAGGTAAGCTCAAAACAAAGGTAATTCCATCAGCTCTCCACTAGTCAATAATGAAAAGAGCAAAGACATACATTGCATCAATTGATATCCCACCAAGGTTCTCAACTTAGAACCTCCAATTGTTTCTTATTTCCCCCAACTGACCCGAAGATAAATTAATAGCTGTATACCAAAAGTTTACCTAGTAAGGAATCCCCAAATTACCTCTACAGGAACACCCATACTAAGATCATGCAACCATACAGTAACATCATCCACAATAAGAAGACAAAAGTAGCAGTCAGAGGTAAGCAATTGACCCAAAATTAGAAGAAGCAATACAATAGCAGACCAAATAAAACACACACACAAGTTCAAAAGAAGATTAGCTAAACCCCCCCAATTATCTCTCCAGAATCCTTATACTGGAAAGAAGGATATAACAAGATAACTGCTGACCCACACCCAGTCAAGAACAAGCCAACCAGCGGCCAACAGAGCAAAACATTAATGAAACATAAGTAGAAATAGAAGCTTACAGTGCAGTTACGAAAATCTGGGCACTAATTTAACACGAAAACACTGGCCCGATTAAGTTCAGTTAAAACAAAGCCTTGTCAACCTCTGACCCCAGCAACAACCATTAGATCCCGTGTGGTTTCGGAGTGAAGAGAGGGAGATGAGAATAGGAACGGTTGTTGGGAATGCGAGCAACCAATCCCGACCAGAGCACCTGTTTTAATTTTTGAGCGAGCAACTTGTGCGACCGCGTTGAGCGGTATGCATTAGAAAAACAAAAAAAATAATGCAGAAACAAATAAAAGGACACAGACAATTTTTAACGTGGAAAACCCAATTGGGTGAAAAACCACGGGACGATCGGAGTCCAACCCGGAAAGCCTCCACTAAAAGTGTGAAAAACACACGCACGGATTACAGACTTTCCTTCCACCGATCCACAAAGGATCTTCACTCCACCACAAACACGATCCACAAAGGATCTACACCACCACAATAACCTCTTCCAACAACCACACAGGCACAGTACTTGAAAGAGAAACAACGAAGATAGAGAAATCGTTACCCGGACGGATTGAACAATCCGTCCCAACGTCAAAGACGACGTTCCACCAACGGCCACGAAAGCGGCTATGCACAACCCTTCCAAACTCAGATCACGAACGGCGGCTCCCTTGCGATTCCAGCAAACCCGAAAGGGGCGGCCGGGCTACAACAAATGGCAAGAGGGGCGGCCCTCTTCGGCTCCAGCGAACGGCAAGACGGGCGGCCGTCTACGGCGGCTCCAGCAAACGGCAAGAGGGCGGCCGTCTACAGCGGCTCCAACAAAACGGCAAGAGGGGCGGCCGTCTACAGCGGCTCCAGCAAAACAGAGAATGAAAACCACACCTGGGCTTGCAAAACCCTAGCTGCAGTCCTCTTATGCCTTTTTTTTATTTAGTTTTTATATAAATATATATGTGGGTAGGTGTAAAAACAAGAATGAAATCACGAGCCGCAACTAGTGCGCTCGGTGGTTTTACCGACTCGGATGGAAACCACACCCAACAAATCTCATCCTTCACATTGAGGCGGAAGAAACCGCCATCCCGGCGATTGTAACACAATGCTCGAACTTCCCCCTTGGCACAGTCTTGGTCAGCATGTCTGCCCCATTATCATCTGTGTGCACCTTCTGAAGATCAAGCTCCTTCTGCTCCAGGACATCTCGTATCCAATGATACCGAGTGTCGATGTGCTGCTACCTCGAGTGAAACGTGGGGTTCTTCCCCAGGTGAATAGCGCTCTGACTGTCACACAAGAGTGTATATCGGTCCTGAGTGAATCCAAGTTCTTTGATGAACCTCTTCATCCAAAGCAACTCCTTCCCCGCCTCAGTAACCGCAATGAACTCAGTCTATGTGGTGGACAGTGCAACGCACTGCTGCAGTCTCGACGCCCACGAGACAGCTCCCCCTGCAAACAGAATCATGTACCCTGACGTCGACCTCCTGGAATCCACATCTCCAGCCATGTCTGCACCAGTGTAGCCCAACAGCTCTGGCTCACTGTCTCCAAATCTCAACGTCAAATCTGAAGTCCCCTGCAGGTATCTCAGTATCCACTTCACTGCGCTCCAATACTCTCTCCCAGGATTGGAGAGAAATCTACTGACTGTCCCAACGGCATGCGCAATATCTGGTCGTGTACACACCATCGCATACATAAGGCTTCCAACTGCAGATGCAAAAGGAACCTTCTGCATCGCTTCGATCTCCTCGGGTGTGCTGGGGCACTGATCAGTGGTAAGCCTGAAGTGAGCTGCAAGAGGCGTGCTCACCTGCTTCGCATGATCCATATCAAATCTCTGCACAACTTTGTGGATGTACCGCTCCTGAAATAACCAAAGTAATCTGGCTCTCCTGTCTCTGCGAAGGTGCATCCCCAAAATAGTCTTTGCAGCACCCAGATCCTTCATCTCAAAAGTAGAACTCAACTGCCGCTTCAACTCAGCAATGCGAGCAGTGTTCCTCCCGACAAATAACATGTCGTCCACGTACAATAGCAGGATGATGAAATCCTCAGGAGCATACTGCTTGATGAACACGCAGTGGTCAATGATGGTCCTCCTGAAGTCGATCTCCCCCATGAAAAATCAAACTTCCTATACCATTGCAGCGGGGCCTGCTTCAAGCCATATAAACTCTTCTGCAAGCGGCACACCAGACCTTCCTTCCCTCTGACACTGAAACACTCAGGTTGTTCCATGTATAGCTCCTCCTCAAGATCGTCATGCAGAAAGGCGGTCTTGACATCCATCTGCTCTATCTCCAAATCAAGCCTTGCAGCAAGTCCAAGAACAACCCGAATAGATGACATCTTCACCACAGGCGAGAAAATCTCATCAAAGTCAACACCCTGTCGCTGTCCAAAGCCCTTCACCACCAGCCTGGCCTTGTATCCGGGAGGTGTGGAGGAATCACCCTGCTTCACCCTGAAAATCCACCGATTCTTCAAGACCTTCCTGCCTTTAGGCAATCTCACCAAGTCATACGTGTGGTTCTTCTGCAGCGACTGCATCTCCTCCTGCATAGCAACCATCCACTGACGCTTCTCTGTGCTCTCCACAGCCTCGACATAACTCTCAGGCTCCCCCGCATCAGTCAACAATATGAACTCTGATGTAGAATATCTGGCGGGCGGGTGCCTGGCTCGATCAGACCTCCGCAGGGCCGGCTCCGGGGCCGGTGCAGGTACATCATCAGCAGTATCCTCAGCGATTACTGGTTCACCATCAGTGGTTCACCATCAGTGGTTCACCATCAGTACCCTGTGCTGGCTCAGGTTCAGTAGCCTCCTCAGTATCCTCAGCTCCAACCATAGGTGACTCCGCAGCAGTACGAGAGTCAACCTCCAACTCAACAGTCCCCCCAGGATCACCAACAGTCTGATCCTCACAAAAAACAGCATCACGGCTACGTACAAGCTTCTTCTCAACTGGATCAAAGAACATGTACCCAAACTCTCCACTGTAGCCGTACCCCAAGAAATTACACTGTCTGGCCTTCAGATCCAACTTCGATCTCTCGTCCCTGGGGACGTGCACCAAGACTTTGCAGCGAAATACCCGCAAGTGACTGTAAGAGGGGTCTTTCCCATACCAGACCCTATCAGGAACATCCTCCTGCAATGCTGAACTCGGCAAGAGGTTTATGACATGCGCTGCAGTAAGAAGAGCCTCGCCCCAAAATATCCCTGGCAGCTTCGACTCAGATAGCATGCACCGAATCCTCTCCAGCAGTGTCCGATTCATCCTCTCAGCTACGTCATTCAGCTGTGGCGTCTTCGGCGGGGTCTTCTCATGTCGGATGTCATGGTCCCTACAGTACTCGCCAAACGGACCAATGTACTCTCCCCCGTTGTCGGACCCGATGCATCTCAGTCTCTTCCTAAGTTATCAAAGGCGCAAGGCGCACCAAGGCGCAAAGGGCCCTTGGAGCATAGGCGCAAGGCGCGCGCCTGAGGCACGTGAGGCGCAAAAATTGGGGAAAAGGAAATTGAGCGAATTGGGCGCCCAATTCGCTGGAATTGAGCGAATTGGGCGACCAAATCGCGAATGAGCGAAATGGGCGACCAAATCGCTGGAATTGGGTTAGTTCTCTTCTATCAAGTTAGTATAAGAGCCCTTTTGGAATTGAGTTAGTTCTCTTCTATCAAGTTATTATAAGAGTTCATATTTTCCAATATTTTATCTAAACACGTGAGAAGTGATATAAGTACATGATAGTCATATTGATGCATACAAAGTGCAACTAGAAATCAAATAAAAAACTACAACATATAATATAAAGTTGACGGATATAAATAAATTTAGGGTAAAAATTTTTGTACCTTTTGAACACCCATGATCAACCCCTCTTGAATTAACAATATAGCATGGTTTCCACTCAGCTAATGAATGATCAAATCCCTCCATAAAACATAAAGGACGTATTAGAAACTCTCTTCCCAGACTGTCTCTTTACCTCAGCATGAAATCTCCTGAAAGTATCGAGAACCAGATCTTTGGTCTTGATAGCATAGACCCAAAGCTTTCTCGAATGATCGTCGATGAAAGAAACGAAGTACAAAGCTCCGCCTAGTCTGGACCTTCAGAGATCCGCAAACATCAGTATGAACTAGCTCCAAAGGTTCTGATTTCCTGGTGGACGTGTGGCTCTGAAATGAAATCCTGTTCTGCTTCCCAGTCATGCAATGATCACACCTCTCCAAATGATCACCAGAAATGTCACTAATGAGATTTTTATTCGCCAGGAATCCCAAACCCTTCTGGCTAATGTGCCAGACTCCGGTGCCATAAGGAAGTGGATGCCTCATCCCGGACGGAGTTGGCCTGAGCAGCTTCAGGCCTCCCCTCCATGGAGTACAGTCCAGAATCTCTATAGCCCCGGGCCATCACAAGTGATCCCCTGATCAGCTTCCAGAAATCTCCTCCAAAGACACTCAGGTGTCCTTCATCTCCAAGTCTGCCAACAGATATCAGATTGAAGCGGATGTCTGGCACATGTCGTACATCCCTCAGAACTAGTAGGGCTTCAGTGCTCGTCTTCAAATGCATGTCTCCACGCCCAAGTACATTAGACGTATCCTCATTGCCCATCCTCAACACTCCACAGTCATGAGTGGTGTAAGTGACAAATAACTCCCTATTGTGGGAGACATGCGCAGAGGCTCCAGACTCAACGATCCAGCATCGGTCATCACACGCGAGTGCAGCAGCGACGTCGTCCTCCTCAATCGAAACAGTGGCTGCCATGTGACCCTCATCTTTGCCCTCAGTGGTAATCCCCTTCTTCTGATCGTTCTTCAACGAGTAGCAAAATTTTTTGATGTGGCGCTTCTTATGACAGTAGTGGCATTCCACGTTCTGATAACGTGACTTCGACTTGCCCCTACTCTGACTCCTATCCTCCTTCCTTCCTCGGCTCTTACTCCTTCCTCTCCACCTGGACTCAGTAAAGAGAACGTCAGCTCGTGAAGCAGAGCCTGAAGTCCCCTGAGACTTTCGTCTCACCTCCTCATTCAAGATCCCACTCTTGGCGATCTCCATGGAAACAATCCACTGGGGGGAAGAATTGATCAGAGAAACTCTGACCATCTCCCAAGAGTCTGGAAGTGACTTGAGAAGCCACAATGCATTCACCTCGTCTTCGAAAGTCACCTTCATAGCAGTCAGACGATCAATAATGCCCTGAAACTCGTTGACATGATCCAAAATAGGAGAGCCCTCCCGGTATTTGAACTCTCCAAGCTTCTTCAGCAAATACAATTTGTTGATGCTCGTGTTCTTGGCATACAAGGTCTCGAGAGTCTTCCACAGATCCTTTGCATCATTGATGCTAGCCACATGGTTGTAGACGTTCGGCTCCACGAACCGTCTGATAAACCCACACAGCTTCTGATGTTCCACCTTCCATTTTGCCGGATCTGTGTCCTTTGGCATCTTCTCAAAGATAGGAGCATGCCAACCCTTCACATATATCAAATCCTCCATCAGTAGATGTCACTGGTGATAATTGGCACAATTCAACTTTACCATCTGCTCCGAACCTGATGAGGACTCCATTCTGCTCTGCCAACTGACCGGCCCGACCACTGATCTTTGAGTCGACTATCTCAAAGTATACAACTGGAGAGGATTGTCAGCAGGCCAATGGTCGTAAACTACCACTCCCAATTGCACACCCGAGATCCCGATCGACTCGTCCTGAAACCCCAAAGGTCAGCCCGGTATCTGCTCTGTCACTGAACGGCTCTGTCACTGAACCTGGCTCTGATACCACTTGTTGGGAATGCGAGCAACCAATCCCGACCAGAGCACCTGTTTTAATTTTTGAGCGAGCAACCTGTGCGACCGCGTTGAGCGGTATGCAATAGAAAAACAAAAAAACAATGCAGAAACAAATAAAAGGACACAGACAATTTTTAACGTGGAAAACCCAATTGGGTGAAAAAACACGGGACGATCGGAGTCCAACCCGGTAAGCCTTCACTAAAAGTGTGTGAAAAACACACGCACGGATTTCAGGCTTTCCCTCCACCGATCCACAAAGGATATTCACTCCACCACAAACACGATCCACAAAGGATCTACACCACGACAATAACCTCTTCCAACAACCACACAGGCACAGTACTTGAAAGAGAGAAACAACGAAGATAGAGAAATCGTTATCCGGACGGATGGAACAATCCGTCCCAACGTCAAAGACGACGTTCCACCAACGGCCACGAAAAGCGGCTATGCACAGCCCTTCAAAACTCAGATCACGAACGGCGGCTCCCTTGCGATTCCAGCAAACCCGAAAGGGGCGGCCGGGCTTATAACAAATGGCAAGAGTGGCGGCCCTCTTCGGCTCCAGCGAACGGCAAGAGGGGCGGCCGTCTACAGCGGCTCCAGCAAACGACAAGAGGGGCGGCCGTCTACAGCGGCTCCAGCAAAACAGAGAAGGAAGACTGCGGGTTTTTCAATCGGTTCTAGGAAATCGCGCAAAGAAGGAGAGCGGCCGACCGGGGGTTGCGAAACCCTAGCTGCAGTCCTCTTATGCCTTTTTTATTTGGTTTTTATATAAATATATATGTGGGTAGGTGTAAAAACAAGAATGAAATCACGAGCATCAACTAGCGCGCCCGGTGATTTTACCGACTCGGATGAGAACCACGCCCAACAACGGTCCCCTTCCAAAAGCCCTAGACTGGGTATGAGGAAGAACGAGAGAGAGAAAAAAGAGAGAGCGTCCGACAGATATAAGAAAAAGGGGAGTAATATACTTATTAAATAAGAAAAAGGGGAGTAATATACTTATTAAATATGTTGTACTGATACCGCTTTATCAATTCCACCGCCTCAACTCCTTTTATAACTCCACATTAACCAAACCAAGTTAATTCCTCTCTTTTGTTTCCAGCAAGCATATAACAGTACAGCCGGCCCACGTCTATGTCTCATAACACCCATACACAACATAAATTAACAAAATAACTATGCCACCAAGGCAAATCAAGCGCCGCAAAACTTCAAACGAATATGAATTTAAGGGGATGTTGAATCAACAATGATTTTATTTACTTTATCATCATAGAGGATAATTAATAATTTTAATGATTTCTTAACGCGTAAATCACTTACAAGAAAATTCCGAGTGTCACAATTCCCCCCCTAGCAATTTTCATCCCCGAAAATTGAATCAGCATGCTCGTTAAACAGTAGAGAGAAGAGATCCTGCATAGTTTCTTCCCGCTCCCATGTCGCTTCGTTTCGTGGATGACCCTTCCACCAAATGTGACACAAAATTCACATCCTGATTTCGTAATTTCTTGCTTTTCCGGTCAATGATTTGATACGGTTCCGTCGTGCTTGATAAATCATCTTCAATTTGTACATTTTCAATTGAGATAATCTGTTCAGGATCACAAACATATTTACGGAGTGCTGACATATGAAAAACATCATGCAACCTTTGCATATCTTTTGGTAACTCTAAACGGTATGCGACTTCACCAACTCGTTCAATGACAGGGAATGGTCCCACATACCGTGGACTTAACTTCCCAAGTCGTCGTAGCAGGGTAACTCCCTTGAAGGATTTATTTTTTAAACAAACGAGATCACCAATTTGAAACTCCACGAGGCGTTGTCTGACATTATAATACTTTTGTTGTCGATCCTGTGCGACCTTCTTTCTTTGTTGGACAAGTATAATTTTCTCGTGCCACTTATCCACTTTCTCTCGATTGTATAACTGTCTTTCACCATCTTCCGCCCAGCTTAACGGTGTACGACATCGACGGTCATACAGTGCTTCAAATGGTGTCATTTGTATGGAGCACTGGTAGCTATTATTATAAGCGAATTCTATCAGCGTCAAATATTTCTCCCATGAGCCCTTGAGGTCAAGTACTATCATCTGTAATAGATCCTCTAGGAATTGGATTGCTCGCTCTGACTGTCCATCAGTTTGTGCATGAAATGTTGTATTGAACAATAATTTCGTTCTCAAACGTTTATGAATCTGCCTCCAATTTCCCGATGTGAATCGCACATCACAATCAGATATAATCGTTTACGGAATACCGTGTAATTTCACAATAACATAAATGTACAATTCAATTAGTTTTTCAGGCGGCCCATTGTTAAAAACGAACAAAAAACAAACCGGAAGTGGTTTCACAGAAACTTTATTATCTGAAAAAAGTATCTATTACAAAGGTATGACCTCACTTATATAAAATGGAGGAGAGATGAGATAATACAAATAAGAGATGTGAGACTAAAAATTTACAGTACTAAGCGGACTTATACAGAACAATTCGCACAAGCCGCGCGTTTAGACAGAAGGGCTAACCGCTCGGCTACCACCAGAGGGAGAGAGATCACCATGGGAGACCGCTAGACCGCCCGGTCTCCGAGTCTCCAGAGGCAAGCCGCTAGACCGCTCTGACTCCAGACAGTAACAACACAGCAACCAAACCACTGAAGGTAAACCGCCAGACCGCGCGGTCTTCCACCCGCCAAGACAGACCGCCAGACTGCCCGGTCACCAACTTCAACACTCCCCCTCAAGCTGGAGCATATATATCGATCATGCACAGCTTGCCACAAATATGAAGAAACGAGGCGGAGACTGACTTGGTGAAGATGTCAGCCAGCTCTTTATCAGAAGTGACGAAGGGAGTGCAAATTTGTTCCTTCAGAATCTCCTCACGAATGAAATGACAGTCAACCTCAATGTGCTTGGTTTTTTCATGAAAGACCGGATTTTTGGAGTTGTATATGGCGGCCTTGTTATCACATAACATAGGTAGAGGATGGTTGTACACATCTCCTAAATCCAGCAGGAGAGCCCGTAGCCACTTTAACTCACAAGTGTTAGATGTCATATTACGATACTCTACTTCAGCACTAGACCTGGAAACAACTGACTGCTTCTTTCTCTTCCAGCTCACCAGATTTCCCCCAACAAAGGTGCAAAAACCCGAGGTTGACTTGCGATCCCCTTTGTCATCAGCGTAACTCGCATCTGAGTATGCTTCAACCCTCAGATGACCATTCTTCTGAAAGAGTAATCCTTTCTCAGGCGCTGCTTTGACATATTCCAAGATCCTCAAGGCGGACTGTAGATGACACTCCCTAGGTGCTTGCATGAATTGACTCACTTTGCCCACAGCATAGGAAATGTCGGGTCTGGACACGGTGAGATATATGAGCTTACCAACCAGACGCCGGTACCGCGTAATATCTGAAAGAGGAGGCGAATCATCTGTCCAGGTTTTGTCTTCTCCAGTTGCCATGGGGCATCGGGCAGGTTTAGCTCCACTCAATCATGCCTCTTTTAAAAGATCAAGGAAATACTTTTGTTGGGAGAGGACTAAAGAATTGAGCTTCCGAGAGATTTCGATCCCCAAAAAGTACTTCGGAGAGCCCATATCTTTCGTGACCAGATGTTGACGAAGATGCCGCTTTGTCAAGGCTACCCCTTCCTGGTCATCGCCAGTGAGAAGGATGTCATCGACGTATACAGCAAGAACCACCAGTCCCGAGGAGGTTTTGCGAATAAATAGCGAGTGATCGGCAGAGCTTCGCACAAAACCAACGGCTGCCACGATGCTGCTGAACTTGTCGAACCAAGCTCGAGGGCTCTGCTTGAGGCCATAGATTGTCTTCTTCAGCCGGCATACTCGTGTCTCTCCTTGAGCAACATACCCAGGAGGTTGCTCCATGTAGACAGCCTCCTGAAGATCACCATAAAGGAAGACATTCTTGACATCCAGCTGGGAAACCGGCCAATCTCTATTGACCGCCACAGAGAGAAGGACCCGGATAGTGCTGAGACGAGCCACGGGAGAGGTGTCAAAGTAATCAACCTCATAAGCCTGAGTAAATCTCTTAGCAACAAGGCGAGCCTTATAACGATTCACAGTGCCGTCTGGGCCAAATTTTACCACAAAAACCCAGCGACAGCCAACGACATCAGTACCGAGGGGAGG
Source organism: Platanthera guangdongensis (assembly GCA_039583875.1). Lineage (NCBI taxonomy): Eukaryota > Viridiplantae > Streptophyta > Magnoliopsida > Asparagales > Orchidaceae > Platanthera > Platanthera guangdongensis. The sequence continues at coordinate 24,128,042 of CM077162.1, read as the reverse complement.
AGGAACAAGAGTACAGGTACCCCGCTCAGTTAGGGTCGTCATTTCCTCATTCATGACAATCTTCCAATGAGGAATAACAAGGGCCTCCTGGTAGGAACGGGGTGTGGTAGTGACAGAGATAGCCAGTGCAAAGGCCATGCGAGAAGAGGTGAGACGATCATATGAAACAACAACAACAAGGGGGTGTAGGGTACACGTCCGCACCCCTTTGCGAAGAGCTACAGGAAGATCCAGGTCAGCAGGTCCCTCGGCATCCGGAGCATCCGTGGCAGAGAGAGCTGGCCCGGGAGGAGAGAGCGGCGGCGGCGGAGATGAGGGAGACGGTGGCGGAGAAGAGGGAGAAAGAGGTGGAGGGAGAGGAGTGGATGGAGATGGTGGAGGGGTGGAGATCGCAGTAGGAGACGAGGGAACGAAGGGAATATCAGGAGAATCAGAAGCCGGGGGAAGAGGAGAGGAGGCATCCGAGAAGTAGGAGGCATTCTCGAAGAAGGTGACGTCAGCAGAGACGAATTGCTTACGAAGAACGGGATCAAAACAACAATATCCTTTTTGAGTGGTGGAGTACCCCAGAAAGACACATTTGGTGGAGCGAGGGGAGAGCTTATCACGGGTGGCGGAGGGGGCATGCACAAAGGCAGTGCACCCAAAGATGCGGAGAGGGAGAGGAAAAGGCTCCTTGTCCGGATACAGAATGAAAAATGGGGTTTTCCCGTGGAGAACCGTGGAGGGGATGCGATTGATGAGGTAGCAGGCAAGGAGAACAGCATATCCCCAATAGGAGCGAGGAACATGCATCTGGGTCATCAAGGTGCGAGCGACATCGAGGAGATGACAGTTTTTGCGTTCTGCCACCCCATTTTGCTGGGAGGTATAAACACAGCTAGTCTGATGAATAATGTCATGTTGCACACAGAAAGAAGTAAAAGCATGACTCAAATATTCTGTAGCATGGTCTGAGCGAAAGGTTTTAATACAAACACCAAACTGAGTTTTGATTAATTGATAAAAAGAAACTCATACATCCAAAAGTTCAGAGCGATCTCGTAAGAGATACACCCAAGTACATCTAGAAAAGTCATCAATAAAAGTAACAAAATAAGAACTACCCCGACCAATGGTGAGGGTAGGAGCAGGTCCCCAGACATCGGAGTGGATTAGATCAAACGGACGGGTAGAGCCCCGACCTTGCTTTGGCGGGAAGGAGGAACGGTGATGCTTGCTAAGCTGACAAGCGTCGCAGTTGAGAGGAGGACTGGAAGGAGGGAGGTGGGGCAGAAGTTGATGTAGAAGCCGTGGAGGATGACCGAGGCGAAGATGCCACTGGAGAAGATCCGTACAAGAGGAGGAGAAGGCGGACAAGGCGGAAACGTTGTCGAGGAAGTAGAGGCTGCCGCTCTCAGTCTCATTAGCAATCGTCCGTTGGGAGCTCGGATACTGAAAAGAACAAGAAGTCAGAATAAACGTGACAGAGCACTGAAGCTACTTGCATAAAGAGGTAACCGACAACAAATTGCACGGAAATTTGGGCACATGAGAGTGTCCGCTAGGCGAAGAGACGGAGTAACATGGACCACTCCCGACCCATGAACCGGGGAGAGAGAACCGTCTACAACAAGAACCGGGGGCACCCGACCATGCTGTTCGAGGAGAGTGAAGCAGTGAGTATTGCATGTCATGTGATTAGTTGCTCCAGAGTCGACAAGCCATTTACCTTGAGTTACCACGTGGGCACTACCTGATGATGTGACCACGGAGGCAGACAGCTTGGAAGAGGAGGCGGAAGAGTCACCCGAGGGGCGAAGATGGGGATGCTTCGTCCAGCAGCGGTCAAAAGTATGGCCGGTGCGGCCACAATGAGAGCAGAGGTACCGGGAAAGAGCACGTCCGCCAGACTGGTGACTGCGGCTACCAGAGCCACTCCGCTGAGTTTGGTGAGCATAGTTGGCCGGTGGAGGAGGAGCGGGCAGAATCGGGTGCTGAAGGAGAGAGGTGACAGCGGCGATGCGGGCAGTGGTGGCATCTAAGGTAGGAAATTCTGCCTCACCCAGAATTTGCTGGCGGATCATATCATAAGTATCAGGAAGCCGGAGCAGATAACACACAACCAAAAGCTCCTGAAAGTGCTTATGTTGTGGAGTCAAATCCGCAGAAAAGGGGCGATTCTGAAGAATCTCAGCCCCAAGAGCCTAAACCTATTGGTAGACAGTAGCAGGGGATAAGGTAGGACGGGCAAAGAGGTCCGCATACAACGTATAGATGCGGGACGTCTGAGCCCCCTTGGAGTACAGAGCGGCAAGATGAAGCCACGCGGCCTTGACCGTCTCATCATGACGGATGACAGGAATACACTCATCAGATAGGCTATTAGCAAGCCAAGTACGCACGAGCGCGTCACTCGCATCCCAGTCATCAAAGAGAGGTGAAGTGGTTGGAGGAGGGTCATCAACGAGATGGTGGCGTTTGCGTTGCGAGCGAAGGAGGAAGGCGAAAGAGACCAATGCGCACGAGCCGAACAGAGATCGCACACAGAGGCCGCGCACACAAAGGGCAGTGGCAAGAGACCGCGCGAACAAGAAGAGAAAATGATTCAGGAGGAAAAGATCGTTCCCTCTGATACCATGTTAAAAACGAACAAAAAACAAACCGGAAGTGCTTTAACAGAAACTTTATTATCTGCAAAAGGTATCTATTACAAAGGTATGACCTCCCTTATATAGAATGAAGGAGAGATGAGAGAATACAAATAAGAGATGTGAGACTAAAAATTTACAGAACTAAGCGGACTTATACAGAACAATTCGCACAAGCCGCGCGGTTAGACAGAAGGGCTAACCGCTCGGCTACCACCAGAGGAAGAGAGATCACCATGGGAGACCGCTAGACCGCCCGGTCTCCGAGTCTCCAGAGGCAAGCCGCTAGACCGCTCTGACTCCAGACAGTAACAACACAGCAACCAAACCACTGAAGGGAAACCGCCAGACCGCGCGATCTTCAACCCGCCAAGACAGACCGCCAGACCGCCCGGTCACCAACTTCAACACCCATCTTGTCATACTGCTATGAAATGTGCGCTCTTTGTGAGACGATCAATGATGACCCATATACCGTCATGACCCAATTTACTACGAGGTAAGCAAAAGACAAAGTCCATGCCAATATCCTCTCATTTCAATTATGGTATTGATAACGAGTGTAAATAATCTCCAGGTTTCTGATGTTCAGCTTTAACAACTTGGCACGTATGACAAGAGCTTATATAAGTTATCACGTCTTTCTTCATTACACGACGCCAAAAGTCCTCTTTTAAATCATGATACATTTTCGTTCGACCAGGGTGAATTGAATAAGGAGTGTTATGAGCCTCATATAGTATATCCTTCCGCAAATTGTCCACATCTGCTACACATAACCTTTCATTCATCCATAACAGCTCATTCTGTTCTGTAAAACTCGTAGATTACCCCGTTTTCACTTTTTCTATCAAGGTCATTAAATATAGATCTTTCGGCACAGCTTCCAAGATTCTATCTTTTAGAGTATACTGAATTTGCATCTGAAATAATTGAGACTGTTTACCCTCTGATGTCACAGACTCACAATGGGGACTATCTCCATCTTTTCCAGTTCACGTAAAAGCTGCATATTATATACTTTCAAAGCTGATGATTCAGCAACATTTTTGCGGCTCAAAGCATTAGCAACGACATTTGCTTTTTCAGGATGATATTGAATGTTGACATCATAATCTTTAATAAACTCTAATCAACGTCGCTGACGAAGGTTTAATTCTTTTTGTGTAAATATATATTTTAAACTTTTATTGTCGGTGAAAATTTCACACCTCACCCCATATAAATAGTGTCGCCAGATTTTCAAAACAAAAATCATTGCGGCTAATTCCAGATCATGAATCGGATAATTCTTCTCAGCATCCTTCAATTGACGCGAGGCATAGGCGATTACTTTCTCGTGTTGCATTAATACACAACTCAAACCTTAACAAGAAGCATCACTATAAATTTGAAATCTCTGTCTGTGATAGCAGGATTAACACATGAGCTGTAGTCAATCTTTCTTTTAATATTTCAAAAGCGACATGACAATTTTCATTTCATTGAAAAGGGACACTCTTTCGTGTTAACTGTGTCAATGGTAAGGATATCTTTGATCAATCTTTGTCAAACCTTCGGTAATATCCTGCCAACCCAAGAAAACAGATAAACTCTGTTCTATTATCACGTGCCCCAAAAATGACACTTTCTTCAACCAGAATTCGCATTTCGAAAATTTTGCATATAATTGACTTTCCTTTAATCTTTGCAATGCTAACCGCAAATATTGAGCGTGTTCTTCCTCAGACGTTGAATAAATTAAGATGGCATCAATAAAAACAATAATAAATTTATCTAAATAATCTCTGAAGATTCGGTTCATCATATTCATGAATGTGGCAGGAGCATTGGTGAGTCTGAAGGGCATTACTACAAATTCGAAATGTCGTACCTTGTGCTAAAAGTAGTTTTGAAAATATCTTCCTCTTTAATTTACAACTGATGGTAGCCCGACCGCAAATCCATTTTTGAAAACACCTTTGCATTCACTAGTTGATCGAATAAATCTTCTATGCGTGGCAAAAGATATTTGTTCTTCACTGTTAATTTATTCAATTCTCGATAATCCACGCATAACCACAATGTTCCCTCTTTCTTCTTTACAAACAATATCGGTGCTCCCCATGGAGACGTGCTCGGCCAAATAAAATTTTTATCTATCAATTCTTGCAACTGACATTTCAATTCGGCGAGCACTTTTGGAGTCATACAATACGGTGTCTTTGCAACTGGTCTCGCTCCTTCCTCCAATTGAATTTCAAACTCAACTTCTCTTCTTGGAGGAAGTCCTGAGAGTTCTTCAGAAAAAAGTTCCTGAAATTCATTCAACATGGGTACCGTTTTGATATTTTTCTTTTCCTCAGTTGTGCCTTTAATAATTACCAACATAGCCTCTGTTTGGTACAACTTATACCTATGGATAATCTCTATTCAAAATAGAAACGCAATTTTACAGCTGTTTGTTTATGTTGCTTATAGAAAATCACTTATTTTAAAATTGATGATAAACTGATTTTTCATAAGCTATTCGGTTTCAGCTTATGACTTCTCATAAGTGCTTATCTCTTAAAATGCTTCTCTTAAAATGCTTCTCTTAAAAAACCCCAAGTTAGTTTTTTAGCCCGACATAAATTTTTTGACCGCACGCAAATTTTTCGCCCGAGAGCATTTTTTTTGCCCGAACGCGGTTATTTTGCTTGAGCGCGTTTTTTTTGGGGGCGAATTTTTCGCCCGGGCGTGAATTTTTCGACCGGATATGAATTTTTTGCCCAATCGTGCTTTTTTCGCCCGGGCACCCTTTTTTCGCCAGGACGCGCTTTTTAGCCCCGGTGCGGTTTTTTCGCCCTTGCGCGTCTTTTTCGTCCGGGCGCGGTTTTTTCACCCGAGCGCTCTGTTTTCGCCCAGACGCGTCTTTTTCGCCCGGGGGCGTCTTTTTTTCACATTCATTGAATCCAAGGTATTTATCTTTTTAATTATAAATTTATATTTTGTCTTAGTGTCTTTTGTTTGATTAATTTTTAACTCAATTTTTTTTATTTCACTAGATATTATAGAGAACAATGGTTAGCAGAGGATCTAAATAGAGTTGCTCATAAAAAACCGGAAGTTGGCAAGGAAATACTTAAATGCTTGAAAAGGTATTTTTCAAGCTTAACGAAGCGCAATGTGGTCGCCACAGAGTATGCGGAATTCATTGATAAATCGGGGGATTGTAATGATTATGATTCAATTCAAAATCGTTATCTCTTAGATCCAAAGACTTGGTGGCTAAATCATGGATCGCCGGCCCCTTCACTTCAAACCATTGCATTAAAATTATTAGTACAACCATCATCTTCTTCATGCGCTGAGAGAAATTGGAGCACTTACCCAAGTGATAGAACCTGCTTTTTTCGCCGTGGGTTGTACTAATAATTATACCACTTAATACTTAAGTGGATCACCAATAAAAGCATTGCCACTTATGTATTGCCACACATATCTCCCCCTTTCTGTCTTCTTCAATAGGTATATCTATTGAATGAGTAGAAAATATCATGGGAGAGATTATCTCATGATCCTAGACAAAGTGCTATGTTGATACTACTAAGGAAATCATCCTAGTGATCAGTTTGCAAGATTAGGAGTCATACCTTCTTTGTTGATACAATAATACAACACAACACTGCAACATTTTAACTAGCTGCTAACATAGTTACTCTTGAGAAATTGCTCAAGTAATATGAAGCATGTTAACTAGCTACTAACATAGTTCTACTTAATTGAGCCATGGATCCACTTGAGTTGGCTGTTGGCTATCTCTCTTCTCATATTCTCCCCTTTTGGTATGTGCATTGTCCTTAAGACAAACTGATCAGTTATATTGACAGCTGATCTACCGCAGTAGCTGCGTGCTCCGCCTCAACTGAGGCATCCTTTATCAGATTTCTGGTTGACATTCTTGAGTTTGACGAATTATTTAGATTTCATCGAGCTCTGTTTGATGAATTCTCCTGAGTTCATCGAGCTTCGTTCGATGAAAGAGGGTTATTTCGTCGAGCTCCATCCATGTTGATGCTTAATAACTCCCTAGCACCTTGCACAGTTTCTTTTTGATGAGCCAGATCTTCTCCCCTTCTTTAGCATCTGACTTGACTTTGGCTTCAGGTTTCTTATTAGCAGTACAAGAGTGTTCAACCCACTTAGTACTATCTTGATCATTATATTGATATCCACTCTTGATCACCACTTGATCAATCCATTCTTGGCTTCTGAATAGACAAGTAAGATCTGGTCCACTGTGATTCTCTTTTCCCCCTAGCTGATTGCAGATGATACCATTGGTGCAGCTGCCATCTTTCTCATCTCATGAGGCTGAATGTGGCCTGCCATCTTCCAGCAGGTTCTATCACTTGGGTGGTTTCCCTCTCAGCTTCTACAATGTCCTTGGTGATAAGCTGATCGAACGAGTCCGGTGAGAAACCGTTGCTGGGTTCTGAAGCGTTAGAATAAATGGATGTTTCCGTGAAGATTATTCGGGAAAAGCTTCGAATAGTGCAGGAACGGTATGAGAAGAACGTCAATCGGCGATGGTCTGATTTAGAGTTTGTTGTAGGGGACTTGGTGTGAGTTCAGCTCTTGAACTCATACAAGTAGTCATCAAAAAGACTCGCTTCCTCGAACGAGTCCGGACGTTCGCAGTAGGAGGTGAACATCAAGCCTTTGATCCTCCTGCTGATTTTGGTCACTTCCCCACCTTAAGACCACGATAATTTTTCTTAGGAGAAACTCTTATGAGGCACAAGTGGCAGGTCCGGATGTGTTGATCAAACATGATTCGATTGAGGTGTTGTTATTGTTACAGACATCTTTTACAGAAATAAGGTCCTAGCGACAAGCACATATTCCACTCTAACGTTCTTCAGCGTTGTATGCAGACGAGAGCCCTGCCGGTACATTATGGAGGAAACAGGGACCTTGACCCCGGATAATGTACCCGACTAATTTATAAACCTCCTCTGTTCTTCCGAGCAGACATGAAAAGACGCGCGGATCGGCAAATGATAATGAGCGTGCAAGTTCTCTCGAAGGTACCAAACGAGAAATCAGCAAGTAAAAAAAATGAAAAAAAATAATAAACAAGTCAAAGATTATAATGACCGTAATGCCCGCGTAACAAAGAGTAGAGTTCTTTACAAGACTACACGCAGACGCGCGAACAAAGGAAAAGAAAAAGGGGAGAGGGGGAACCACAAAGAGCAAATGGATAGTTATCTTCCGAGTTTTTAGAGGAGACAACGTCACTGACTCATTTCCATCAGGGGGAGGTAATCTCCAATCATACAAACCCACAGAATGCATGATCTAGGATGGAACTGCAAGACGGGCTTGGAGTTCTTTCGAGAGCGGCTTCTCCTTGCGTTTGGCATACATTTTGACAAACTTGCGGGAGCTGAAGTACAAGACGACGGCAACGACGGTGGCCTGGAAACTGGCCTGGCGGCATATATATACTGGGCAGGGTGGGGCCCACCAGAGATTCCCTTCCCGATCAGCAAAAGTCCAGCAAATATCTAGGGTTGGACATATCTTTCCGAGCGCAAGACTAGCTCGCAAAGAGCGGGGATTGTGTACAACCTCATATTCGCTGGGTGGGACTAAGATGCCCCAAGGACCTGAATTGGGCTAGCTTTGGGCAAAAACTGGATCAGGTAACTAAGTGGGCGGGAAGGCTCCCGCCCAGGGTAGGCGAAAGGGTTCGCGCCTCGCACCGGCGGAAGCCCTTGGCGTTGAGTGATGCTTCTCCACTCAACACCCCCACTAGCCTTTGGCGTTGAGTGATGTTTCTTCACTCAACGCCGCCGACCAGCCCTTGCCGTTGGGTAATGTTTCTCCACTCAACGCTCCCACTAGCCATTGGCGTTGAGTGATGCTTCTCCACTCAACGCCCCTTCAGTCTTTAGGTTCCCACCTGAGGCAGGCAAAATGACTTGCGCCTCCGGTCGGCGGGAGCCCATCAGCCCTTGGTGTTGTGTAATGCTTCTCCACTCAACGCTCCTTCAGTCTTTTGGTTCCCGCCCGGGGTAGGCGGGAAGGCTCGCGCTCAGAGTAAGCAAGTTTCCCGCAAAGCTCAGCGGAAGAGCTTCCCCCAGATGAGACCCAGACCTGAAATTACCTGAATACCCCTGGGTCTGCATTTAGCTCCTCAGAACAGCAGAGTTTGGCTATTGGCTGACCAGCCCAAGGGCATTTTAGTAATTTTAGGGCAACAGAATTATGTTCAGCTCTTGGACCAAAAACAGGGGCTTGATGGCTTGTCAAGTTCAGCTCATCCTCATGGCTTCGTAGGGCTCTACGAAGCCATGAGCGTAGAAATGAGGATGGAGCAGAAGTCAGAATACTGCCATGTATTCAAGCTTTCTATCCCAAGTGGAGCCCAAGAAGTTTGAAGAAGCCAACATAAACCAGTATTGGATTGGAGCTATACCAGAGGAACTTAACCAATTTAAGAGGTGCAAGGTCTGGAAGCTAATTGCGATCCATTGTTCGTGAATACCGGATCTCACCTAAGAAACTCCATCCATGATTGTTTAGGGTTGGTTATAATGAGACTAATGATGATGACATTAATATAATCAGAAGAAATATTCATTATAATGTTGATTTGTGAGAAGAATGAGACTTACCTTTATTCATTCATTACAGGAATATATATAAAAGGTTACAAAATCACATAAAGAAATAAAGGAAACGTGGTACTAAACAATTACAATAGCAGGAACATAATAATAAAGATACTTTAAAATGCTCTACACCACCCTCAAGTTGGCCAGTTGGGTGTGTGATGTCGATCATACACAACTTTCTAACAAGCCCTTTAAAGAAGCCACTGCATAATCTTTTTGTAGGAGATCTGTCAATTGTTGTTCAGAGGGCACAAATGGAATAACAATGCCCTCTATCTATATTTTTTGATGAAGTATCTGTCAATTTCAATATGTTTTGTACAGTCATGTTGCACGGAATTAGGAGCAATGCTGATCGCAGCCTTTATACAGTAGGTATGCGGATAGTCGGGCGAGTGGAACAGCATATCCGCACTTGCCTCGGGTAGCGAGTAAGAGGCAGACGAGTGTCGGCTTCATCCGGGAAGAGATGGGTAAGCCGCTCAAGGCCGGATTTCTATCGGAGATCCAGTACCGAGATTGGGTCTCCAATATTGTAATGGTGAAAAAAGTGATGGAATATGGATGATGTGTATGGACTTTTCTTCACTGAATAAAGCATGCCCCAAGCATTGTTATCTCTTGTCTCGAATCGACGAGCTGGTAGACTCAGCCGTAGGTTTTTCTCTAATGAGTTTTTTATATGCTTTTTCAGGTTACTATCAGATCCGCATGCACCCGCCCGACATCAAGAATGTTTTCATCACCGGGACGGGTGCTACTGATATAAGATGGTTTCATTTGAGCTAAAGAATGCAGGGGCAACATATCAGAGAATGATGGATCGTGTCTTCCGGGAGCAAAAAGGCAAGAACTTGGAGGTCTATGTGAATGATCTTATGATCAAAAGCAATGATATCGGGTCTCACCTATAAGACTTTGCGAAACTTTTGACACCTTGAGAAGGTATAAGATGAAGCTCAACCCTCAGAAGTGTGCTTTTGGGGCTAGCAGGGGAAAATTCTTTGATCATCTCTTCACCCCGGCGGGGGTGGAGACCAACCATGACAAAGTAAAGACAATCCTAAAGCTGAAGTCGCCAAGGAACGCAAAGGAGTACCAATGTCTCGCGGGAAAGCTGACCGAACTGAGCAGATTACTCTCCCATGCAGGGGAGAAATGTTTACCCTTCTTCAGGGTATTGCGCGGGAATAAGAAATTTGAATGGACCTCCGAGTGCGGGGACATCACAGCGAGTGCTGCATGTTTTCCTTCTCTTCTTCACAAGTGAAGATCCTAATGATCAATACTCTTATCATAGATAAGGATTTGAATGAGAAACTCCAATGCAATAGTTAGAGTTCCGGCTGCTACGTACCGAAATAAGTCATTATCGAGACATTGTTGAGGCTGCTCGTGCAATCTGTGGGGAGGTTCAGATGTGTCTCATCTATGGTGCTCTTTACATCCATCGATATTTTCCTTTATGCACGCTCATGCTCGTCGTTCCCGAAATTTTTTTTGTCATAACAGAACCACCAGATAATCGGTATATAAAAATTCCTGTCTCCGGCCTTTCCACAGACCAGCCCGAACTCCTTGATATCTCCGACCGTGCAAGGAGCACTTGTGACAGTCTTATCCTCTTTTAAGTGCATTCAAACCACAATTATTTCTTAAGAGAACGTGTCATATAATAAACTTCATCATTAAGCGCTTAATAAATGCTTGAAGCTTATGTAACTCACCTCCAAACTCTATAGTCGAACTCTACTTTCATCCTCTGACTGGAGAACATCAAATTTTTTATATGACTCCCGGGTTTGATGTGGGCACTCGATACCAGGTGACAATTCTTGACATTAGTGCGAAGTGCTTGAAGTATTGAGGCAAATCAACAACAACCACAACTCCGAAAAATTTATCTCGAGAGTGGGTAGGAAACTCCCGTTTTCGTAAATAATTGTCTGCATTGGATCTGTCGTCAAGATCTTTCTAAATTGTACCTCATTTTAGCGTTTAAGATCTTAAACGAAACTTGCAGCCTCATACAACTCCCAGAAACAAAATGATATTTGAACCAACATGGTTTGATTGAAATTGAAGGAAAATTCATCGGCATGACAGCTGGATGCATCCCGATTTTTCTATATATTTTTTAAATTTGAATTTTTTTTATAAAAAATTCTTGCATAAACATATGTTTATACATCTCAAGTTAAAGAAAATGTAACTTGCACCAAATCATTTGTTTGGCAGGGCGACAACAAAAACAGACAACTGTGATGTTGCTCCTCTCGAGAAAATCACACTGGTCACTTGAGCCCACTCGATATGCCATAATCCGCTACTCTCGCGAGAGCTGCTCGTCTTCCTTCTCTTTTTCTTAAATGAGTGACGATCTTAATGATCAATACTCTCATCATAGATGAGAATTTAAAGGAGAAACTCCAATATATTGGTTGGAGTTTCAGCTGCTATGCACCGAAAGAAATCATTATCGAGATATTGTTGAGACTACCAGTGCAATTTGTGGGGAGGTTCAGCCAGTTGTCCGGCAAACAAATTTTCTTTCAATCTCAACCAAACCACGTTGGTTCAGATAACATTTTGTTTCTGGAAGCTGCAAGTTTTGTTTAACATCTTGAACGCTAAAATGAGTTACAATCTAGAAAGATCATGCCGACAAATACAATGCAGACAATTATTTACGAGGACGGGGGGTTTCTAGCCACTCTCGAGACAAAAATTTTGGTGTTTTAGTTGTTGTTGATTTTCCTAAATACTTCAAGCACTCCACACTAATGCCAAGAATTGTCACCTAGGACCGAGTGCTAACATCAAACCCTGGAGTCATATAAAAAAATTGGTGTTCTCCAGTCAGTGGATGAAAGTATAGTTCGACTACAGAGCTTGGAGCTGGGTTACATAAATTCCAAGCATTTATTAAACGCTTGATGATGGGATTAATTATATGACACATTCTATTAAAAAAATCATTGTGGTTTGAATGCACTTAAAAGGGGGATAAGACTGTCACAAGTGCTCCTTGCATGGTCGGAGATCTCAAGGAGTTCGGGCTGGTCTGTGGAAAGACCGGAAAAGGAAATTTTTATATACCGATTATCTGATGTTTCTGTTATGACAAAAAAAAATTTTGGAAAATGAAAAGCATGAGCGTGCATAAAAGAAAATATCGATGGATGTAGAGAGCACCGTAGATGAGACGCACCTGACCCTCCCCACAGATTGCAAGGGCAGGCTCAACAATATCTCGAAAATGACTTATTTCGGTGTGTAACAGCCGGAACTCTAACTAATGCATTGAAGTTTCTTCATCAAATCCTCATTTATGATGAGAGCACTGGTCATTAGAATCTTCATTTATGAGGAAGAGAATGAAGACAAGCAGTACTCGCAGTGATGTCCTCGCACTCAGAGATCCATTCGAACTTCTTATTCCCACACAATACCCTAAAGAAAGGTGAACATTTCTCCCTTGCCCGGGAGAGTAAGCTGCTCAATCCGACCAACTTTCTTACGAGTCATTGGTACTTTTTTGCATTCCTTGGCGACTCCAGCTCTAGAATCGTCTTTACTTTTTCAGGGTTGGGCTCCACCCTTGTCGGGGTGAAGAGATGACCTAACAATTTTCCCCTGCTAGCCCCAAAGACACACTTCAGGGGGTTAAGCTCCATCTTATACCTTCTCAAAGTGTCAAAAGTTCCGCAAAATCTAATATGTGAGACCCGATATCCCTGCTTTTGATCATAAGATCATTCACATAGACCTTCAGGTTCTTGTCTTTTTGCTCCCGGAAGACACGATTCATCATTCTCTGATATGTTGTTCTAACATTCTTTAGCCCAAATGACATCATCTTATATCAGTAGCACTGATCCCGGTGATGAAGAAAACATTCTTGATGTTGGGCGGGAGCATGCGGATCTGATGATAACCTGAAAAAACATTTTAAAAACTCATTATAGAAAAACCGACGGCTGAGTCTACCAGTGCGTCGATTCGAACCAAGGGATAACAATGCTCGGGGCATGCTTTATTCAATAAAGAAAAGTCCATACACATCATCCATCTCCCATCACTTTTTTTCACCATTACCATAATGAAGACTCATTCTAGGTACTCGATCTCCGATACAAATCCGGTCTTGAGCGGCTTACCCACCCTTCCCGGATGGACTTGGTCAGCCTGTTAGTGACGAACCTTCTCTTTTGTCGGATGGGGCGGGCACTTGGATCGAAGTTGAGACGATGACATGTCATGTCTGGATCGATCCCCGACATGTCTGTTGCGTTTTAGGCGAAGACGTCCACGTTTTGCTGGACGCAAACCAGTATCTTCTCCTGATCCTCTAGGCTGAGCTCTCTGCAGATCTTCATCTTTTTTGTCCTCCCCTCCTGGGAGAGAACCTCCTCCACCATTACCACTGTAGCATCCGACCGAGCATGGACCCCCATAACCTTGTCCATCTCATCGGCCTCCCCTTGCCAAGAGATGGTGTTGACGGTGGTCACGTAGCACTGACTTGCTACCTTCGGGTCTCCTCGCATCCTGACCTGCACTCCTCTCACGTTGAACTTCAGGCACTGGTGCAATGAGGAGGGGACGCACAGGAACACGCTGATGAGGGTCCATCTGAAGATGGCATTGTGGCTGCTCGGAGCGTCGACGATGACGAACCGGCAGTTCCGGGACTAACCCCCCAAAGTCACATGGAGTCTGGCTCCCCCTTCCACCTCCTTCCTCTCCACGGAGAATCCCAACAAAGGCACGTCTGAGGCCAGCTTGCCAACTTTTTTGCAAACACCGGGTTCGCCGCCTCTCCTTCGATCTCCTTCGTCGTTGTTTCCATCAGCTACTCAAAGGACAAGGCGGGGTTTGAGTAAGGCTCATTTTGAAGAAATTGTGGCGCAACCCCACAGTGAATGCAAGTTGGAGGGCATATCTGGGCACCTCTTGGATGAGCAAGATCCCTTCGTGAAACCGATTCACGTAGCTGACAAGCAACTCCTCCGCACTTTGCTTTATCGGGAGGAGAGACTCAGCACTCTTCTTCCTCTTCTTGCACGTCGAGAAGCGACAGAAAACTTCGACGCAAATCTTCGAACCCGTAGATCGGTCCTGCGAAGAGCTAGTGGAACCAGTCCCTTGCTTTTTTCTTCAGAGTGATAGCGAAGAGACAACACATGAACATATATGCCATGAGCTTGATGGAGATCGCATCCTCGAACCATTCCAGGTGCTGCAGGAGATCATCCTTGTTGGTGTAATATGGCATCTTTGGTTCCCTGAACCCTTCTGGAACTGCGGCTGAAACTATCAACTCGCAGAATGGGCTTCCCTCACTCGCCGGTCTCGCCTGCTCCACTCGCACGATCAGCTCGCCGGGTGGGCCAGCACACGTCGGGCTGGGGAACAACTCTTGTCGGGCGAGTTCCCGCTTGAACCACTCATTACCCATTTCTTCCCCTGGCCTCCCTCCCGGGGAATTCTCGTCCATCGACTGAGAAGTTGGCACCTAAACGGCTGGAGTCGAGCACTCCCCCCAGGGGGCAAGTCCATGCAACATCTCCATGATATTCTTGGTGAACTCAAGGAAATTCGCCTTCTGCACAAAGTTGCCCGTATTGAATGGCACACCGGGGTTGCCTCCCTACTCGTGGAATCTCGTCATCTGGTTTTACTAAACGCACCCCAAATTGGTTTGTCAACAGCCAAATTCGTTGTTTGGAGGGGTTATTGGCAAGGCAAGACATATTATTTCATGGAGAATCTTTTTAGGACGGGTCGACCATGTTGTCAGACACCCCTAGAGTGGCGAGTGCCAAGATGGGAACGGCAACCACCCGCACAAGGCTAGCTCGCAAAGAACGGAGATTGTGTATAACCACATATTCGCTGGGTGGGACTAAGATGCCCCAAGGACCTGAATTGGGCTAGCTTTGGGCTAAAACTGGATCAAGTAACTAAGTGGGCGGGAAGGCTCCCGCCCAGGGTAGGCGAAAGGGTTCGCGCCTCGCACCGGCGGAAGCCCTTGGCGTTGAGTGATGCTTCTCCACTCAACACCCCCACTAGCCTTTGACGTTGAGTGATGTTTCTTCACTCAACGCCGCCGACCAGTCCTTGGCGTTGAGTAATGTTTCTCCACTCAACGCTCCCACTAGCCATTGGCGTTGAGTGATGCTTCTCCACTCAACGCCCCTTCAGTCTTTAGGTTCCCGCCCGAGGCAGACAAAATGACTTGCGCCTCCGGTCGGCGGGAGCCCATCAGCCCTTGGTGTTGTGTAATGTTTCTCCACTCAACGCCCCTTCAGTCTTTTGGTTCCCGCCCGGGGTAGGCGGGAAGGCTCGCGCTCAGAGTAAGCAGGTTTCCCGCAAAGCTCAGCGGAAGAGCTTCCGCCAGATGAGACACATACCTGAAATTACCTAAATACCCCGGGTCTGCATTTAGCTCCTCAGAACAGCGGAGTTTGGCTATTGGCTGACCAGCCCAGGGGCATTTTAGTAATTTTAGGGCAACAGAATTATGTTCAGCTCTTGGATCAAAAACAGGGGTTTGATGGCTTGTGAAGTTCAGCTCATCCTCATGGCTTCGTAGGGCTCTACGAAGCCATGAGCGTAGAAATGAGGAGGGAGCAGAAGTCAGAATACTGTCATGTATTCAAGTTTTCTATCCCAAGTGGAGCCCAAGAAGTTTGAAGAAGCCAACATAGACCAGTATTGGATTGGAGCTATACCGGAGGAACTTAACCAATTTAAGAGGTGCAAGGTCTGGAAGCTAATTGCGATCCATTGTTCGTGAATACCGGATCTCACCTAAGAAACTCCATCCATGATTGTTTAGGGTTGGTTATAATGAGACTAATGATGATGACATTAATATAATCAGAAGAAATATTCATTATAATGTTGATTTGTGAGGAGAATGAGACTTACCTTTATTCATTCATTACAGGAATATATATAAAAGGTTACAAAATCACATAAAGAAATAAAGGAAACGTGGTACTAAACAATTACAATAGCAGGAACATAATAATAAAGATACTTTAAAATGCTCTACACCACCCTCAAGTTGGCCAGTTGGGTGTGTGATGTCGATCATACACAACTTTCTAACAAGCCCTTTAAAGACGCCACTGCATAATCTTTTTGAAGGAGATCTGCCAATTGTTGTTCAAAGGGCACAAATGGAATAACAATGCCCTCTATCTATATTTTTTGATGAAGTATCTGTCAATTTCAATATGTTTTGTACAGTCATGTTGCACAGAATTAGGAGCAATGCTGATCGCAACCTTTATACAGTAGGTATGCGGATAGTCGGGCGAGTGGAACAGCCTATCCGCACTTGCCTCAGGTAGCGAGTAAGAGGCAGACGAGTGTCGGCTTCATCCGGGAAGAGATGGGTAAGCCGCTCAAGGCCGGATTTGTATCGGAGATCCAGTACCGAGATTGGGTCTCCAATATGGTAATGGTGAAAAAAGTGATGGAATATGGATGATGTGTATGGACTTTTCTTCACTGAATAAAGCATGTCTCAAGCATTGTTATCCCTTGTCTCGAATGGACGAGCTGGTAGACTCAGCCGTCGGTTTTTTCTCTAATGAGTTTTTTAGATGATTTTTCAGGTTACTATCAAATACGCATGCACCCGCCCGACATCAAGAATGTTTTCATCACCGGGACGGGTGCTACTGATATAAGATGGTTTCATTTGAGCTAAAGAATGCAGGGGCAACATATCAGAGAATGATGGATCGTGTCTTCCGGAAGCAAAAAGGCAAGAACTTGGAGGTCTATGTGAATGATCTTATGATCAAAATCAAGGATATCGGGTCTCACCTATAAGACTTTGCGAAACTTTTGACAGCTTGAGAAGGTATAAGATGAAGCTCAACCCTCGGAAGTGTGCTTTTGGGGCTAGCAGGGGAAAATTCTTTGATCATCTCTTCACCCCGGCGGGGGTGGAGACCAACCATGACAAAGTAAAGACGATCCTAAAGCTGGAGACGCCAAGGAACGCAGAGGAGTACCAATGTCTCGCGGGAAAGCTGACCGAACTGAGCAGATTACACTCCCATGCAGGGGAGAAATGTTTACCCTTCTTCAGGGTATTGCGCGAGAATAAGAAATTTGAATGAACCTCTGAGTGCGGGGACATCACAGCGAGTGCTGCATGTTTTCCTTCTCTTCTTCACAAGTGAAGATCCTAATGATCAATACTCTTATCATAGATAAGGATTTGAATGAGAAACTCCAATGCAATAGTTAGAGTTCCGGCTGCTACGCACCGAAATAAGTCATTATCGAGACATTGTCGAGGCTGCTCGTACAATCTGTGGGGATGTTCAGATGTGTCTCATCTATGGTGCTCTCTACATCCATCGATATTTTTCTTTATGCACGCTCATGCTCGTCGTTCCCGAAATTTTTTTTGTCATAACAGAACCACCAGATAATCGGTATATAAAAATTCCTGTCTCCGGTCTTTCCACAGACCAGCCCGAACTCCTTGATATCTCCGACCGTGCAAGGAGCACTTGTGACAGTCTTATCCCATTTTAAGTGCATTCAAACCACAATTATTTCTTAAGAGAACGTGTCATATAATAAACCCCATCATCAAGCGTTTAATAAATGCTTGGAGCTTATGTAACTCACCTCCAAACTCTGTAGTCGAACTCTACTTTCATCCTCTGACTGGAGAACATCAAATTTTTTATATGACTCCCGGGTTTGATGTCGGCACTAGATACCAGGTGACAATTCTTGACATTAGTGCGGAGTGCTTGAAGTATTGAGGCAAATCAACTACAACTCCGAAAAATTTATCTCGAGAGTGGGTAGGAAACTCCCGTTTTCGTAAATAATTGTCTGCATTGGATCTGTCGTCGTGATCTTTCTAAATTGTACCTCATTTTAGCGTTTAAGATCTTAAACGAAACTTGCAGCCTCATGCAACTCCCAGAAACAAAATGATATTTGAACCAACATGGTTTGATTGAAATTGAAGGAAAATTCATCGGCATGACAGCTGGATGCATCCCGATTTTTCTATATATTTTTTAAATTTGAATTTTTTTATAAAAAATTCTTGCATAAACATATGTTTATACATCTCACGTTAAAGAAAATGTAACTTGCACCAAATCATTTGTTTGGCAGGGCGACAACAAAAATAGACAACTATGATGTTGCTCCTCTCCAGAAAATCACACTGGTCACTTGAGCCCACTCGATATGTCATAATCCGCTACTCTCGCGAGAGCTGCTCGTCTTCCTTCTCTTTTTCTTAAATGAGTGACGATCTTAATGATCAATACTCTCATCATAGATGAGAATTTAAAGGAGAAACTCCAATATATTGGTTGGAGTTTCGGCTGCTATGCACCGAAAGAAATCATTATCGAGATATTGTTGAGACCACCAGTGCAATCTGTGGGGAGGTTCATCCAGTTGTCCGGCAAACAAATTTTCTTTCAATCTCAACCAAAGCACGTTGGTTCAGATAACATTTTGTTTCTGGAAACTGCATGAGGCTGCAAGTTTTGTTTAAGATCTTGAACGCTAAAATGAGTTACAATCTAGAAAGATCACGACGACAGATACAATGCAGACAATTATTTACGAGGACAGGGGGTTTCTAGCCACTCTCGAGACAAAAATTTTGGTGTTTTAGTTGTTGATTTTCCTAAATACTTCAAGCACTCCACACTAATGCCAAGAATTGTCACCTAGGACCGAATGCTAACATCAAACCCTGGAGTCATATAAAAAAATTGGTGTTCTCCAGTCAGTGGATGAAAGTAGAGTTCGAATACAGAGCTTGGAGCTGGGTTACATAAGTTCCAAGCATTTATTAAACGCTTGATGATGGGGTTAATTATATGACACATTCTATTAAAAAATCATTATGGTTTGAATGCACTTAAAAGGGGGATAAGACTGTCACAAGTGCTCCTTGCATGGTCGGAGATCTCAAGGAGTTCGGGCTGGTCTGTGGAAAGACCGGAGAAGGGAATTTTTATATACCGATTATCTGATGTTTCTGTTATGACAAAAAAAAAATTTTGGAAAATGAAGAGCATGAGCGTGCATAAAAGAAAATATCGATGGATGTAGAGAGCACCGTAGATGAGACGCACCTGACCCTCCCCACAGATTACAAGGGCAGGCTCAACAATATCTCGAAAATGACTTATTTCGGTGTGTAACAGCCGGAACTCTAACTAATGCATTGGAGTTTCTTCATCAAATCCTCATTTATGATGAGAGTACTGGTCATTAGGATCTTCATTTATGAAGAAGAGAATGAAGACAAGCAGTACTCGCAGTGATGTCCTCGCACTCGGAGATCCATTCGAACTTCTTATTCACACGCAATATCCTGAAGAAAGGTGAACATTTCTCCCTTGCCCGGGAGAGTAAGCTGCTCAATCCGACCAACTTTCTTACGAGTCATTGGTACTTTTTTGCATTCCTTGGCGACTCCAGCTCTAAAATCGTCTTTACTTTTCCAGGGTTGGGCTCCACCCTTGTCGGGGTGAAGAGATGACCTAACAATTTTCCCCTGCTAGCCCCAAAGACACACATCAGGGGGTTAAGCTCCATCTTATACCTTCTCAAAGTGTCAAAAGTTCCGCAAAATCTAATATGTGAGACCCGATATCCCTGCTTTTAATCATAAGATCATTCGCATAAACCTTCAAGTTCTTGTCTTTTTGCTCCCGGAAGACACGATCCATCATTCTCTGATATGTTGTTCCAGCATTCTTTAGCCCAAATGACATCATCTTATATCAGTAGCACTGATCCCGGTGATGAAGAAAACATTCTTGATGTCGGGCGGGAGCATGCGGATCTGATGATAACCTGAAAAAATATTTTAAAAACTCATTATAGAAAAACCGACGGCTGAGTCTACCAGTGCGTCGATTCGAACCAAGGGATAACAATGCTCGGGGCATGCTTTATTCAATAAAGAAAAGTCCATACACATCATCCATCTCCCATCACTTTTTTTCACCATTATCATAATGAAGACTAATTCTAGGTACTCGATCTCCGATACAAATCCGGTCTTGAGCGGCTTACCCACCTCTTCCCGGATGGACTTGGTCAGCCTGTTAGTGACGAACCTTCTCTTTTGTCGGATGGGGCGGGCACTTGGATCGAGGTTGAGACGATGACATGTCATGTCTGGATCGATCCCCGACATGTCTGTTGCGCTTTAGGCGAAGACGTCCACGTTTTGCTGGACGCAAACCAGTATCTTCTCCTGATCCTCTAGGCTGAGCTCTCTGCAGATCATCTTTTTTGTCCTCCCCTCCTGGGAGAGAACCTCCTCCACCATTACCACTGTAGCCTCCGACCGAGCATGGACCCCCATGGCCTTGTCCATCTCATCGGCCTCCCCTTGCCAAGAGATGGTGTTGACGGTGACCACGTAGCACTGACTTGCTACCTTCGGGTCTCCTCGCATCCTGACCTGGACTCCTCTCACGTTGAACTTCAGGCACTGGTGCAATGAGGAGGGGACGCACAGGAACACGCTGATGAGGGTCCATCTGAAGATGACATTATGGCTGCTCGGAGCGTCGACGATGACGAACCGGCAGTTCCGGGACTAACCCCCCAAAGTCACATGGAGTCTGGCTCCCCCTTCCACCTCATTCCTCTCCACGGAGAATCCCAACAGCGGCACGTCTGAGGCCAGCTTGAAAACTTTTTTGCAAACACCGGGTTCGCCGCCTCTCCTTCGATCTCCTTCGTCGTTGTTTCCATCAGCTACTCAAAGGACAAGGCGGGGTTTGAGTAAGGCTCATTTTGAAGAAATTGTGGCGCAACCCCACAGTGAATGCAAGTTGGAGGGCATATCTGGGCACCTCTTGGATGAGCAAGATCCCTTCGTGAAACCGATTCACGTAGCTGGCAAGCAACTCCTCCGCACTTTGCTTCATCGGGAGGAGAGACTCAGCACTCTTCTTCCTCTTCTTGCACGTCGAGAAGCGACTGAAAACTTCAACGCAAATCTTCGAACCCGTAGATCGGTCCTGCGAAGAGCTAGTGGAACCAGTCCCTTGCTTTTTTCTTCAGAGTGATAGCGAAGAGACAACACTTGAACATATATGCCATCAGCTTGATGGAGATCGCATCCTCGAACCATTGCAGGTGCTGGAGGAGATCATCCTTGTTGGTGTAATATGGCATCTTTGGTTCCCTGAACCCTTCTGGAACTGCGGTTGAAACTATCAACTCGCAGAATGGGCTTCCCTCACTCGTCGGTCTCGCCTGCTCCACTCGCACGATCAGCTCGCCGGGTGGGCCAGCACACGTCGGGCTGGGGAACAACTCTTGTCGGGCGAGTTCCCGCTTGAACCCCTCATTACCCATTTCTTCCCCTGGCCTCCCTCCCGGGGAATTCTCGCCCATCGACTGAGAAGTTGGCACCTAAACGGCTGGAGTCGAGCACTCCCCCCGGGGGGCAAGTCCATGCAGCATCTCCATGATATTCTTGGTGAACTCAAGGAAATTCGCCTTCTGCACAAAGTTGCCCGTATTGAATGGCACACTGGGGTTGCCTCCCTACTCGTGGAATCTGGTCATCTGGTTTTACTAAACGCACCCCAAATTGGTTTGTCAACAGCCAAATTCGTTGTTTGGAGGGGTTATTGGCAAGGCAAGACATATTATTTCATGGAGAATCTTTTTAGGACGGGTCGACCATGTTGTCAGACACCCCTGGAGTGGCGAGTGCCAAGATGGGAACGACAACCACCCGCACAAGGCTAGCTCGCAAAGAGCGGGGATTGTGTACAACCCCATATTCGCTGGGTGGGACTAAGATGCCCCAAGGACCTGAATTGGGCTAGCTTTGGGCTAAAATTGGATCAAGTAACTAAGTGGGCGGGAAGGCTCCCGCCCAGGGTAGGCGAAAGGGTTCGCGCCTCGCACCGACGGAAGCCCTTGGCGTTGAGTGATGCTTCTCCACTCAACACCCCCACTAGCCTTTGACGTTGAGTGATGTTTCTTCACTCAACGCCGCCGACCAGTCCTTGGCGTTGAGTAATGTTTCTCCACTCAACGCTCCCACTAGCCATTGGCGTTGAGTGATGCTTTTTCACTCAACGCCCCTTCAGTATTTAGGTTCCCGCCTGAGGCAGGTAAAATGACTTGTGCCTCCGGTCGGCGGGAGCCCATCAGCCCTTGGTGTTGTGTAATGTTTCTCCACTCAACGCCCCTTCAGTCTTTTGGTTCCCGCCCGGGATAGGCGGGAAGGCTCGCGCTCAGAGTAAGCAGGTTTCCCGCAAAGCTCAGCGGAAGAGCTTCCGCCAGATGAGACACAAACCTGAAATTACCTGAATACCCCGGGTCTGCATTTAGCTCATCAGAACAGCGGAGTTTGGCTACTGGCTGACCAGCCCATGGGCATTTTAGTAATTTTAGGGCAACAGAATTATGTTCAGCTCTTGGACCAAAAACATGGGCTTGATGGCTTGTGAAGTTCAGCTCATCCTCATGGCTTCGTAGGGCTCTACGAAGCCATGAGCGTAGAAATGAGGATGGAGCAGAAGTCAGAATACCGCCATGTATTCAAGTTTTTTATCCCAAGTGGAGCCCAAGAAGTTTGAAGAAGCCAACATAGACCAGTATTGGATTGGAGCTATACCGGAGGAACTTAACCAATTTAAGAGGTGCAAGGTCTGGAAGCTAATTGCGATCCATTGTTCGTGAATATCGGATCTCACCTAAGAAACTCCATCCATGATTGTTTAGGGTTGGTTATAATGAGACTAATGATGATGACATTAATATAATCAGAAGAAATATTCATTATAATGTTGATTTGTGAGGAGAATGAGACTTACCTTTATTCATTCATTACAAGAATATATATAAAAGGTTACAAAATCACATAAAGAAATAAAGGAAACGTGGTACTAAACAATTACAATAGCAGGAACATAATAATAAAGATACTTTAAAATGCTCTACACCACCCTCAAGTTGGCCAGTTGGGTGTGTGATGTCGATCATACACAACTTTCAAACAAGCCCTTTAAAGACGCCACTGCATAATCTTTTTGTAGGAGATCTGCCAATTGTTGTTCAAAGGGCACAAATGGAATAACAATGCCCTCTATCTATATTTTTTGATGAAGTATCTGTCAATTTCAATATGTTTTGTACAGTCATGTTGCACAGAATTAGGAGCAATGTTGATCGCAACCTTTATACAGTAGGTATGTGGATAGTCGGGCGAGTGGAACAGCCTATCCGCACTTGCCTCAGGTAGCGAGTAAGGGGCAGACGAGTGTCGGCTTCATCCGGGAAGAAATGGGTAAGTCGCTCAAGGCCGGATTTGTATCGGAGATCCAGTAACGAGATTGGGTCCCCAATATGATAATGGTGAAAAAAGTGATGGAATATGAATGATGTGTATGGACTTTTCTTCACTGAATAAAGCATGCCCCAAGCATTGTTATCTCTTGTCTCGAATCGACGAGCTGGTAGACTCAGCCGTCGGTTTTTCTCTAATGAGTTTTTTATATGCTTTTTCAGGTTACCATCAGATCCGCATGCACCCGCCCGACATCAAGAATGTTTTCATCACCGGGACGAGTGCTACTGATATAAGATGGTGTCATTTGGACTAAAGAATGTAGGGGCAACATATCAGAGAATGATGAATCGTTTTTCCGGGAGCAAAAAGACAAGAACTTGGAGGTCTATGTGAATGATCTTATGATCAAAAGCGGGGATATCGGGTTTCACATATAAGACTTTGCGGAACTTTTGACAACTTGAGAAGGTATAAGATGAAGCTCAACCTCCTGAAGTGTGTCTTTGGGGCTAGCAGGGGAAAATTCTTAGGTCATCTCTTCACCCCGGCGGGGGTGGAGCCCAACCCTGACAAAGTAAAGGTGATCCTAGAGCTGGAGTCGCGAAGGAATGCAGAGGAGTACCAATGCCTTGCGGGAAAGCTGACCGGACTGAGCAGATTACTCTATCCACCGACACTCTGATCCGTTATCCCCTCCACCCAAACCTTCCATTTTGTTCGGATCCGCTCCAAATCATCGAATCTATTTTCTCCCCGGCCCGGATCTACTCATTTGTGCCCGGATCCGTCGTTTACCATCCGTCACCGCCACTTTTCGCCGAAGGCAGCCACCGTCATCGCCGCGTCGCCTCCGATTCCACTTCCGATCGATCGTTCTGCATCCGGTTTGTCAAATCCCTCATTGCCTCGGTCAGCTCACTGCATCATGAGTATTTCATGGTATTATGTTTGTACTTGACATTGACACTTGGTTGTTTATCTATATTTGTGTTGTGATCATAGTTTGGTAGTTGTTGTTTTATACGCTAATATTTATTGTGGAATTAGTCGCCGCCGCTTGCTCAGGCCCTCCGTGCGGAGGAAGCCGTTGCCAAATTTCCAAAGTTATTTAATTGTTTCTTTATTTCGGTTAACTGCGTGTTGTTGTTAATTTTCATTGCTTAAATTACTAGTCGTTGCTATCCGACTGTCCATTGCATGTAGCATTGCATTCGCATATCCCCTCACACGTGCACGTAGAGTCCTAGCTCCCGAGCACCACTAGCCTACCCCTACATCATTTGGTATCAGAGGGAGTTTAGGCCACTTGTATGCTATGTAGTGGTAGGAATGTTAGAGTAAGCATGGTAGAACCACAGAACACTGAGGACCGAGCGACGAGTTCGAATTCGGACGCCGCTTTCGCTGAGTTCCAACGCCTTGTCCTAGGTCGCCATGACACCATAGGAGCCCAGTTCGACGATGTGCGTCATGACCTTGCCGAGGTGAACCTTCGTTTAGGCCACTTAGAGGATGTCAGGGACACTCCGACACAGCGTGACGATTCTCTTGAGGACGACCCTGACGCTCCTCCACGTCGAGGACAACGCCCGAGGGATGGTCCACCTCCCGCAGACCGTCACCGTCGTGATAGTCCTCATCGAGCCCCGATTCCGCCAGTAAGGCAACATCCTGATTTTGCGAGAGATTATAGGCAAGTCCCGGCGAGGGATAGGCTGTCACCCCAGCGTGATGAGTACTGTATGCCACGTCAGCCTCAGCCGGACCCCAGAGATCGTGTGCCCCCACACGGTCGTCGTGACCATCACCAGGATGATTATTATCCCCCGGGTCGGAGAGAGCGTGGTCCCCCACCCGCTCGATACGACTACGCTCGTGATGACGACCTCGAGGACTACCCCGATCTTAGGAGAGGGAGCCACTATCATGACATCACTCGTCGCATCCGACTCGATGCCCCTTCGTTCGATGGTCGCATAGATCCGAAAGCCTTCAGCGATTGGCTCTTGGACATGGACCACTACTTCGAGTGGTACGACATGAGTGATGAGCGTTGTGTCCGCTTTGCAAAAATGAAGTTGATCGGGCAAGCTAAGGTGTTCTGGATTAGTGTCGAGAGAGCTCTAGAGCGGGATGGTTACTACCCCATCGCCAGAAGGGACGAGATGAAGGAGAGACTGAAGGAGAAGTACCTCCCCGCGTAATATCGAGATCAGCTATTTGAGCAGCTACAGAACCTACGACATGGGACACTTACTGTCGCCGAGTACATGGCTCGCTTCGATGAGCTGGTCGTCAGGAGTGATATTTCAGAGGAACCTATTGCCACTGCCGCCCGCTTCAAGGCGGGCCTTCGTTCCGATATTCGGAGAGAGTTGATTCCCCACCGCTTGAAGACTGTTGATCAGATATTCCAGCTCTCCCTCGAGTATGAGCAGTACCTTCGTTCGTCTAGTACGAGGCAGTTCACCTCTCGGACTGATTCCTCGACCTTTAGGAAACCCGCTCCGCCCCAGACCACCACGGCCACACCCTCGAGCATCCCCGCGGATGCAAAGGGTAAAGTCGTAGCCACTGATGGCCAGCGATCTGGGGGCATTGTATGTTTTAGATGCTCTGGCAGGGGCCACGTGGAGGCGCAGTGCCCCACGCGGAATCTGTTACTTGAGGAAGAGGAGCAGGGTTTAGAGGGTGAAGAGGAGGCCCCAGAGGAGGTTAGGGCCGCAGTCGAGGAAGGTTGGGAGAGTGACGCCGAGCGATCGTTAGAGGTGGGAGTGATTTGACGCCTCCTACATACCCCACATGTGGACGAGGACCGGCGACGCACGGCCATCTTTTACACATACTTCCCTAGTGCAGGCGGTCCCTGCAAGCTAGCTATTGATGGTGGGAGTTGCGTGAATATTATAGCCCAGAAGGCGCTTGACCGTATGCATGTGAAGGCAGAGCCTCACCCCCATCCGTACCGTGTCGTCTGGGTTGACAAGACGGCGATTTAGGTTACCCAACGTTGCTTAGTCTCGATCACCATTGCGTCCTTTCAGGACAAGGACTGGTGCGATGTTATTCTCATGGACGTTGCTCACGTGTTGTTTGGCCGCCCCTGGCTTTTTGATCGCGATGTCACGTGCTTCGGTCGCTCGAACACGTGTCTTATATGATAAGGGGCGGAAGATCACGTTGACACCCACCCAGCCCCGAGATCGGCCCAAGGGTGTGGTAGAGTCGTCTCCAAGCACGAGCGCCTCGCGGCCACTGCATATTCTGAGGCGAGATGAATTTCTGCGAGATAGTGCTGAGTCCGACGTTATTTATGTAGTCGCCGCTACCCAGGTTACTGAGGACGCCCCAGTTGATTTCCCACTGGCGGTGCGTCCCCTGTTAGGCGAGTTTGTGGATATTATGCCAGACGAGCTCCCCAATGAGCTGCCTCCCCCTCGGGACATTCAGCATGTCATTGATTTAGTCCCGGGAGCTTCCCTCCCGAGCCTGCCCCACTACCGTATGCACCCGGATGAGCACGCTGAGCTCAAACAGCAGGTTGACGAGCTTCTTCGGAAGCAGTTCATTCGCGAGAGCATGAGTCCTTGTGCGGTCCCCGCCCTTCTTACCCCTAAGAAGGACGGTAGTTGGCGTATGTGCATCGACAGTCGCGCCATCAATAAGATCACTGTCAAGTATCGCTTCTCTATCCCACGACTCGATGACTTACTGGATACTATGTCTGGTGCCCAGATCTTCTCCAAGATCGACCTCCGCAGTGGGTACCATCAGATACGAGTTCGTGAGCGGAACGAGTGGAAGACCGCCTTCAAGACCAAGGACGGTCTGTATGAGTGGCTAGTCATGCCATTCGGGCTATCCAATGCCCCGAGCACATTCATGCGCGTTATGACGCAGGTGTTGCGGCCCTACATGGGCAAGTTTCTGGTGGTGTACTTTGATGACATATTAGTCTACAGCCAGACTCAAGCCGCTCATCTCGATCATTTGAGACTTCTCTTTGGCACCCTCCGCCAAGAGAAACTGTATGTGAACCTGAAGAAGTGCGCCTTCCTCTCCGAGTCCGTCCATTTCCTAGGCTTTATTATTTCCTCCACTGGAGTCTCCGTGGACCCTGAGAAGGTCAAATCTATTCGAGATTGTCCTGTACCTAGGAATATCCACGAGGCTCGTAGCTTTCACGGGCTTGCCACCTTCTATAGGAGGTTTGTCAAGGGGTTCAACACGATCATGGCCCCCTTCACGAGCTGTCTCAAGAAGGGAGAGTTTCAGTGGACCCCCGCAGCCACTAGAGCCTTCGAGGAGATTAAGGAGAGATTGACGACAGCTCCCGTCCTACGGTTGCTAGATTTCAGTCGCGCCTTTGAGGTCGCCTGCGACGCGTCCGGTATCGGTATAGGTGGCGTACTGAGTCAAGAGGGACACCCAGTTTCTTACTTTAGTGAGAAGCTGAATGAAGCAAAGCAAAAGTACTCGAACTACGATCGAGAATTTTATGCTATTGTCCAGTCTCTGCGCTACTGGCGACACTATCTCCTCCCCCGGGAGTTCGTGTTGTATTCCGACAACGAGGCCCTCCGTTACCTCGATTTGCAGCGCAAGCTGGGCCACCGGCATGCGAAGTGGGTTGAGTATCTTCAGGATTTTCATTACGTTTTCAAGCACCACGCGGGTGTTGAGAACAAGCCGGCCGATGCGTTGAGTAGCCGCGTGTCCCTATTGCAGACGATGACAACGAGTGTGCAGGGACTTGAGCGACTGATGCTCTATTACCCTACGTGCCCTGACTTTGGTGAGATTTATACCGCCCTATCCCGAGACCCACCCGACCCTGTTGAGGGATACCAGATTTACGAGGGATATCTGTATCGGGCTTCCCGCCTATGCGTTCCTCAGACGTCTTACCGAGATTACCAGATTTGGGAACTGCATGCGGGCGGAACCGCGGGTCACTTCGGGCGAGATAAGTCCATAGCCCTTGTTGAGGACCGTCTCTACTGGTCTAGCCTCAAGAAGGACGTAGCTCGGGTTGTGCGCGACTGCCGTATCTGTCAGACGGCCAAGGGAAATAAGCAGAACACCGGCCTTTATACCCCCCTACCTGTTCCACATCGCCCTTGGGAGGACATCAGCATGGACTTTGTTCTCGGACTTCCCGCACATTACGGAAACACGACTTCATCTTCATGGTGGTTAATTGGTTTTCGAAGATGGCACACTTTATTGTTTGCCGCAAGACGCAGATGCGACCCACGTTGCATCTATATTCATGAGGGATGTCTTTCGGTTGCATGGCCTACCCAAGTCGATCGTGTCTGACCGCGATGTGAGGTTCATGAGCTACTTTTGGAAAACTCTGTGGCACAAGACTGGTACTATCCTTAGGTTTTCTTCGGCATATCACCCACAGACGGACGGTCAGACTGAGGTAGTGAATAGGAGCCTAGGGAATCTGTTACGGTGTCTAGCTGGAGAGCATGTAGGTAGTTGGGACTTAGATTTGCCGATCGCCGAGTTTGCCTACAATAGCTCAGTCCATAGGTCCACCGGGTTGAGTCCATTTCACGTACTTTCAGGATACGACCATAGGAAACCTATAGACCTTGTCACGAGCCCCCTAGAGTCCCGCCCTAGTGAGTCTGCTGAGTCATTTGCACAGCATTTGCATGATTTGCATGAGTCGGTCCGCCGACAAATAATAATAAGCAATGATAATTATAAAGCTCATGCAGATAAGCGAAGACGAGAACAAATATTTAATGTAGGCGAGAGGGTAATGGTGCGAGTCCGCCCCGAGAGGCTCCCTTCGGGGCCTGCCAAGAAGTTAAGCGCGAGGCGAGTAGGTCCATATCCCATTATTAGTCGTATTGGGACAACGCCTACCGTCTTGACATTCCGGCCAGTATGAGAATTCACCTTGTGTTTAATGTTGAGGACCTGACTCCATACTATGAGCCTCATGAGTATGCGGACCCGAGCGGGGGAGATGCCCAGCCACCCCCACCACCACTGTCGCTACCATACTACCCGTCCACTTTGCCACCGCCTGTTGGCCATCCTAGTCCACCCACCGTTGCCATCCATCCACCGGGGACTTCGTCCACTTTGGTTCCCCCGCAGGCACCACCGATCGCACCGGGACCCACCTTCCGAGAGGCGAGAGATGAGAGCCTCACAGAGATCAGATCCCACCAGTTTGTTCCCACCTCGGACGGACCGCATTGCCGCTACCTGGTACATTGGCAGGGCCGACCTGACACAGACGATACTTGGATCCTACCGGCAGAGCTAGATCAGCTCGCTCCCGGACTTCGACTTCAGTACGATCATCTCCATTCATCGGAGATGAAGGCCTTTCAGTCGGGGGGAGTTGATGGGGAGCCATCAGATGCACTTCGAGGAGCTCGCCGCAAGGCGGGGCCCACATTCATGTACTCGCGCAGGAAGACTTGATCGGATCGCCGATCGGACTCCGGGATTGCGTCCGGGACATCGTCGCGAGTCAAATCACTATATTACTTTATTTTTTTGAGTGTATTTTGATGTATTTCAAGGACTAACCCACCGGCCAATCATAGCCGTTGATGGGGATGTCCTAAGTTACGTTTTCTTATAAATATGATGCTAGGGGCTGATTCCAAAGGCATTGCAGAATTTGGAGGAGTGTAATCCCGGATTCCAGCGATCCCTCCCCGGTGCCGACGCCGTGGAACCCTATATGACGACTCCTAGGCCGTCAATCTTCCCCCCAAGGTAACCCCTATCCTCCCCCATCATTTTCCGGCCTTTCCCCCACTTTTTCCACCACCGGAGAACCCCGAAACCCCCTCCAAAACCCGCTGACTTGCTGGGAAGACAGCAGCCGCCAGCCCCTTATTCGAAGCCCCACCACTCAGCCGCCCCTCCTACTTCCTTCCCGCCGCCTCCCATGCATCAGCCGGCCCCTCTCTACAGCAGCCCAGCCAAGCCGCCACCTCCTCTCACCAAAACCAGCCACCCTAGAGGAGCCTCCACCCTAGCCGGCCACTCCTCTCCCTTCCCCTTCGTGGATCCGCTCCCCAACACTCCGAAAACCCTAGATCTAATTGATCTAGCACTACCTTCCCCCGATCTACTCTCCACTTACGTATTCTCACTCTCATAGCCCGGATCCGTCCTAAAATTAGCGGATCTATCCACCGACACTCCGATCCGTTATCCCCTCCACCCAAACCTTCCATTTTTGTTCGGATCCGCTCCAAATCATCGGATCTATTCCCCCCCCCCCCCCCGCCGGGATCTACTCATTTGTGGCCGGATCCACCGTTTACCATCCGTCACCGCCACTTTTCGCCGAAGGCAGCCACCG
The DNA here is from genome assembly GCA_039583875.1 of Platanthera guangdongensis. Taxonomy (NCBI): domain Eukaryota; kingdom Viridiplantae; phylum Streptophyta; class Magnoliopsida; order Asparagales; family Orchidaceae; genus Platanthera; species Platanthera guangdongensis. The sequence goes on along the minus strand of CM077162.1, from coordinate 24,097,067 downwards.
CCATCGCCGCGTCGCCTCCGATTCCACTTCCGATCGCTCGTTCTGCATCCGGTTCGTCAAATCCCCCATTGCCTCGGATCAGCCCACTGCATCGTGAGTATTTCATGGTATTATGTTTGTACTTGACATTGACACTTGGTTGTTTATCTATATTTGTGCTGTGATCATAATTTGGTAGTTGTTGTTTTATACGCTAATATTTATTGTGGAATTAGTCGCCGCCGCTTGCTCAGGCCCTACGTGCGGAGGAAGCCGTTGCCAAATTGCAAAAGTTATTTAATTGTTTCTTTATTTCGGTTAACTGCGTGGTGTTGCTAATTTTCATTGCTTAAATTACTAGTCGTTGCTATCCGACTGTCCATTGCATGTAGCATTGCATTCGCATATCCCCTCACACGTGCACGTAGAGTCCTAGCTCCCGAGCACCACTAGCCTACCCCTACATCATTCGGTATCAGAGGGAGTTTAGGCCACTTGTATGCTCCGTAGTGGTAGGACTTTTAGAGTAAGCATGGTAGAACCACAGAACACTGAGGACCGAGCGACGAGTTTGAATTCGGACGCCGCTTTCGCTGAGTTCCAACGCCTTGTCCTAGGTCGCCTTGACACCATAGGAGCCCAGTTCGACGATGTGCGTCATGACCTTGCCGAGGTGAACCTTCGTTTAGGACACTTAGAGGATGTCAGGGACACTCCGACACAGCGTGACGATTCTCTTGAGGACGACCCTGACGCTCCTCCACGTCGAGGACAACGCCCGAGGGATGGTCCACCTCCCGCAGACCGTCACCGTCGTGATAGTCCTCATCGAGCCCCGATTCCGCCAGTAAGGCGACATCCTGATTTTGCGAGAGATTATAGGCAAGTCCCGGCGAGGGATAGGCTGCCACCCCAGCGTGATGAGTACCGTATGCCACGTCAGCCTCAGCCGGACCCCAGAGATCGTGTGCCCCCACACGGTCGTCGTGACCATCACCAGGATGATTATTATCCCCCGGGTCGGAGAGAGCGTGGTCCCCCACCCGCTCGATACGAATACGCTCGTGATGACTACCCCGAGGACTACATCGATCCTAGGAGAGGGGGCCACTATCATGACATCACTCGTCGCATCCGACTCGATGCCCCTTCGTTCGATGGTCGCCTAGATCCGAAAGCCTTCAGCGATTGGCTCTTGGACATGGACCACTACTTCGAGTGGTACGACATGAGTGATGAGCGTTGTGTCCGCTTTGCCAAGTTCCTCTATATATAACATGCATGTTGAACATTTATTTAAATTTTGGATTTATCCATGCCAAATGAATAGATATATTAGAGTTATAAAATCTGCCAAAATTATGTTTTAGAACCAGTTGTAGTAAAAATATCATAACTCGGTCAATTCTAAATTTTAAGCACACCTGCTTGTTGATGTGCCTTGGTCCACTTTAAATTAGCACATTAGAATTGGCTACCAAATCACCAAATGAAGGTTGTCTTGGAGGCTTGCGGGTTAATGAGTGTCTCTGTGTGTATGCGAGCAATAGCAAAAGAGCTGAAATCACTTGTTAGAGAAGTTTCTCAATATAAGACACTGTGATCATGAAAATGGAAATTGTATGAAGAAAGATAGCTCCACTGAAATTTAGGTAAAGTAATACAGCAAATCAACTAAATTTTACAACAAATAGTATCACGATATGAAGAAAACCATGATGGTTAACACAAATAAAGTTTTCCAACACTAAATAAATATCAGTTTGTCATGAGGATTTTTAGGATTAAAATTCATCTTTTATTAGCATATAACCTCGCTTTTGAAAACAATGTACCAGGAAATACTGACTTGATTTTGAACTTAAAATCAAGTTTATGATATTTATATTGCAATACCCAGTTTAAAGTTCATGGGAGAATGTGGGAAGCAACCTCCTTCGCCATATAACTCATATTCATATGAAGGAGAAATTATTTCAAAATAGAACAATGGTAGACATTGTCGTGGGTGCTTGAGGGTGCCTCCCCTGTGCTCATCATATACAACCTCCAAAGCTCTGCCATCCTTCAAACCACGTCCAAGAACACTTTTTTCCTAATGATTTTCCTTTTTGGTGCTCCAGGTCGGGTGAAACTCAGCAATCTGTTGGGAATTGGCAAAGGGTGGGCCGCGGCAGAGGGACAGGGGGCCAAGAGGTCGCCCGTCCCGGCAGCCAAGAGGCCACTCGATCTGGGTGGCTTTGAGCACCCGGCTGGGTGCTGGTGGAGGGCCGGCGGGCCACCCGATTTGGGCTGCCGAAGGGCTGGGTGGCCAAGGGGTCGCTCGATCGGGAGGTTAGGGCGGGGCGGTTACGCCTCGGCAGCTCCCCCACTAGTGGATGGTATTCCGTAGTGGGGAGGTTATTTGATACCCGCACACCGGGTATGAGGGTAGTTTTAGAGTTGCTCGAGTCGTATTTTATCGTGTGTATCAATATGTAAGAGAACTCCATCAATAATTATGAAAATTTTACCAGGTTCTTCTATATATAACCTGCATGGTTAACATTTATTTAAAATTTGGATTTATCCATGACAATGAATAGATATAGGCTCCGTTTGGGAGGACTTATTTTCACCGGTCAAGCAGTCATGACCGCATGAACCGGGACTTATTTCAAGTCCCGATTCATGCGGTCATGACCGCTTGACCGGTGAAAATAAGTCCCCCCAAACGAAGCAATAGTAGAGTTACAAAATCTGCCAAAATTATGTTTTAGAACCAACTGTAGCATAAATGTCATACCTCCGTCAATTCAAATGACTTAGGTCAGTTTGGTACGGTGATGGCGATCGGGTGGTTGTGATCCATCGTTCGTGAATTCCCGATCTCACCTAAGAAACTCCATCCATGATTGTTTAGGGTTGGTTATAATGAGACTAATGATGATGACATTAATATAATCAGAAGAAATATTCACTATAATGTTGATTTGTGAGGAGAATGAGACTTACCTCTATTCATTCATTACAGGAATATATATAAAAGGTTACAAAATCACATAAAGAAAGATAGGAAACATGGGACTAGTTGGGTGTGTGATGTCGATCATACGCAACTTTCTAACAAGCTCTTTAAAGACACCACTGCATAATCTTTTTGTAGGTCTGCCAATTGTTGTTCAGAGGGCACAAATGGAATAACAATGCCAATTGTCTGACATATATATCCCTTGGTTCGAATCGACGCACTGTTAGACTCAGCCGTCGGTTTTTCTCTAATGAGTTTTTTAGATGCTTTTTCAGGTTATCATCAGATCTGCATGCACCCGCTTGACATCAAGAATGTTTTCTTCATCACCGGAACGGGTGCTACTGATATAAGATGGTGTCATTTGAGCTAAAGAATGCAGGGGCAACATATCAGAGAATGATGGATCGTGTCTTCCGGGAGCAAAAAAGCAAGAACTTGGAGGTCTATGTGAATGATCTTATGATCAAAAGCAGAGATATCGTGTCTCCCCTATAAGACTTTGCGGAACTTTTGACACCTTGAGAAGGTATAAGATGAAGCTCAACCCCCTGAAGTGTGTCTTTGGGGCTAGCAAGGGAAAATTCTTAGGTCATCTTTTCACCCCGGCGGGGGTGGAGCCCAACCCTGACAAAGTAAAGACGATCTTAGAGTTGGAGTCGCCAAGGAACGCAGAGGAGTACCAATGCCTCGCGGGAAAGCTGACCGGACTGTACAGGTTACTCTCCCAGGCAAGGGAGAAATGTTTACCCTTCTTACGGGTATTGCGCGGGAATAAGAAATTTGAATGGACCTCCGAGTGCGTGGACATCACAGCGAGTGCTGCACGTTTTCCTTCTCTTCTTCACAAGTGAAGATCCTAATGATCAATATTCTTATCATAGATGAGAATTTGAAGGAAAAACTCCAATGCATTAGTTAGAGTTCCGGCTGCTACGCACCGAAATAAGTCATTATCGAGACATTGTTGAGGCTGCTCGTGAAATCTGTGGGGAGGTTCAGATGTGTCTCATCTATGGTGCTCTCTACATCCATCAATATTTTCCTTTATGCACGTTCATGCTCGTCGTTCCCAAAAAATTTTTTGTCAGAACAGAACCACCAGATAATCGGTATATAAAAATTCCTGTCTCCGGTCTTTCCACAGACCAGCCCGAACTCCTTGAGATCTCTGACCGTACAAGGAGCACTTGTGACAGTCTTATCCTCCTTTTAAGTGCATTTAAAACACAATTATTTGTTAAGAGAATGTGTCATATAATTAACCTCATCATCAAGCGCTTAATAAATGCTTGGGGCTTACGTAACCCACCTTCAAGCTCTGTAGTCGAACTCTACTTTCATCATCTGACTGGAGAACATCAAATTTTTTATATGACTCCAGAGTTTGATGCTGACACTCGGTAGCAGGTGACAATTCTTGGCATTAGTGCGAAGTGCTTGAAGTATTAAGGCAAATCAACAACTACAACTCCGAAAAATTTATCTCGAGAGTGGGTAGGAAACCCCCCATGCTCGTAAATAATTGTCTGCATTGGATCTGTCGTGATGATCTTTCTAGATTGTACCTCATTTTAGCGTTCAAGATCTTAAACTAAACTTGCAGCCTCATGCAACTCTCAGAAACAAAATGTTATTTGAACCAACATGGTTTAATTGAGATTGAAGGAAAATTTGTATGCATGACAGCTGGTTGCATCCCGATTTTTCTATATACTTTTTAAATTTTAAATCTTTTTATAAAAAATTCTTGCATAAACATATGTTAAAGAAAATGTAACTTGCACTAAATAATTTGTTTGGCAGGGCGGCAGCAAAAACAGACAACTGTGATATTGCTCCTCTCGAGAAAATCAAACTGGTCACTTGAGCCCACTCGATATGTCGTAATCCGCTACTCTCGCGAGAGCAGCTCGTCTACTTTCTCTTTTTCTTAATGGAGTGAAGATCTTAATGGTCAGTAATCTCATCATAAATGAGAATTTAATGGAGAAACTCCAATATATTTGTTGGAGTTTCGGCTGCTACGCACCGAAAGAAGTCATTATCGAGATATTGTTGAGACTACCAGTGCAATCTGTGGGGAGGTTCAGCCAGTTGTCCGGCAAACAAATTTTCTTTCAATCTCAACCAAACCACGTTGGTTCAGATAACATTTTGTTTCTGGAAACTGCATGAGGCTGCAGGTTTTGTTTAAGATCTTGAACGCTAAAATGAGGTACAATCTAGAAATATCATGCCGACAGATACAATGCAGACAATTATTTACGAGGACGGGGGGTTTCTACCCACTCTCGAGACAAAAAATTTGGGGTTTTAGTTGTTGATTTGCCTCGATACTTCAAGCACTTCACACTAATGCCAAGAATTGTCACCTGGTACTGAGTGCTAACATCAAACTCTGGAGTCACATAAAAAATTTGATGTTCTCCAGTCAGAGGATGAAAGTAGAGTTCGATTACAGATCTTGGAGCTGGGTTACATAAGTTCCAAACATTTATTAAACGCTTGATGATGAGGTTAATTATATGACACATTCTCTTAACAAATAATTGTGGTTTGAATGCACTTAAAAGGGGGATAAGACTGTCACAAGTGCTCCTTGTACGGTCGGAGATCACAAGGAGTTCGGGCCGGTCTGTGGAAAGGTCGGAGAAGGGAATTTTTATATACCGAATATCTGGTGTTTCTGTTATGACAAAAAAAGCTTGAGAAATGAAGAGCATGAGCGTGCATAAAAGAAAATATCGATGGATGTAGAGAGCACCGTAGAGGAGATGCATCTGACCCTCACTACAGATTGCACGGGGAGGGTCAACAATATCTCGATAATGACTTATTTTGGTGCGTGACAGCCGAAACTCTAATTAATGCATTGAAGTTTCTCCATCAAATTCTCATCTATGATAAGAGTACTGGTCATTAGGATCTTCACTTATGAAGAAGAGAAGGAAGACGAGCAGTACTCGTTGTGATGTCCTCGCACTCGGAGGTCCATTCAAACTTCTTAATCTCACACAATACCCTGAAAAAGGGGAACATTTCTCCCTTGCCCGAGAGAGTAACCTGCTCAATCCGGTCAGCTTTCCTGCAAGACATTGGAACTTTATTGCATTCCTTGGCGACTCCAGCTCTAGGATCGCCTTTACTTTGTCAGGGTTGGGCTCCACCCACGTCGGGGCGAAGAGATGACCTAAGAATTTTCTTTTGCTAGCCCCAAAGACACACTTCAGGGGATTGAGCTTCATCTTATAACTTCTCAGGGTGTCAAAAGTTCCGCAAAGTCTTATAGGTGAGACCTGATATCCCGGCTTTTGATCATAAGATCATTCACATAGACCTCAAATTTCTTGACTTTTTGCTCCCGGAAGACACGATCCATCATTCTCTGATATGTTGCCCCTGCATTCTTTAGCCCAAATGACACCATCTTATATCAGTAGCACTCATCCCTGTGATGAAGAAAACATCCTTCATGTTGGGCGGGTGCATGCAGATCTGATGGTAACCTGAAAAAGCATTTAAAAAACTCATTAGAGAAAAACCGACGGCTGAGTCTACCAGTGCGTCGATTCGAACCAAGGGATAACAATGCTCGGGACATGTTTTATTCAGTAAAGAAAAGACCATACACATCATCCACCTCCCATCACTTTTTTTCACCATTACCATATTGAAAACCAGTCTAGTTACTCGATCTCCGATACAAATCCGGTCTTGAGCGGCTTACCCACCTCCTCCTGGATGGACTCGGTCAGCTTGTCGGTGACGGACCTTCTCTTTTGTCGGATGGGGCGGGCACCTGGATCGAGGTTGAGACGATGACATGTCATGTCCGAATCGATCCCCGACATGTCTGTCGCGCACTAGGCGAAGACGTCCACGTTTTGCTGGACGCAGACCAGTATCTTCTCCTGATCCTCTAGGCTGAGTTCTCTGCAGATCTTCATCTTTTCCGTCCACCCCTCCTGGGAGAGAACCTCCTACACCATTAGCACTGTAGCCTCCGACCGAGCATGGTCCCCCATGGCCTTGTCCATCTCATTGGCCTCCCCTTACCAAGAGATGGTGTTGACGGTGGTCACGTAGCAATGACTTGCTACCTTCGGGTCTCCGCACATCCTGACCTGGACTCCTCTCACGTTGAACTTCAGGAACTGGTGGAATGAGGAGGGGACGCACCGGAACACGCTGATGAGGGTCTATCGGAAGATGGCATCGTGGCTGCTCGGAGCATCGACGATGACGAACCGGCAGTTCCGGGACTAACCCCACAAGGTCACATGGAGTCTGGCTCCCCCTTCCACCTCCTTCCTCCCCCCGGAGAATCCAAACAGCGGCCCGTCCGAGGCCAGCACTGTTCTCGCCTTCACTTTCATTTCATCGAATGCTTTCTTGAAGATGACGTTGACCGAGCTCCCGTTGTCGACGAGAAACCGGGAGACGGTGAAGTTCTCGATGACTGTCTCGATCACCAGCGCATCGCAGTACGAATCCTCATGGTCTGACATATCCTTCCGAGAGAAGGTGATCTCCTTCGATGGTGTGGCTTGAGACTTTGAAGCAACGCTCCGATGATATATGGTATGGAGGCTTGCCTTGCGGGTGGCCCGGATCCCCACCCCTCCGTGGATTACCCCAATCCCTCCTCGGGTACCCACGTCCGCCCGGTCCCCGCACCGGTCCTCTTCTCGACTCCTCTGGTCAGCTCTTCAATCCGCACTGACAGATGCTGCTCTCTCGGGCCTCCTGCCCTTCTAACTTCCAGGAACTCCGGGCAGGTGATCGTTGTGTTACCTTCCTCCTGACGGTAGTCATAGTAATGCAACACCACCTCCTCCCTTCGCCCGTCCACGGGCTGATTCCTCCAACTTCCTACTCTTCCTCTACCTCTTCCTCTGCCGATCGTCATAACTTGTTGCGACGAGGTTATGAGTGTTTTGGGGTATTGTCTCCACACCTAGGGGTCAAACCTCCTCAGTCCTCCATGGAAGTTCCTCCCTCCTTAGGCGAACCATTTTCCTTGACCCTGAGCGGGCCCTCCTTGTTGCCTCCTCCAACCTGGCTCCTGACCCTCGTGGGGTCCCTGGAACCCTTGCACCCTTGGCTCCTCTCTCCTCCTGCCCTCCTGCGCTCTTTCGGGCCTCTCGCCCTTCTGACTTTCAGGAACTCTGGACATGTGGTCATTGCGTGACCTTCCTCATGATGGTAGTTACAGTGAGCCAACACCACCTCTCTTCACCCCTCCATGTGTTGATTCATCCTTTTGCCTCCTACTCCTCTTTCTTTATCTCTTCCTCGGCCAATCGTCATATCTTGTTGCGGAGGGGTAGGAGTGATTTAAGCTCTGTTTGACACTCCGGCGGGGCGTCGTTCCAGCCTGAACGAGCCGGAGAAAGGATGTTTGGCGAGCTCCGGGCGAGAACGGCCGGCGTAAAAGGGTGAAATCCCGGTGTTTTGACGCTGGTAGGCGGAGCACCAGTCGACCGTTCTAAACGGTCGTTTCCTCTCTCCTGGCTGGCCTCCCGCCGGCTCGAAATATCAAACAGAGCCTTAGGGACTTGTCTCCACCCCTCACCTGCCCTCCATTGAAGTTCCCCCTCCGTGTACAAATCCTCTTCCTTGACCCTGAGCGGCCTTCCTTGCTGCCTCCAACCTGGCTCCTGACCTCCGTGGGGTCCCTGGAACCCATGCGCCCTTGGCGCCTCTCTCATCCTTCCCGCCTGCTGCCTGGAGACTCCCGGCTCCCTCGACTCTGTGTCACAAAGCCTTGCCAACTTTTTTGCGAACACCGGGTTCGCCGCCTGTCCTTCGATCGCTTTCGTCGTTGTTTCCATCAGCTCCTCAAAGGACAACGGGGGGTTTTGAGTATGGCTCATTTTGAAGAAACTGTGGCGCAACCCCACAGTGAATGCAAGTTGGAGAGCATATCTCGGCACTTCTTGGATGAGCAAGATCCCTTCGTGGAACCGATTCACGTAGCTGGCAAGCAACTCCTCCGCACTTTGCTTCATCGGGAGGAGAGACTCAGCACTCTTCTTCCTCTTCTTGCACGTCGAGAAGCGGCTGGAAACTTCGACACAGATCTTCGAACCCGTAGATCGGTCCTGCGGGGAGCTAGTGGAACCAGTCTCTTGTTTTTTTTCTTCAGAGTGATAGCGAAGAGACAGCACTTAAACATATCTGTCATCTGCCTGATGGAGACCGCGTTCTCGAACCATTGCAGGTGCTGGAGGAGATCATCCTTGTTGGTGTAATATGTCATCTCTGGTTCCCTGAACCCTTCTGAAACAGGGGCTGAAACTATCAACTCACAGAATGAGCTTCCCCCACTCGCCGGTCTCGCCTGCTCCACTCGCACGATCAGCTCGTCGGGTGGGCCAGCACTTGTCGGGCTGGGGAACAACTCTTGTCGGGCGAGTTCTCGCTCGAACCCCTCACTACCCATTTCATCCCCTGGCCTCCCTCCCGGGAGATTCTCGCCTATCGACTGAGAAGTTGGCACCTAAACGGCTGCAGTCGAGCACTCCCCCCCCCCCGGGGGGGGGGGGGAGTCCCTGCAGCATCTCCATGATATTTATTCGTGGTGAACTCAAGGAACTTTGCCTTATGCACGAAGTTGCCAGCATTGAATGGCACACCGGGGTTGCCTCACTACGCGCGGACGCCGGCCATGGAACCCGCTCAAGATTTTCTGTACAAGCTACGGTCACGCTCACCGCACCAAAAATATTGAAATTGGAAAACGGTCCGAACGAGAGTTCGGACCCAAGGGGGTAGCTTTACACATACTTCTCCCGAACTAGAACACCTTACCGGACACTAGAAACTAGAAAATAGACAATGAACTGCAGCGCGGAGGTCCTACCACGCACCCGGAAGATCTTAGAACACTTCCCCTCCCAAACCAAAATCTTAGTTGGGCACCTTGGAAGGCACTCGAAGTCAACTAAAAAAAGCATGAGGAATAAGAAGCCAAAAGAACTAGATCTCCTCGGTGCCCACGGGGTCTATTTATAGTTTTCCAAGTCTGGTCTGCTAATAGCAGAATCTCGTCATCTGGTTTTACGAAACGCACCCCAAATTGTTCTGTCAACAGCCAAATTCGTTGTTTGGAGGGGTTATTGACAAGGCAAGACATATTATTTCATGGAGAATCTTTTTAGGACGGGTCGACCATGTTGTGAGACACCCCTGGAGTGGCGAGTGCCAAGATGGGAACGACAACCGCCCGCTCACTCCTAGCCGAGGGAGAGTGCCTGATGAAGCCGACACTCACCTGCCTTTTACTCGCTACCTGGGGCGAGTGCAGACCAGCTACCCCACTCGCCCGGCTATCCGCATACTTGCTGCTTTGGGTGGGTGAGTGCTGGCCTGCCTTCCACACTCGCCCGCTATCCGCACACCTGCTGCTTCGGGCGAGTGCGGGTCTGCTTGCCTCACTCGCCTGCTATCCACATACATGTTGTTTTGGGTGAGTGCGGGATTGCTTGCCCCGCTCGCCGCTCACCTGGTCCTGAGGGCTCATTTACACTTTGGATTTCTCAGATGAACCCTCTCGGCGAACAAGGGGTTGTACAGCCTTGTTGTCGCAATATAGTTAGATAGACTCGCTAGTTTTAAGACCCAGAACGGTCAAAATAATTCGTATCCATAACCCTTCACATATTCCATAAGCCAAGGCCCTGATCTCCGTCTCAACGCTAGATCTGACAACCACATGTTGTTTTTTGCTCCTCCAGGTGACTAAGTTTTCACCCACCATAGTGCAATACCCAGACGTCGACTGTTGATCATCAATCGATCCGGTCCAGTCAGCATTTGTGTACACTGCAATGGTCAGCTCTTCATTAGATGAAAACAAGATGCCCTCCCCGGTGAGGATTTGAGATATCTAAAAGCACGATTAGCAACATCAACACGACGGGCCTTGGGGGAGTGCATATATTGTCTGAACAGTCCAACAACATTGGAGATATTTGGGCGAGTATGCGACAGGTAGATCATTTTTCCAACTAGCCTCTGAAAGCTGGGAATGTGCTCAATCGTGTCACCATCATCTTTCCCAAGTCTTTTATTGGAGTGTCAGCTGGTCTGCACTCACTCATTCTTGAGACTTCGAGGAGGTCAAGAGCATATTTTCTCTGTGATATGAATATTCAATCTTTGGACCTCGCAACCTCAATACCTAAGAAGTACTTGAAGTTCCCCAAGTCTTTTACTTTAAATTCTTTCGCCAGTATCACTTTCAAGTCCTTGTTTATTGGATCGAGTTATATGAGAGGTTGTTCTCCGAGTTGTAGGAGCATTGTCTCAGAGTTTGTAGGATTTGAGGCTCCGAGGTGTAAGATTGTTATAATCTAAGTTTTTGTGAAGTAGCCGAGTCTTGCCCGAAGTGCTAGATAGGCGAGGCGGGATAGTGGACGTACTCATTTTGGGGAACCATTATAAATTTTTGTGTCTGTGTTGTGCTTATGTGTGATTTATATATCAATATTTTTATTCTGCAAAAAGACGCAGAACTCACATATTCATCCCCCTCTAGGTAGTCTAGGTAGACAACTAGATACTTTCAATTGGTATCAGACATTATGGGAAAAGTCCTTTTGTGCAAGGTTGGATCACACGATTACGTTTCTAGTAAGATGTTCAAGCTACTCACATCAGTGATCTGCAGGAAGAGCATCAATTGGGGAGTGATTTTGTTTGGGAAAATCAAGGAATGTCTGGATGCACCAAATTTTGGAAGAATTCTCACTCTCTACTTGAATCAAATGGACAGAAATCTGTTTGATATGTCTTCAGGTATACATATTCATCACCTGAAGAAGATTGACTCATCCATCTTCAGCATATGAGAGCGAAGAATTCCTAGGGAAGGTAGGATAAGACACATCCATCTGTGCAGATTGTTGATGTTCCCATCTCTCCCGAGTCACTTCCAGTAGCCACAGAGCCCAGAGAGACAGAGATTACTGAGACTACAGAGACAGTGGTTGGAGATACAGTTGTTCTTCTTGTCGAGACAAATGTTGCTGATGAGGATGGTGATATTGAGGCGGATGTTGATACTGATGTTGGTGTTGATGAAGTTGAGGATGTTGATCTTGATGATAATGATAATGATGATGATGTTGATGACAATGATGGTGAGGCTGAGGAAGAAAATGTTATTGCTAATGATGAAATTGCTGCTTCTGCCAAAATGATAGCAACTCTCCCAAAAGATCTCCCAGTTATGGCTAAGGAGGTGCAGAACCAGCCATCAGATTTGCTTCAAGAGCAAATTGACAAGTTTATCTATGATCTTGAGGCAAGGATTGCCAAAATTCTTGGTGGCCCTGGAGTTCAGACCAAAACGGATTTGGGTGCTCCAGTTGAGGGCAAGCATGCTATTGAGCTTTCTGATGAGGAAGGAGAAACATATGAGGTTCCTCCTGTCCTAGAGGGTGAAGATCATCCTATGCTCAAGGCCCATATCTCCTCAGTGGTAGATATCTCTGGTGACCATGAGATTCACTCTGAACTTCCCTCACCTCCAAGACCTCAAGTTGAGGATGTTCCCAGTTCCAGTTCTGATAGTACTCTACTGAAATCTTTTGAAGTCATGCTTGTAAAGCAAAGAGCTCACTTTGATGTTTCTCTGAAGAAAGTACTTAACAAGGTAGAGAGGTTGAAAGATACATGAATAATGGACATGTTAAAGTCAAGGTCCGTTTTGAGAAGCTGGAATCCAACCTGGATAATTGGCTAGTGCAAGGTGGCAAAGCAATTTTGCACACAATGAAAGGACTTAGGCAATCTGAAGGAGACAAGGCATATGCATGACGCGGCAAAAACTATTATTAATGCACAAAACATCGGGATGCACCATTTTGATGAACAGATGGTCTGCTTCAGAAATACCATTGTTAATGTTGAAGCTGGAGAGGTCAGAAAGAGGGAGGGTAAACTTCAAAACATGGTGAATTGACTTGAAGTTGCCATGCAACAACAGTTTCAAGGTGTCAATACATACTGTTATGAAAACTTCAAGTGGCTGCATGGAGAATTCTTTGGAGCTCAAGTAAATGTTGAAGCCAGAATGCCAGAACCAGTACATGATGTTGTTCAACCTGCACAGGATTACTCCCAATACTGGACGGATACTCAGAACTATTCTCAAGAATATTATCAGTATGGTACAAAAACTATTGTTGCTGCTGTTGAGGCTATGAATATTATCAGTGTGTTGAGATTATTGGAGAACCAATCCAACCAGCTCTTAAGAAAAGAAGATATGGAGAAGATCCCTCTGCTCACAGGTCTGACCCGAACAGGAAACTTGTTGAAGTATGGAGCTCAATCTCCAAAGGCATTATACTAACACTTCCACACTAGGTGACTTGGCAAATGAAGATAGATGGTTGCACTACAACAGAGAGGAATGGCAAAAGAATGATGTGGCAAATGTAAAGAGGAGGATACAATTCAGGAAGTACAGGAAAGATGATTCAGATGCTCCTCCTCCTCCAAAATATTTCCCAAATCCAAAAACATATTTTGTCAGGCAAAATGAGAAGACCAGGGGAAAGACTGCTTAGTGTTCATATTCTATGTCTGTGATTGTATGTGAATCCTGAAATGTCATTAAGAACTATTTATATAACATTACTATTTTGTTGAGATTTCTGCTAGTTTTACTTTATTTCATTTCCTTATATGTTTTTGTTTAAGATTATTTTATGGGCAATTCACCTTACTGTATAGGGTTCTGACTTCTTCGAATCAGGTTATTGTGGATGCAATACCCGGCACCATGGATCTAGGTTGGGATAATGTGTTCATGGGGTGGAAACACTAGGGAAATCTGCGTCCTTAAAAGTGTGGGCCACGACGCCACTAGAGAAGACCAGGGGAAAAGCTGGCCTTCGCTCTAATCATCTCGGCCCGGAGGCTCCTGCCCTACTTCCAGGCACACTCCATCCGATTGGTGACTGACCATCCCCTCCGCAACATCTTTGAGGGGGTGGAGCATTCGGGCAGGCTAGCCAAATGGTCAGTAGAGCTAAGCGAGTTTGACATCTCCATCGTCCCCCGCCTCTCGATCAAGGCTCAAGCGATGGCCGACTTTTTGGCCGTCTACGTGGTCGATGTGGCGGAGGAGGAACTCACTCGTCCGGCTTCGTGGAAGGTGAAGGTGGACGGCGCTTAGAGAAACATTCCTTAGGGGTAGGGGTAGTCTTGGAAAGCCCCCAAGGGGCGAGGATTGAGCAAACAATGGTGGTGCACTTCCCTATCACTAACAACCAGGCCGAGTATGAGGCCGTAATAGCAGGGCTACGCCAGGACAGGGAACTGGGGGTGCTAGACGTGGAGGTCTTCACTGACTCTATGGTGGTGGCTTTCCAGATCAACGGGGAATTCGAGGTGAGGGAACCTACCCGTCGGCTATACTTAGCAAAAGCGAAGAGGGTCATCGACACATTTCAGACATTCTCCATCCGACACGTGCCCAGGGACGAGAACGAGCAGGTCGATCAGCTGGCGAAGCATGGCCCCCGGATGGGGGGTACCATCACCGATCTATTTCGCTCTTCCATTGAAGAGGGAGAGCTGATGGAAGTGAGAGAAAAATTATAGAAAATGACTCGCTTTGCTTTAGAAATTCCATTTTCATATGTCTTCTGGAATTCACTCTGGACCTAAAATGAATGTGCAGGTGTTAAGGTATACTTTGCAATATCTACTGAGCTAAAGTACCATGAAATTAGTTATATAAAATGTTCATGATAATGAAGTTGTACTTTGCAATATATCTGTTGGCGCATTTATATATCGATCTCCTATACCTTTATGCATCAACACATGAGAGTAGCTGCAGGGCCATTTCTCCCTCTATTAAAATCAATAGCAGCATCAATAGACAGAAGAATGTACCAAGAGTTCTCCCGACCGCAGCATCTAAACTGCTATTGCATTTCTCCCTCTATTGATGGCACAGTACTCACACAACATGCACTAAACTGCTACACAGGAGCCCGCGGCTGCTGCATTTTTTGTCCAGTCAAGATTAACCACAAATATCGGCATGCATCTGCAGGAATACGCACAACATCTGCTGGAATCTGCAGGAATACCTTAGTGGATTTAGGAATGGCGGAGGAATAAAAGAATAAAAGGAAGAAATAGGAGGAAGAAGAAGAAGGGGGGAAGTGTTACCTGTGGTTGCTTGCGAGCAGAGAAAATACACCATCGGCGGGATGTACTCTACAATAGGTAGATCGAGGGAGGGGAGCGATCTGCTAGGCCTTTTTGAGGAGGATAAAGCAGTGCACGATGGTAAAATAGGGGAGGAACAGGCGATGGAGAGGAAGGTGTGAAGCGCCAGAGGAGGTGCGTGGAGCCCTGTCAAATTGTGAGATTCTAAAGTTGTTCGAGTTAGATGTTAAGAGAAGGTTGTTTGTTGTCGTGACGTTAGAGATAGGAAAGGTTTGCTGCTGTGAAATCAATTCCCGATTGAATTAGGTGCAGTTGTTGCTTGTATTCTGTTTCTTGTTGCTGTTTGGGAAGATGATAAACAGTGACCCGAATAATTAGTTGTAAAGTCTAAGTTAAGGAACAGTGTTATCTAATGTTGGAGAGTAACATTGTTGTTGCTTGAACGGTGAAATGGAGAACAGTTAATGTAGGTGATTGATATTGATGAAAAAGACTGCTATGATGAACAGTTACATTGGAAATTTAATGTTTCGGAAGAGTTTAAGAGTTAGGAAATGTTGCGTGCTTTCCAATTGAAAGGTGAAGTTGGCTTCGTGCTTTCGTGTGAGTGCTTTCGTGTGAACTGTGAAAAAGAGAGTGATTTTCCTCTTTGTGCGATAGAGATTACGTGAAACCTCTTTGCAGAGTAGCTAGAGATTTCGTGGAACCACCTTAAGTGTGGGGAGTGAGTGAATTTAGATTGTGGCTTCTCAAATTAGTAAAGTGTTTAGAGATTTTGTAGATCCACTAATTGTGAGAGTGAGTGAAGTTTCTTCTTGGTGCTCGTGTGTGGTAACGGCCGACCTCGGAGTGGAAGATCGAAGGTGACAAGGAGTTCCTCGCGTGATCGCCGTCGACTTTGGATACGGAAAGACGCATCTTTCCATGGGCAATTTGTTTCTACCTTCTTACTTTGTGTGTGTCTAAATTTTCTCATTAGAATAAATAGACTCATTGTTGGGTTTTCGCCGGAAATTTTGTCAGCGAACGCGACATCGAAAACTACAAATGGAAACGTATTCGGAGTTCACGATTTCCGTTTTGCTACGACAAGGGGAACGGAACGAAAATTGCAAACTTCCTTCCCAAATTTAAAAATTGAACCATTTTTTAAGAAATTTAATTTTGAAGCAAAATAGTTGATTTTGTGTTTTTTTTTCAAAATTGCTAAGCTTTCAAGTATTTGTAATGCACACTCAAAATTTGGCAAAGATATTAATTTAGTCATCGTATGCATTTAAGGTTTCCTAGAAAAACCGACAAACGCGCAAACCCTATGTGTCGTCCTGCATCGATTTGCCTATAGGATTTATATAATTTGGTGACTAAATCATGATCTAATGCTTGTTTTATAGATAAAGATTCAAGTAAACTAAATGAAATGACAGTTGAAATTGAATTAAATGAAATGATATAAAAAATATGCAAATAATAATAATATAGTAATCATACAATTAATAAACAAGAAACCCAAACAAAAACAGGGACCGAGTTTAAAACATGAATTATACCACCAAATATTCAAAAGTAGTGACAACGAGGTAACATAATTTCTTATAAACTATTCTAATAATGTAACAAAAAGCTATTAGTCATTTGGTATTCACAAGTGATTGTCACTCAACAGGAAAAGCTAAAAGGTTAGTTGATTCGAAATATGCATAACCATGACTTTGCAGAACCGAGCGTATTAAATATAATGTACCTCACCAAGGAATCTCAAAGCCATCTCCTAGGATGTGTAACGAGCGCCACCGTGTCCAAATATGTAGGCATTCTCGCCACAGCTGGGACGCTTAAAGAAGCTGATGTTTTCAATAATTCATAGTACCTATTAAAATAGAAAAAGACAATGAACTGCAACGATCAACACTATATTATGATTAAAACATAAATAAAAGAAAAGCAATGAAAAAAAGTCAAGGGGCTAAGGTAATATATATGTACTGTGTTTTCCATGGAATCACAGAAGGCTAGGCCCAAGTGCCCAACGCCCACTCCCAACTCTATCAACTCTAAAAAAATGTGTGCTAGAGGTCAAAGACTACGCGCGCGTGAGTGTATTAAGAATATAATCATACATCAAAAAATTCATGTAGTCTTAGATATTGATCATGGGTCTTTTCACTTCCAACCATTTGGCTTTTAAGCAGAATGCTCATAGTCACAAAATACAAGCCGGATTTCTACTCCTATTCCAACGTTAGAGAAGAAGCCTTGTAATTCAAGAAATAATAATTACTCTTCAAAATCTTCATAAACGTAAGTTATGTTAATCTTTTTAAAATAAATTTATATAGTTTAAAAGCGAGTACTGGATAATTAATTCGAAGTTTTATTTAGAAGTATATATGCAAGGTTTGTATTTTGAGAAAAGAGGAAGCTAAGAGAGATTAAATGAGAACTCCCAGAACATCAAATTCAAAGGTTAAAGCCCTTCAAGAGATGAGTTGCTCAATGCCTCGAGTTTTGAAAAATAATGTCCTCAAGAGATGAGTTCTTCATAGATAACTGAGTAAATCTGAAATTAAGTTTAGACACAATTATTTTCTGAATAAAACATTTTGAACAGCTGTTGTGAAAAATTCAGATCTGGCTAAATTATTGATATATAATTACGAATTTTTTACCAAGTTCCTCTATATATAACATGCATGTTGAAGATTTATTTAAATTTTGGATTTATCCATGCCAAATGAATAGATATAGTAGAGTTATAAAATCTGCCAAAATTATGTTTTAGAACCAGTTGTAGTAAAAATATCATAACTCGGTCAATTCTAAATTTTAAGCACACCTGCTTGTTGATGTGCCTTGGTCCACTTTAAATTAGCACATTAGAATTGGCTACCAAATCACCAAATGAAGGTTGTCTTGGAGGCTTGCGGGTTAATGAGTGTCTCTATGTGTATGCGAGCAATAGCAAAAGAGCTGAAATCACTTGTTAGAGAAATTTCTCAATATAAGACACTGTAATCATGAAAATGGAAATTGTATGAAGAAAGATAGCACCACTGAAATTTAGGTAAAGTAATACAGCAAATCAACCAAATTTTACAACAAATAGTATCACGATATGAAGAAAACCATGATGGTTAACACAAATAAAGTTTTCCAAAACTAAATAAATATCAGTTTGTCATGAGGATTTTTAGGATTAAAATTCATCTTTTATTAGCATATAACCTCACTTTTGAAAACAATGTACCAGGAAATACTGACTTGATTTTGAACTTAAAATCAAGTTTATGATATTGATATTGCAATACCCAGTTTAAAGTTCATGGGAGAATGTGGGAAGCAACCTCCTTCGCCATATAACTCATATTCATATGAAGGAGAAATTATTCCAAAATAGAACAATGGTAGACATTGTTGTGGGTGCTTGAGGGTGCCTCCCCTGTGCTCATCATATACAACCTCCAAAGCTCTGCCATCCTTCAAACAACGTCCAAGAACACTTTTTTCCTAATGATTTTCCTTTTTGGTGCTCCAGGTCGGGTGAATCTCAGCAATCTGTTGGGAATTGGCGAAGTGTGGGCGGTCAAGAGGCCGCTTGACCTCGGCGGCGTAGAGGCCGCCCAATCTGGGCGGCCAAAGGGCTGCCCGATTTGGGAGGCCTTGCACGCCCGGCTGGGCAGCGGCAGAGGGACAGGCGGCCAAGAGGTCGCCCGTCCCGGAAGCCAAGAGGCCAGCCGATCTGGGTGGCTTTGAGCACCCGGCTGGGTGTTGGTGGAGGGCCGGCGGGCCACCTGATTTGGGCGGCCGAAGGGCTGGGTGGCCAAGGGGTCGCTCGATTTGGGAGCTTAGGGCGGGGCGGTTACGCCTCGGCAGCTCCCCCACTAGTGGATGGTATTCCGTAGTGGGGAGGTTATTTGATACCCGCACACCGCATATGAGGGTAGTTTTAGAGTTGCTCGAGTCGTATTTTATCGTGTGTATCAATATGTAAGAGAACTCCATCAATAATTATGAAATTTTTACCAGG
This sequence comes from Platanthera guangdongensis, assembly GCA_039583875.1. Taxonomy (NCBI): domain Eukaryota; kingdom Viridiplantae; phylum Streptophyta; class Magnoliopsida; order Asparagales; family Orchidaceae; genus Platanthera; species Platanthera guangdongensis. Next base: position 24,077,850 of record CM077162.1, on the reverse strand, counting down.
TTCTTCTATATATAACATGCATGGTTAACATTTATTTAAAATTTGGATTTATCCATGACAATGAATAGATATAGTAGAGTTACAAAATCTGCCAAAATTATGTTTTAGAACCAACTGTAGTATAAATGTCATACCTCCGACAATTCAAATGACTTAAGGTCAGTTTGGTACGGTGATGGCGATCGGGTGGTTGTGATCCATTGTTCGTGAATATCCGATCTCACCTAAGAAACTCCATCCATGATTGTTTAGGGTTGGTTATAATGAGACTAATGATGATGACATTAATATAATCAGAAGAAATATTCACTATAATGTTGATTTCTGAGGAGAATGAGACTTACCTTTATTCATTCATTACAGGAATATATATAAAAGATTGCAAAATCACATAAAGAAAGATAGGAACATAATAATAAAGATACTTCAAAATGCTCTACACCCCCCTCAAGTTGGCCAGTTGGGTGTGTGATGTCGATCATACACAACTTTCTAACAAGCTCTTTAAAGACACCACTGCATAATCTTTTTGTAGGAGGTCTGCCAATTGTTGTTCAGAGGGCACAAATGAAATAACAATGTCCTCTATCTATATTTTTTTGATGAAGTATCTGTCAATTTCAATATGTTTCGTACAGTCATGTTGCACGGAATTGTGAGCAATACTGATCGCAGCCTTTGTACAACCCCGTGTTCATTGAGTGAGTTCGTCAGAAAAATCAAAGGTGTAAATTGGCCATCGGGACCAGGTGAGCGGCGAGTGGGGCAAGCTGGCCCGCACTCGCCCAAAGCAGCAAGTTTGTGGATAGCGGGCGAGTGGGGCAAGCAGGCCCGCACTCGCCCAAAGCAACAGGTGTGCGGATATCGGGCGAGTGGGGCAGGCAGGCCAGCACTTGCCCAAAGCAGTAGGTGTGCGGATAGTCGGGCGAGTGGAACAGCCTATCCGCACTCGCCTCAGGTAGCGAGTAAGAGGCAGGCGAGTGTCGGCTTCATCGGGCACTCACCCTCAGCTAGGAGTGAGCGGGCAGTTGTCGTCCCCATCTAGGCACTCACCACTCCAATGGAGTATGACATCATGGTCGACCCGTCCTAGAAAGATTCTCCATGGAATAATATGTTTGGGCATGTCAATAACACCTCCAAACAGCGGAGTTAGCTGGCCTCGGACGGGCCGCTATTTGGATTCTTCGGGGAGAGGAAGGGGGTGGAAGGGGGAGTCAGACTCCGTGTGACCTTGGGGGGTCAGTCCCAGAACTGTCGGATCGTCATCGTCGACGCTCCAAGCAGCTACAATGTCATCTTCGGATGGACACCTCATCAGCGCATTCTGGTGCGTCCCCTCCTCATTCCACCAGTGTCTGAAGTTCAACGTGAGAAGAGTCCAGGTCAGGATGCGAGTAGATCCGAAGGTAGCAAGTCAGTGCTACGTGACCATCGTCAACACCATCTCTTGGCAAGGGGAGGCCGAGGAGATGGACAAGGCCATGGAGGACCATGCTCGGTTGGAGGCTGCAGTGGTAATGGTGGAGGAGGTTCTCGCCCAGGAGGGGAGGACGAAAAAGGTGAAGATCAACAGAGAGCTCAGCCTAGAGGATCAGGAGAAGATACTAGTCTGCGTCCAGCAGAACGTGGACGTCTTCGCCTAGAGCGCGGAAGACATGTCGGGGATCAATGCGGACTTGACATGTCATCGTCTCAACCTCGATCCAAGTGTCCGCCCCATCCGACAAAAGAGAAGGTTCGTCGCCGACAAGCTGACCGAGCCCATCCGGGAGGAGGTGGGTAAGCCGCTCAAGGCCGGATTTGTATCGGAGATCCAATACCTAGACTGGGTCTCCAATATGGTAATGGTGAAAAAAGTGATGGAATGTGGATGATGTGTATGGATTTTTCTTCACTGAATAAAGCATGCCTCAAACATTGTTATCTCTTGTCTCGAATCGACGAGCTGATAGACTCAGTCGTCGGTTTTTCTCTAATGAGTTTTTTAGATGCTTTTTCAAGTTACCATGAGATCCGCATGCACCAGCCCGACACCAAGAATGTTTTCTTCATCACCGGGACGGGTGCTACTGATATAAGATGGTGTCATTTGGGCTAAAGAATGTAGGGGCAACATATCAGAGAATGATGGATCGTGCCTTCCGGGAGTAAAAGGATAAGAACTTGGAGGTCTATGTGAATGATCTTATGATCAAAAGTAGGGATATCGGGTTTCACCTATAAGACTTTGCGGAACTTTTGACACCTTGAGAAGGTATAAGATAAAGCTCAACCCGTTGAAGTGTATCTTTGGGGCTAGCAGGGAAAATTCTTAGGTCATCTCTTCACCCCGGCGGGGGTGGAGCACAACCCTGACAAAGTAAAGGCGATCTTAGAGCTGGAGTCGCCAAGGAACGCAGAGGAGTACTAATGTCTCGCGGGAAAGCTGACCGGACTGAGCAGGTTACTCTCTCAGGCAGGGGAGAAATGTTTACCCTTCTTCAGGGTATTGCACGGGAATAAGAAATTCGAATGGACTTCCGAATGCGGGGGCATCACAGCGAGTGTTGCACGTTTTCCTTCTCTTATTCACAAGTGAAGATCCTAATGATCAATACTCTTATCATAGATGAGGATTTGAAGGAGAAACTTTAATGCATTATTTAGAGTTCTGGCTGCTACGCATCGAAATAAGTCATTATCGAGACATTGTTAAGGCTGCTCGTGCAATCTGTGGGGAGGTTCAGATGTCTCTCATCTATGGTGCTCTCTACATTGATCGATATTTTCCTTTATGCACGCTCATGTTCGTCGTTCCCGAATTTTTTTTTGTCATAACAGAACCACCAGATAATCGGTATATAAAAATTCCTATCTTCAGTCTTTCCACAGACCAGCCCGAACTTCTTGAGATCTCCGACCGTGCAAGGAGCACTTGTGACAGTCTTATCCTCCTTTTAAGTGCATTCAAATCACAATTATTTGTTAAGAAAACGTGTCATATAATTAACCATCATTATCAAGCGCTTAATAAATGTTTGGGGCTTATGTAACTCAGCTTCAAACTCTGTAGTCGAACTCTACTTTCATCCTCTGACTGGAGAACATCAAATTTTTTATATGACTCCAGGGTTTGATGCTGGCACTCGGTAACAGGTGGCAATTCTTGGCATTAGTGCGGAGTGCTTGAAGTATTGAGGCAAATCAACAACAACACAACTCCGAAAAATTTGTCTCGAGAGTGGGTAGGAAACCCCCCGTCCTCGTAAATAATTGGCTACATTGGATCTGTTGTCATGATCTTTCTAAATTGTACCTCATTTTAGCGTTCAAGATCTTAAACAAAACTTGCAGCCTCATGCAACTCCCAGAAACAAAATGTTATTTGAACCAACATGGTTTGATTGAGATTGAAGGAAAATTCGTCTGCATGACAGCTGGCTGCATCCTGATTTTTCTATATATTTTTTAAATTTTAATTTTTTTAATAAAAAATTCTTGCATAAACATATGTTTATACATGTCATGTTAAAGAAAATGTAACTTGCACTAAATCATTTGTTTGGCAGGGCGGCAGCAAAAACAGACAACTGTGATGTTGCTCCTCTCGAGAAAATCACACTGGTCACTTGAGCCCACTCGATATGCCCTAATCCGTTACTCTCGCGAGAGCTGCACGTCTTCCTTCTCTTTTTCTTAAATGAGTGAATATCTTAAAGGTCAGTACTCTCATCATAGATGAGAATTTGAAGGAGAAACTTCAATACATTGGTTGGAGTTTCGGCTGCTACGCATCGAAAGAAGTCATTATCGAGATATTGTTGAGACTACCAGTGCAATTTGTGGGGAGGTTCAGCCAGTTGTCCGGCAAACAAATTTTCTTTCAATCACAACCAAACCACGTTGGTTCAGATAACATTTTGTTTCTGGAAGCTGCATGAGGCTGCAAGTTTTGTTTAAGATCTTAAACGCTAAAATGAGGTACAATATAGAAAGATCATGCCGACAGATACAATGCAGACAATTATTTACGAGCACGGGGGGTTTCTACCCACTCTCGAGACAAAACATTTGGGGTTTTAGTTGTTGTTGATTTGCCTCAATATTTCAAGCACTCCGCACTAATGTCAAGAATTGTAACTGGGTACCGAGCCCTAACATCAAACCCTGGAGTCATATAAAAAATTTGGTGTTCTCCAGTCAGAGGATAAAAATAGAGTTCGACAACAGAGCTTGGAGCTGGGTTACATAAGTTCCAAACATTTATTAAACAATTGATGATGGAGTTAATTATATGACACATTCTCTTAACAAATAATTGTGGTTTGAATGCACTTAAAAGGGGATAAAACTGTCACAAGTACTCCTTGCACGGTCGGAGATCTCAAGGAGTTCGGGCTGGTCTGTGGAAAGGCTAGAGAAGGGAATTTTTATATACCGATTATCTGGTGTTTCTGTTACGACGAAAAAAAATTTGGGAAAATGAAAAGCATGAGCGTGCATAAAAGAAAATATCGATGGATGTAGATAGCACCGTAGATGAGACGCATCTGACCCTCCCCACAGATTGCACGGGCAGGCTCAACAATATCTCGATAATGACTTATTTTGGTACGTACCAGTGGGAACTCTAACTAATGCATTGAAGTTTCTCCATCAAATCCTCATCTATAATGAGAGTTGTTCATTAGGATCTTCACTTATGAAGAAGAGAAGGAAGACGAGCAGTACTCGCTGTGATGTCCTCGCACTTGGAGGTCCATTCAAACTTCTTATTCTCACGCAATACCCTGAAGAAGGGTGAACATTTCTTCCTTACCTGGGAGAGTAACTTGCTCAGTCCGACCAGCTTTCCTGCGAGGCATTGATACTTTTCTACATTCCTTGGCGACTCCAGCTCTAGGATCGCCTTTACTTTGTCAGGGTTGGGCTCCACCCTCGTCGGGGTGAAGAGATGACCTAAGAATTTTCCTCTGCTAGCCCCAAAGACACACTTCAGGGGGTTGAGCTTCATCTTATACATTCTCAATGTGTCAAAAGTTCCGCAAAGTCTTATAGGTGAGATCCGATATCCCTGCTTTTGATCATAAGATCATTCACATAGACCTCCAAGTTCTTGTTCTTATTGCTCGCGTAAGACACGATCCATCATTCTCTGATATGTTGCCCCTACATTCTTTATCCCAAATGACACCATCTTATATCAGTAACACTCGTCCCGGTGATGAAGAAGACATCCTTGATGTAGGGCGGTGCATGCGGATCTGATGGTAACCTGAAAAAGCATTTAAAAAACTCATTAGAGAAAACCTGGACGGCTGAGTCTACCAGCGCGTCGATTCGAATCAAGGGATAACAATGTTCGGGGCATGTTTTATTCAGTAAAGAAAAGTTCATACACATCATCCACCTCCCATCACTTTTTTTCACCATTACCATATTAAAGACTCAGTCTAGGTACTCGATATCTGATACAAATCCGGTCTTGAGCGGCTTACCCACCTCCTCCCGGATGGACTCGGTCAGCTTGTCGGTGACGGACCTTCTCTTTTGTCGGATGGGGTGGGCACTTGTATCGAGGTTGAGACGATGACATGTCATGTCCGATCGATCCCCGACATGTCTGTCGCGCTCTAGGCGAAGACGTTCATATTTTGCTGGACGCAGACTAGTATCTTCTCCTGATACTCTAGGCTGAGCTCTCTGCAGATCTTCATCTTTTTCGTCCTCCCCTCCTAGGAGAGAACCTCCTCCACCATTACCACTGTAGCCTCTGACCGAGCATGATCACCATGGCCTTGTCCATCTCATCGGCCTCCCCTTGCCAAGAGATGGTGTTGACGGTGGTCACATAGCACTGACTTGCTACCTTCGGGTCTCCTCACATCCTGACCTGCACTCCTCTCACGTTGAACTTCAGGCACTGGTGGAATGAGGAGGGGACGCACCGGAACGCGCTGATGAGGGTCCATCTGAAGATGGCATTGTGGCTGCTCGGAGCGTCGACGATGACGAACCGGCAGTTCCGGGACTAACCCCCCAAGGTCACATGGAGTCCGGCTCCCCCTTCCACCTCCTTCCTCTCCCCGGAGAATCCAAACAGCGGCTCGTCCGAGGCCAGCACTCTTCTCGCCTCCACTTTCATTTCATCGAATGCTTTCTTGAAGATGACGTTGACCGGGCTCCCGTTGTCGACGAGAAACCGGGAGATGGTGAAATTATCGATGACTGTCTCGATCACCAGCGCATCGCAGTACAAATCCTCATGGTCTGACATATCCTTCCGGGAGAAGGTGATCCTCTCCTTCGGTGGTGGGGCTTGAGACTTTGAAACAACGCTCCGATGATATATGGTATGGAGGCTTGTCTTGCGGGTGGCCCCGATCCCCGCCCCTCCGTGCATTACCTCAATCCCTCCTCGGGCACCCACGTCCGCCCGGTCCACGCACCGTCCTCTTCTCAACTCCTCCGGTCACCTCTTCAATCCGCACTGACGGATGCTGCTCTCTCGGGCCTCCCGCCCTTCTAACTTCCAGGAACTCCGGGCAGGTGGTCATTGTGTTACCTTCCTCCTGATGGTAGTCATAATAAGGCAACACCACCTCCTCCCTTCGCCCGTCCACGGGCTGATTCCTCCTGCTTCCTACTCCTCTTACTCTACCTCTTCCTTTGTCGATCGTCATAACTTGTTGCGACGAGGTTAGGAGTGGCTTGGGGTCTTGTCTCCACACCTAGGGGTTGAACCTCCCCTGTCCTCCATGGAAGTTCCTCCCTCCTTAGACGAACCCTCTTCCTTGACCCTGAGCGGGCCCTCCTTGCTGCCTCCTCCAACCTGGCTCCTGACCCTCGTGGGGTCCCTGGAACCCTTGCGCCCTTGGCTCCTCTCTCTCCTGCCCTCCTGCGCTCTTTCGGGCCTCTCGCCCTTCTGACTTTCAGGAACTCTGGACTTTTAAGCCCCAGATCGGTCAAAATAATTTGTATCCATGGCCCTTCACATATTCCATAAGCCAAGGCCCTGACCTCCATCTCAACGCTAGATCTGACAACCACATGTTTTTTGCTCCTCCAGGTGACTAAGTTTCCACCCACCATAGTGCAATACCCAGACGTCGACTGTTGATCATCAATCGATCCGGTCCAGTCAGCATCTGTGTACACTGGAATGGTCAGCTCTTCATAGGAGATATTTGGGCGAGTATGCGACCGGGAGATCATTTTTCCAACTAGCCTCTGAAAGCTGGGAATGTCCTCAATCGTGTCACCATCATCTTTCCCAAGTCTTTTATTGGAGTGTCAGTCGGTCTGCACTCACTCATTCTTGAGACTTTGAGGAGGTCATGAGTATATTTTCTCTGTGATATGAATATTCAATTTTTGGATCTCGCAACCTCAATACCTAAGAAGTACTTGAAGTTCCCCAAGTCTTTTACTTTAAATTCTTTCGTCAGTATCACTTTCAAGTCCTTATTTATTGGATCGAGTTATATGAGAGGTTGTTCTCCGAGTTGTAGGAGCATTGTCTCAGAGTTTGTAGGAGTTGAGACTCTGAGGTGTAAGATTGTTATAATCTAAGATTTTGTGAAGTAGCCGAGTCTAGCTCGAAGTGCTAGATAGGCGAGGCGGGATAGTGGAAGTACCCATCTTGGGGAACCACTATAAATCTTTGTGTCTGTGTTGTACTTCTGTGTGATTTATATATCAATATTTTTATTCTGCAAAAAGACGCAGAACTCACATATTCATCCCCCTCTAGGTGATCTAGGTAGACAACTAGAAACTTTCAATTGGTATCAGATATTATGGGAAAAGTCCTTTTGTGCAAGGTTGGATCACACGATTACGTTTCTGGTAAGATGTTCAAGCTACTCACATCAGTGATCTGCAGGAAGAGCATCAATTGGGGAGTGATTTTGTTTGGGAAAATCAAGGAATGTTTGGATGCACCAAATTTTGAAAGAATTCTCACTCTCTACTTGAATCAAATGGACAGAAATCAGTTTGATATGTCTTCAGGTATACATATTCATCACCTGAAGAGGTTGACTCATCCATCTTCAGCATATGGGAGCGAAGAATTCCTAGGGAAGGTAGGATGAGAGCTGAAGCAGAGGAAGAGGAATTTTTTGAGGAGAGAATTCCAACTCCCATCTCCAATGACACACCTGAGAGTTCTGGTGCAGTTACTCAGGGACATACACATCCTTCTGTGCAGATTGTTGATGTTCCCATCTCTCGCGAGTCATTTCCAGTAGCCACAAAGCCCAGAGAGACAGAGATTACTGAGACTACAGAGACAGTGGTTGGAGATACAGTTGTTCTTCTTGCTGAGACAGTTGTTCCAGATGAGGATGGTGATATTGAGGCGGATGTTGATACTGATGCTGTGTTGATGAAGTTGAGGATGTTGATCTTGATGATAATGATAATGATAATGATCATGATGATGATGTTGTTGACAATGATGATGTTGTTGACAATGATGATGATGTTGTTGACAATGATGGTGATGTTGTTGACAATGATGGTGAGGCTGAGGAAGAAAATGTTATTGTTAATGATGAAATTGCTGCTTCTGCCAATATGATAGCAAGTCTCCCAAAAGATCTCCCAGTTATGGCTGAGGGGGAGCAGAACCAGCCATCAGATTCGCTTCAAGAGCAAATTGACAAGTTTATCTATGATCTTGAGGCAAGGATTGCCAAAAATCCTGGTGGCCCTGGAGTTCAGACCAAAACGGATTTGGGTGCTCCAGTTGAGGGGGAGCATGTTATTGAGCTTTTGATGAGGAAGGAGAAACATATGTGGTTCCTCCTATCCTAGAGGGTGAAGATCATCTTATGCTCAAGGCCCATGTCTCCTCAGTGGTAGACATCTCTGGTGACCACGAGATTCTCTCTGAACTTCCCTCACCTCCAAGACCTCAAGTTGAGGATGTTCCTGGTTCTAGTTCTGGTAGTACTCTACCGAAATCTATTGAAGCCATGCTTCAAAGCAAAGAGCTCACTTTGATGTTTCTCTGAAGAAAGTACTTAACAAGGTAGAGAGGTTGAAAGAGACATGAATAATGGACTTGTTAAAGTCAAGGTCTGTTTTGAGAAGCTGGAATACAACCTGGATAACTGGCTAGTGCAAGGTGGCAAAGCAATTTTGCACACAATGAAAGGACTTAGCGTCAATCTGGAGGAGACAAGGCATATGCATGACACGGCAAAAACTATTATTAATGCACAAAACGTCGGGATGCACCATTTGATGAACAGATGGTCTGCTTCAGAAATACCATTGTTAATGCTGAAGCTAGAGAAGTCAGAAAGAGGGAGGGAAAACTTCAAAACAGGGTGAATTGACTTGAAGTTGCCATGCAACAACAGTTTCAAAGTGACAATACATACTGTTATGAAAACTTCAAGTAGCAGCATGGAGAATTCTTTGGAGCTCAAGTAAATGTTGAAGCCAGAATGCCAGAACCAGTACATGATGTTGTTCAACATGCTCAGGATTACTCCCAATACTGGACGGATACTCAGAACTATTCTCAAGAATATTATCAGTATGGTACAAAAACTGGTGTTGCTGCTGTTGAGGCTGATGTTGAGATTATTGGAGAACCATTCCAACCAGCTCTTAAGAAAAGAAGATATGGAGAAGATCCCTATGCTCACAGGTCTGACCCGAACAGGAAACTTGTTGAAGTATGGAGCCCAATCTCCAAAGGCATTATACTAACACTTTCACTCTAGTTGACTTGGCAAATGAAGATAGATGGTTGCACTACAACAGAGAGGAATGGCAAAAGAATGATGTGGCAAATGCAAAGAGGAGGATACAATTCAGGAAGTACAGGAGAGATGATTCAGATGCTCATCCTCCTCCAAAATATTTCCCAAATCCAAAAACATATTTTGTCAGGCAAAATGAGAAGACCAGGGGAAGACTGCTTAGTGTTCATATTCTATGTCTGTGATTGTATGTGAATCCTGAAATGTCATTAAGAACTATTTATATAACATTACTATTTTGTTGAGATTTCTGCTAGTTTTACTTTATTCCATTTCCTTATATGTTTTTGTTTAAGATTATTTTATGTGCAATTCACCTTAGTGTATAGGGTTCTAACTTTTTCGAATCAGGGTTATTGTGGAAGCAATACCCAGCACCATGGATCTAGGTTGGGATAATGTGCTCATGGGGTGGTAACACTAGAGAAATATGTGTCCTTAAAAGTGCGGGCAACGACGCCACTAGAGAGAGGTCTATCAGTAGACCTACACTCAGACTCAACCTTAAGAGTCATACTAGAAATTTCTTCTAAATTGCGATAACTGTGCAGCTCTAGTTGAACCCTAATGGAGTAGTGTAACTCATGCAGGTAATGGGATACAATCATCTCAAATCCAAAACCAAAGAGGATACAATTCAGGAAGTACAGGAGAGATGATTCATATGCTCCTCCTCCTCCAAAATATTTCCCAAAGCCAAAAGCATATTTTGTCAGGAAAAATGAGAAGATCAGGGGAAAGACTGCTTAGTGTTCATATTCTATGTCTGTGATTGTGTGTGAATCCTGAAATGTCATTAATAACTATTTATTTAACATTACTGTTTTGTTGAGATTTCTGCTAATCTTACTTTATTCCATTTCCTTATATGTTTTTGTTTAAGATTAATTTATGTGCAATTCACCTTAGTGTATAGGGTTCTGATTTCTTCAAATCAGGATTATTGTGGAAGTAATATCTAACACCATGGATCTAGGTTGGGATAATGTGCTCATAGGGTGGAAACACTAGGGAAATCTACGTCCTTAAAAGTGCGGGCAACAACGCCACTAGAGAGAGGTCTATCAGTAGACCTACACTCAGACTCAACCCGAAGAGTCATACTAGAAACTTCTTCTAAACTGCGATAACTGTACAGCTCTAGTTGAACCCTAATGGAGTAGTGTAACCCGTGCAGGTAATGGGATACAATCATCTCATCATTTTTCTCAATATCTAGTCTAAACTGAACTACTTTAAATTCATTAGTGTACTCATCGACCGACAAACTTCTTTGTTATAGATTTTGAAATCTACGACATAAGATTTGGAGGTAATCGAAAGAGACGTAGTGTTTGTGCAATTCTATTTTGAACTTAACTCAAGTTGTGATTGGAGGCAACCATAACTTATCTCTCATGCGTTGAAGCTATTTCCACCAATCTAAGGTAAATCCCTTAAATCTACGGGTCACATATTCAATTTGCCTACCCAAAGATACTTGACTACTACTAAAATAATATTTCATATCATGACATCAATCTAAACATTCATCAGGTCCTATGCGTTCATAATCGCTTGGATGTGTGTGTTTTAGGCGCTTAAGATCAGTGAGCTCATCATGTCATGGGTGTATATTTGTGAGAGACGCTAGCATTTTTGTTAAATTTTTAATTCGAATATTTAAATCTTTTAGGGTGCTCTCCACACCTACTCTCGTTGTTAAATGATTGGCATTTTCCTCCATTTGAAATAATATATTTTTAATAGCTTAAAAATTATATTAATTGATTTTTTTTAAATCCCCCCTTTTTAAAACAAATCAATCTTTTTAAACAAATATATTAATAATAATAACAACTCAAATATTTTTAAAAATATTCTTTTAAGAGAGATTACCTGAGTGGGCAGATCAAGAAAATCATATATTAGTTTTTTTTTAAAATTCAAACGCAAATAAAATTAGAAAATTTATTTCTTTACTTTTTTTATTTTTATATATAAAGATTTGAATTTAAAAGTAAATGTAATAAGCATAATTGTTTTTTAAAGGGCATTAAAAAAAATCTGAATCAAAAATATTTTTATTTGTTATGAAATAAAATTGGGGGCTCTGAAAATAGTTGATTATTATGCTATTGATTTAATTTAAAGAAGGCTGAGAGTGCTCAAATAGAGTTCACGCGAGCAACGATCGTAACGATGAGTTTCCCAAAGTTCGTTAATCGTTATTTGAGAGAGATTCCATAGCATATAACGAATTGAATCCAAGCGAGTTTCACACAACCACAAGCATAATCCGTGAGTAATAATTTATGAAATTAATGGACATTAAAGTAGTGCTAGCTTTCGAAGGCAAGCCATAGTTATTTAATTAGATTGCATAAAATTAGGCGAATCAAAGAGGAGCAAGGAGAATATAGCAGTAGAAGAAGATCAACCTCCTGTCAGTGGATTATCGGAGAACTATACGCAGGAGTCGTAGTTGGGTCGCCGAAACTCGGAAGGGAGAGGTCGGAGTCGACGACACCCTGTCGTTTTCAGAGTATGAAAGCTTCTGCGAGGAGGTCGGAACTGGGACTCCGTCAGATTCTAAAGGAAATCGGCAACGGGGAATTGAAGGATGGCGGCGGAGGAACGGGTACTGTCCCGGCATCGTCGGGCCGGTCACACAAGGACGACATGAAGTAGCCGTGTGATAGCAGGGACGGCGAGAAGAATTTGGAATGGCGAGGGTTCTGCCAAAGGTGTAGTTGGTTGGATTCGTTGGAGTCAGCGTCCTGGTAGCGTCTCCAATCAAACGTCAGCGTATAGGGGGGGCGACCACTGGTGTCAATGAAGTGTGTGTGTGTGTGTGTGTGTGTGTGTGTAGGAGCACACCTATTGCGGATATGAGCACACCAAAAGTAAAATAATACCTAATTTTTAGTATTCCTGCTTATCTCTTACGCGCACACCCCCCATTTTCGCGTCTCTCTTTTCCCGTGAAACTTAAATCCCGTGAAACACTAAACTCCCTTCCCCCTCCTCCCAACCTCGTCGGCCGGTGTTGCCTTCCTTCCATTCCGACGTCGCCGGCCTCAATTCCATTTTCGGGCGTCGTCTTCCTCCAAGCCGATCTGGAAAATCCTATTTCCGTTGAGAGAAGAAGACATGAGAAGGTGGTTGAAGGGGGGCGATATCCACTTGTGCGCGAAGGAGCCTTCTCTGAGTTGAAAGCCTTACCATGGACCAAGGAAAGAGGTTGACGAAGAGTTACGGTCGACGAGAATCCCCTCAAGGCTTTTCATCCGCTGCTCTGGGCGTCTCGTCTCTGCTTCTCCGCGGGTGTCTCGTTGTTGCTTCTCTCGCGATCTTGTTGTCGTTGCTGCTTCTCCCGCGATCTTGTTGTCATTGCTTCTCTGAAGATCCATGAGATTTCTTCCAGATCGGCTACTCTAAGCAACGTCTACCCGGTTCTTTTCATTTCAAGAGTTTTTTTAGAGCATTGTACTGTATTTTTCGAAATTTTATTTTGGAAGTTTTTGATATTCGTTTCCAGAAGGCTATAAAACAAATTTATTAATATGAAATCTGTTTGAGATGAATTTTTTCAGAAATTATTTTATTGAGAGTTTTTGATATTTGTTCCAGATTGATGATTTTTAGAATTCGTTTCCAGTAGTTTATTGCTGACCTTGCTTCTTCTCCCAAGATTGATCCAGATAGCAACCCTGAGAACACATTGGGCGGGCGCGAGCAGCATCAGCATGCAACATCAGCATGCGCACCCTGCTTAAGAAAACATTTTAAAAAAAAAACAAATATGTGTGCTCTTAAAAAAATGGGTAGCAAATAAAATTTTACGGTGTGCTCATATCAATGGTGTGTTGATATCCAAAATATGTGTGCTCGTAACAATGCTCTATTTTACATGTAAACCTCCGGATTACTCTCCACATTTATTTTCTTCTAAATATAGCATAATCTTTTGGAAACTTTTTCAAATGACGTCCATATTCTCATATATTGGAATTTCTCCATCCATTAAATTTTTTGCGTCCTGTTTAAATAATTTAGGCTTGCATATGCCCGTCCTAACTAATCTTAATTACAGTACCATTTATTTAGGGTCTCACGGGAGGGTCAACTCGACGAGCCAAACAAAATCAAATACAAAGGTGTGCGAGAAAAAATATTGGCAATAAATAAAAGCATCATAATAATAAATCCATGACGCATGATGGTGTCACGCATCCTTGAATGCGACAGAGGATGCATCACGAACTAACGATATGACTGATGACGTTGCTGAGGGGAGCAACGGTCCTCATCAAGCCTTCTATCTCCACGTCAACTCCACGTCAAGTCCACATCGAGTCTACGTCAAGTCCACATCGAGTCTACGTCAAGTCCACGTTTAGTCCACGTCGAGGGGGGCGTCGAGTCCACATCAAGACCACGTCGAGTCCGCGTCGAGTCCACGTCGAGTCCACGTCGAGTCCACAACATAGCTCTAGAAACACCCACGGTTTCGGTTGCGTCACCATCGACGGAGTCTCCACCTAAAAATGGTGAGCGTGAACGTGTCAGTCAACAATTAGACTTACGGGTTCTTCTCGCTCCTCCCAAATCCCCAACGTTCAAGGGAGGGAAATACCACGCTGCGGAAAGTGACAGACAGTATATATGCAATAATAATATACGATAATACTAATAAGTATAGTAATGAAAGGTAAGTACAACTAGCAGAGTATCAATATAAGTGTATGACAGATTTAACTGGATGCACAAACTATTGTTTCAAATCCAACGATGTCCACACTCACGCACCAACGATGCAACTTGTAAGGCTAAAACAATAAGAAAGTGTTATCAAAAAAGAGACAATGCTAGTAAATAAGTAAATGCTCCAACAAAACTATACATCATCATCACAAGTGCACTTGATTTTTAGTAAATGCTAGTATACATCATCTATGTTGAGACGCAAATACTCGATTGAAATTAATTACAAACTAATGACTGAGGCACTTATTTGTGGGGTAGCTAATCCCACAGGCACTAGCGTCGTGGCCAAACGGTGGCAGTGGCGCGGCCTGGCCACTTCTAGGGTATTTAAGCACAATCAATCTCTAGGCCGTAAATACGGTTGTCCGAGTCCATATTGGCGGAATAACCAAAATAACAGAGGCATAGCTCGGGTCGAACTCCATGTGGCTAACACGTGCACAAACAACAAACAAGGCTAGGGCGCACGTTGTGTTCGACCATGACGCTATCCTAGAGTCGATGTACTAACCATCCGGAGTGTGCCACCGACAGAGCCAACGACCCGCCACATACATTCACACAATATCTTTTTCATACAAGCAGAGTTACATACAGTGTAGGGCACCAACTAGGGGAGGCGAACCACACGCTACTCTAATCAACCAAAACACTACACAAACCTCACCTCTCCCAAATCCATAGAACCACAAAGCGGTTATGTATAATCATGTACTTTATGTACAATAGACGTGTTAGACTAGAGATCCTAATCACTGCCTAGACCTAAGGTAGGATTTGAGTTAGCCGCCTCATATAGCTGGTGGCGCCATGATTTAACAGACATCATGTCGTTGATGAATTATCTTGAAGTGGGTAACACTATTACGCTAATGGCTTATGTACAACTATTCTACCCTACGTCGACTAGGCATTTCACAGACTGGGATCTTCGCCGTCAAAAGTCTCCACTGCAAGCTTCACGACTATTCCCATCATCGTCAAAATTCTTCGCGGCAAACATCACTGCTTATTCTCATCGCACGATCACCACGATTTTCATAACGAGATCCACTGTCGATCTCACCGCACAAATTAATATTATTTATTGGCGCATGAGCATTATTATTTTGATCACGCGCATCATTATACTTCATCAACGCGTGGCAGCCATTATCGGATCATGCATATCGATATTACTTATTGATGCGCGGTCGTTGTGGTTTTGACCGCGCGCGCATTAATATTTAATTACCATCACGTGATTGAGTTGTTTTGACCGCGTGCGCAAATGCATATTTATCGTCATCATCATGCGCATAATATGTATTTGCCTTTGCACTCATGAATATTTATTTACTGTTGCGCATAAATATTTAGTTACAGTCGCGCGCATAAATATTTAGTTACAATCGAGCGCATAAATATTTATTTATCGTCGCGCGCATACATATATATTTACCGTTGCGCGCACAAATATTTATTTACCGACGTGCGGTCGTTGTTTTGACCGCGCGTACATCAATATTAATTGTCGCCGCGCAGTCTTCGTTGTTTTGACCACGCACATATCAAGATTTATTTACAGTCCAGCGATCGTTGTTGTTTTGACCACGCGTGCATGCATATTTATTTATCATCGCGTTGTTGTTTTGATCACCCGCACATAAATATGTATTTACCGTGGTCGCACCCCAAGACTTGCGGAGAGGGGTCGCGGGGACCCACTCCAAATGATCCACTGCCACGTCGAGCACGACTACGGTCGGGTGTTAGCGTGTCGCCGTTTTCCGAGTTCAAGGAAAAACGGGGCCATTGTGGGAAGGTTTCTACAATGGAAAACCTAAGATCGAAGCGAGAGGGAGGAGTCAAGGAAAAGCGCACCAGATGTCCATGAATGCTACTCAATAGCGGCGTTTGCCTGTCGCTCCGGTCACGGTCGGATCTCGCAGATTCGGACCTCGTCAAACATTGCTGAAGAGGCATCGGCCCTGGATCTCGCCGGAGGACTGGACTGCGGGGTTGGAACTTGATCCGCTAAGGATCTCGGGTTGGCCCACTGCAAATGGAGGAGCTCGTCTTTGGAGTTGGATCTGGGAAAAGAGGAAGGTTTCGGCCTTCAGTGGAGGTGCTCGCAGGAAAACATGGAGGAGGAGGCTTGATCTCGACCAGATCTGGGGGTGGACGGCCTTGAGGGAGAAGGCGGAGGTGTAGGTGGACAGATTGGTGGAGAAAACGAAAGAGAGAGGTAGATCTGGAGGAGTTAGCATGCATTCTCACCAAAAAAACGAGAGAGGGGGACAGGGGTAGATTTTGGCCGAAAATGAGAGAGATCTGGAGGGGTTTCAGCTAGGAGAAAAACGAGAGAGAGATATGGAGAGTGAGATCCGGAGAGTGAGTGTTGCGATCCCGTGAGCAAACGGTGTGTTACAGCTGGCCCCTGATGCATCCAACGGCGGAGGAAGATGGTCAATAAGTCAACAAACACAACACAATGTTGAAGTGACCCGCTTTAAAAGCTTGGGCCAGCAAAACGACCGACAGCTGTCAGCCCATACAGAGTTGCAGAAATAGTACCGTTAAACATTATAGCCGTTGTATTGCTGTTATTATTTTATGAGCTTTAAATACCTGGATTAGCGTGTAATAAGCAAGGATTATGTTAATGAAAGTATTGTTTCCTTTGTTTCCCCCTTTCTTCGTCTTCTTCCTTACCTCCGGCCGACTGAGCCATTCTTCTGAGCGGCAAGTCCTGTTACGCATGTAACAATTGGTGCTCCCGTTGATTCCATTCTTTCACAATGGTCGGAACTCGTTCTCATGACGATCTTGGCCGCCAACCCGACGTCATCCCTTCATCGACCGATTCCGCGCAGATTCTCGCCACCCTCCGCTCGGAAATGCAGACCAAGGACAACTTACTAACGCAACAGATCTTGGCCACACGGGAGGAGGCGTCGGAACAGATTGCTGGTTTACGCCAAGAACTCCGCCTCTTACTCACCGAATTTCGCCTCTTGAAGGATTCAGATGTTCGACGACCGTCCCCGCAAGCTCATGAGGAAGCAGCAACTCAATCATCTCAGGGAATCCTTGGAGCACAGCCACCTGCGTCAAGAATCCAGGTTGTTTCTTCTCCACCCAAGCTTTTAACAATTTCTTGTCCACGTTTTGCCGATGGCGACCCTACAGATTGGCTGTATGACTTAAAGAATTTTTTTGAATACAATGAAATTTCACCACATGAATACTTGATTTACGCTGCCCTCCATTTAGACAAACCAGCCTCCCACTGGTATCAAGCCACGTTACGTGATCACCCCGCACTCACCTTTCCACTATTCACAGAGGCACTTTTTAAACGTTTTGGCGTGTCAGCTTACGCAAACCCCGCCGGCGCACTCACTAAATTACACCAGAATTCCACAGTACGCGATTACAAATCGAATTTTGAAGAATTACTGACCCAAGTCCCGGGGCTTGACCCACAATTTATCACTAAAATGTTTATCTCCGGCCTTAAACCAGAGATTGAGTCCAGGGTTCTCATTCAACAACCCACTGAATTACACGTCGCCTTTGCTCTAGCTAGAATGTTTGAAGATCAATTAGAAGCGGATGCTCGTTTTAAGCCTCTCATACATCCACACTACCCTGGGCCCTCAAATAAACCACTGCCCTGGCCACCGTCCGCGTCTAAACAACCCAGTCTCTTCGGCCACCCCAAACCAGGGATTAAGCGCTTGACTCCCGCCGAACTTCAAAGTCGACGTGAGAGGGGGCTCTGCTACAATTGTGACGAAAAATACAACCCGGGCCACAAATGCAAAGGTAAGGGCGTTCTATGCTACTTCCAGGGACTCGCAGATGACCTCGACGAACCGCCCGACCTGTCCACTATGATGGACGAGGCCACAGAAGACAACCTCACTAACCCTACAGTAACCTTTCACGCATTAAATGGCTCCGTTCCAGCACACTTCATTCGACTCTCCGCCCAAATAAAAAACCATTTCGTGGAAACCTTAGTCGACAGCGGCAGTTCTCATAATTTCATCTCACCTAGACTAGCCAACTATTTACAATTACCTATACATATTATAGCCGAATTTCCGGTCTACCTGGGGAATGGAACCTCTATTACCTGTACGGGGCGTTGCAATACGGTTCAACTGCTCATTCAGGCTTCCTTGTTTAATGTTCATCTATATGTTTTAGATATTCAAGGAGCTGACATAGTATTAGGAGTACAATGGTTACAGACTTTAGGTCCGGTAACAACTGATTACTCTACTCTTACTTTGTCTTACCAAGGACCTCACGGCCCAATTATATTACGCGGACATCCGACGCAACCCAATAGCCTGATTTCATCATCGCAGTTATCCCGCTTGCTTTCTTTAACACCAGCCGCAACCTACTTTTTATTCGCCGCAGAGTCATCCACCCAGTTTCCAGAAACTAAGGACCACAATATGCAAATGCCCGAAACACCGGAGGTCACTGCACTGTTACACAAATACAACTTCCTCTTTCAGGAGCCTCAAACCTTACCCCCTCAGCGACCCATTGACCATCAAATCGTTTTACAGGGAGATGCTCAACCACCCAATCTTAAACCATACCGTTATCCGTATTCACAGAAAAATGAAATTGAACGACTAATAGCAGAGATGCTGGAAAAACACTACATTAAACCCAGTACCTCCAGTTTTTCAGCACCAGTGATTTTGGTTAAAAAACGGGACGGCACATGGCGTTTCTGTGTTGACTACCGCGCATTAAACAAACTCACTATTAAAAATAGATTTCCAATTCCAACCGTAGACGAATTACTAGACGAATTGTTTGAGGCCCGCATTTTTTCAAAATTAGATTTACGATCAGGATACCATCAGATAAGGATGGCTTCGGAGGATACACATAAGACGGCTTTTTGGACACACCAAGGCCATTACGAATTCACAGTAATGCCCTTTGGCTTGTCAAATGCCCCATCCACCTTCCAAGCACTCATGAATACTATATTTCAACCATATCTGAGAAAATTTATTGTTGTCTTTTTCGATGATATTTTAGTTTATAGCCCCTCACTACAAGCTCATCTCCACCACTTGGATGTAACCTTACAAACCTTAACAGAAAATTTTTTATTTGTAAAAAAATCCAAATGTGCCTTCCTCACACAATCTATCGAATTCCTGGGCCACCAGATCTGTAAGGGGGAGGTTGGACCAACAAAATCAAACCTACAAGCGATCCAAGCCTTTCCTGCCCCTACTAATCAGAAAGGTATCCGAGCATTCCTCGGGTTAACTGGATATTATCGCAAATTCATTAAAAATTATGCTACCATCGTATATCCCTTAACTGAATTATTAAGAAATATACCATTTGAATGGACACCCCAAGCTCAAATGTCTTTCGACAATTTAAAGAACCAATTAATTAACCCCCCAATTTTGACCTTACCGAATTTTAAGATACCCTTTGAAATTGAAACTGATGCCTCAGGAATAGGAATTGGAGCAGTTCTCCTTCAACAACACAAATCGATAGCATATTTCAGCAAAAAACTTCACCCAGTAATGCAAAAAAAATCTACCTATATACGAGAAATGTACGCTATTGTAACCGCTATTGCTAAGTGGAGACAGTACCTCCTAGGACATCCGTTCACTATTTTCACCGACCATCAAAGCCTGCATCACCTATTAACTCAAGAGCTGCATACCCCCGAACAACAGTTATTCTTCTCCAAGTTACTAGGATATGACTACACAATTAAATACAAGGCCGGTAAACAAAACGTGGTTGCCGATGCTCTCTCCAGAGCTTCTTGCATTCCAGAATGCCCAAATCAAAACCATCTATGCACTTTGGTTATTCCAGTTTCACCATTATTAGATAAGCTGGAACAGGATTATTTAGGGGACTCCTTCACCCAGGAAAAAATACAAGAAATTGCTGCAACACCATCACTAAATCCAGACTGGACACATAAAGGAAAATACATATACTACAAGCACAGAATATATATACCAGCAACATCTACATTGCGCACAGATTTAATAACCGCCGCACATGACAGTTTTTGGGGTGGCCATTCTGGAATAAAAGGGACAACGCACCGTTTACAACAACAATTCTACTGGCCTAATATGAAAACCGATGTTACTACATATATACGAAGCTGTGATCTTTGCCAAAGAGCAAAACCAGTAAATCACCTACCTTATGGTTTATTGCAACCCCTTCAAGCACCAACTAAAATATGGGCTGACCTGACTATGGATTTCATAACCAAATTGTCATCATCCAACTCATTTACTAATATAATGGTGGTTGTGGATCGATTATCGAAAGCAGCCCACTTCGTGGCAATTCAAAGTCCTCTTACAGGACCTAGGGCAGCTAACCTTTTCTGGGAAAACATAGGAAAAATTCATGGAATTCCAGAGTCGATAATTACGGACAGAGATACGGTTTTCCTCAGTTCTTTTTGGACTGACTTATTTAAACATCAGGGGACTACCCTCAAATATAGTTCCGCATATCACCCGCAGACAGACGGGCTTACTGAACGTGTAAACCGCTCACTGGAACAATATTTGAGGCTATTTACCCATAGAAATCCAAAAAAATGGACAACATTTTTAAGTTTAGCAGAATACCATTATAATACGACTTTTAATTCATCGACCGGCATGACCCCGTTCGAGATCATGTTCGGTCGACCTCCTCCTGGGTTACTTTCCTACTGTGCAGGTACATCCAAGAATGAAGCAGTAGAGACGACATTATTAAAGAGGGCCAAAATCTTACAACAACTACAAGACAACCTGCTCAAAGCCCAACAGCGGATGAAGTCAAATGCAGATAAAAAAAGAATGGAGAAGCAGTTCGAGGTAGGGGAATGGGTTCTGCTAAAGTTGCATCCCTACCGGCAACTGTCAATCTCCAGAACCTCCAACAGGAAACTAAATCTGAAGTATTATGGCCCTTACAAAATCATGGAGGTCATCGGACCAGCAGCCTACCGCCTGGCCCTCCCTCCGGAATCCAAAATACATAACGTATTTCATATTTCCTTACTGAAGCCATACGCAGGAACGACAGTCCAACAGATCATCGAACTACCAGAGCTACAATGGAAGAATAACCCTCTACATAAACCTTTAGCCGTCATCGACTATCGTCAAATCCTCCGGCAGGGACAAGCAATACAACAAGGACTCGTGCAATGGGAAGGCTTACCTCCCGCTGAGAGTACTTGGGAAGACCTTTCAGATCTTCAAGAGTTTACAACTCTCCGAAGAATGCCGGCACCGACAACATGGTTGACAAAAAAAATCCGAAGCAAACAGGGACGACGCAGGAATAAGAAGGAATCAGAGCAGAAAGCGGACCGAGACATGGCGTAAGAAGGAAGCTGAGGACAGCTTTTAAAAAGAAGAGGAGTATTGTTACAGCTGGCCCCTGATGCATCCAACGGTGGAGGAAGATGGTCAATAAGTCAACAAACACAACACAATGTTGAAGTGACCCGCTTTAAAAGCTTGAGCCAGCAAAACGACCGACAACTGTCAGCCCATACAGAGTTGCAGAAATAGTACCGTTAAACATTATAGCCGTTGTATTGCTGTTATTATTTTATGAGCTTTAAATACCTGGATTAGCGTGTATTAAGCAAGGATTATGTTAATGAAAGTATTGTTTCCTCTGTTTCCCCCTTTCTTCGTCTTCTTCCTTACCTCCGGCCGACTGAGCCATTCTTCTGAGCGGCAAGTCCTGTTACGCATGTAACACGGTGGCGGTGGTTTCGCCGGAGAACCAGAACCGTGGATGAAGTTGGGGAAAATGAGGGAGGAGAGGTAAGGCCTCAGGCGGGCAGGGCTAGAAGGAGAGGAACCCCGGAAAGAGGAAGATGAACACGGAAAAGCATAAATTCTTATTACGCTCCGTTTGTTTTGGCCTTTTTGTCCAGCGCCTTTTTAGCCAAACGTGACTGTGATGACTTTGCCCGTTTGTTTTTCTGCCTCCTTTTCTAGTCGTCCGGCGTTTCTTCGCACTCAAAAAAATGCGGGATGAAACACTGCCATGCAACTCCAGTTCGCCGCATTTCTTTAGGCAGTGCCACCGTTGATCAAATGAAGCCTTAATGATCCAACGGTACAGCTTACAGTTATATATATAATAATAATAATAGTTATCTTAACTGGCCGTTACCACTGTAACATTGCAGAGAGCCTAAGGCTTCATTTGGTTCGGTTGTGGCGGGTCGATCCGGCGGGTGGAAATGAAGTGTTCGACACGGAGGGGGGAGATGGCTGCTCCAAACGGAACTTTTTGGGGCATTTCTCAAGGCAGGCGGGCGGGTGGAAACAGAGCAAACGCCGTCGGAGGTTCATTTGTTTACCATCCTTCCGGCGGCGTTTGCCCAAAACGGAGCAGCGAAACGCCCAAACAAATAGAGCCTAATAAGTAAATGGATATGGGTCATTGATGAGATCGTGCGGCTGGAACTCTTCTCGGTTTGACCGGGTCAATGATGACTCTTGACCCTTGGATCGTCTGATGATGTGTCATTGCTGAGGGCTGATCTTGGAGGCATGATATGCGGTCGTCCCATTGTTGGTTACTTTCCGGAGTGGTGAGACCGTCTGGATGTTATCCAAAACAGTGAGGTTGTTGGCCGGAGTTGATAGTTGTTTCGATCACGGGAGAGGTGGATGTCGTGAGCTGGTGGTTGCCGGAGTTCAGGAGAGAGAGGAGCTCGGACCTGGAAGAGTGGGAGAGATCGGCCATGGAGGTTGTAGAGAGAGAAATAGAGAGAGAGGAGATTGAAGCTTTCGGCCATGGCCTCTTGAGGAGGAAGGAGCTCAGAGTCGCAGGAGGAGGAGAGGATACGGAGCTCGCCGGCCGGAGGAGTGATCGCCGGAAGTGGAGAGGAGAGGGTCGAGCTTGATTTCATCTGCATCAGGCGTTGAATGGGATTGGGTTTGACGGCTGAAGCAAAAAATATAATTCTCTAGCCTAATGCTTTATAAACTTAGGGCCCTGATATCAGCACCGCAGTTTTGGCTAGTCGCACCGCAGTTTTGGCTAGTCGCACCGCATTTTCTCTTAATTTTTCGTGTCTTTTGGAAATACGTCTTGTAGATGCATTTTTAGTAAAAGTGTTCATCACGGAAGTTGTAGATCTCGACGAGATCTACAACTTTCATGATAAACATTTTTCCTAAAAATACATGTACTATGTGTATTTCCAAAAGACACGAAATTTTGACGTATTTCCAAAGTACGCTTTGTACATGCATTTTTAGAAAAGTGTGCAACACAAAAGTTATAGATCTCGTTGAGATCTACAATTTTCGTGTTGAACACTTTTTCTAAAAATGCATGTACAATGCGTATTTCCAAAAGATGCAAAAAATTAAGAGAAAATGCGGTGCGACTAGCCAAAATTGCGGTGCAGATATCAACGTCCTAAACTTATATATACGAGTGAGATGCACGGGGCTCCGCCCCTACTGTCAACCGTGATAATACCTCAACTGCAATAGTACATGGGAGGTACCCCATGCGCCGTGCTAATTATCCCGGCCACGACATTGTCCTGGCGCGACGACACTCTCACCGCTCACAAATTCCTAAGCATTATACACTAAAAGCTCTTTTTTTCAACGTGCGCTGGAGTTTGCATGGGGAGTAGAGAACATATTTTTTTTATTGTAGGTAAATAATATTGTTTATATGATAGCATATTTTTAAAATAAAAATACATATATTTAAAATGTTGGAATTTTTTAATAAAAATGAGTAAAATGAGGAGGTTAATGCTTACAAAAGAGTGTTTTCTCTTTAAATAGTATAAAATACGAGCATATTTGCACGGGCTACGCCCGTACTCGATGCTCTCGGGCGGCCTTCGGCCGCATCAAGACGGGCTTCGCTCGCCTCCGCAAGGGCTTCGCCCGTGCTCGATGCATCGTTGCGGGCTGCGCCCGCATCAAAGCGGGATGCGCCCGCATCAAGACGGACAGTGCCCGCAATATATACATATGAGTACTCAAAATAATCGTAAAAAATATAAATCAATATACAAATTTTATTTTATATAAAAAAAAATTATGTCCTAAAAACATTAATTTCATGCAATCTCTTTCCCTCTTTTTCTCTCCCTTCCCCATCTCTCTCCCTCTCTCTCCACCCCCTTTCTCCTCTCCCTTCAGCCAACTCTCTCCCTTTCTCTCTCCTCCCCCTCTCTCTCTTTCTCTCTCTCCCTCCTCTCTCTCTCTCCCAACTCTCTCCCCCCATCTCATGCTCTCTCTCATGATCCAATGGCTCTCGTTTAATCTATGGTGTGCCTCCAAATACCTATATTGCTCTATATAATAAGATATATATAAGTGATCGGAAATATGTTGTATCTTGCTACATGATCGGAAATATGTTCTTATGAAACATAATCTTGAGTGGATATGTATGGAGAGTGTTGTTCTGACCGCATGAGCTCAAAGTATGGTGTTAATCATGAAATTATATATTTTTTAAAAAATTATTTGAGCTGCAAATATCGTGGGCTGTTAATATTGCTTTATTGGGCTGCTATTATTTATGGACTGTCAATATTCATATGATTATTCTGTTAGGTAGATTTGAAATTAAATGCCAATCAAAACCTATTTTTATCAAATAATTTATTATTACTATTTTCTTAATATTTCTGCAAACAATATTATACCAAACATTTCTATTTCTCACAAACATCTCTTTATGCAAATTTCATTTCTAACATTCTCCTTTCTCGTTGCATCAGACCTCTCAATTAGTCAAATAGAGCCAAAATGTAATTTGGGAGTATTTTAACAATTTAAATTTAAACAACCACTGTATGTTTATATTACCAAAGAGTTCAATTATTTATCTATTTTGAATTACACATAAAATAATAATATTCACACAGTTTTCTGTTTTTTTTTAAATACACTTTCTTATTGTTCTCTGCTTGACATTTCTCTTACAAGATGACACAGTTCAATGCAGTGCCCCAGTTAGGGTTGTGCATCGAAAACCGACACCAACTAAACGTAATTGAACTGAGTCAATCGAACCGAGCCAATCAAATTGAGCTTCAGACTGAAATGATTGATTCAGTTCGATTTTGGTTCAATGGGTTGAAAACAAAGTCATCACGATTCGGTTTCGGTTTATAGGCCGGTAAACAAAAAACTGAACTGACTTACTCAATAATATACCCAACAACAACTGCATTTACCTGTTAACCCAAGAACTAAAACTTGAGCAAGGAATGACGAAGTGACAAACTTTAGTTAGTACTTTACAATTAGAAGATTGATCGATAGAGCGAGAGACTTGAACCAACTTATTTTTCACTCTGGAAGATGGTAAGAGACATTGTAACAATTATAAATTGTCAAAAATATCATCATTTGTGCTCAGCTAGATGATTAAGATGGTAAAATTTATCTTATATTTATGGGTGTGCACAAAATATTTATTTGTGGAGACCAGTAGCAGAATATTACTCAAGTCAATGATAATAATGTTATTGATATGGATTAACCCATTTTATAGAAAATAAGGGACGCACATAGCCACACCCCCATAATCTCCACCCAAAAAGAGTGAGGATCATGGGTTTGACCGCGCAAGCGATCACCACACCCGATCCCCGCGCGCCGATCTCACTCTGCATGGTGGGGTAACCACCGCACCTCGCCGGCGACGGGCGGCCGGCCTCCTCCCCGGACGCCAGCCGCCCACCAACGTTCGCACGGCCGGAAGGGGCGACCAACCGGGCCGCCCCTTCCTCGGCCACCCGAGCGACCAACGGGGCGGCCGACCGAGCCGCCCTTCTCGGTCGACCCAAGCGGCCAAGGGGGCGGCCGGCTGGGCCTCCCGTCTCTTTGGCCGCCGGCGACAAAAGGGACGGCCGCCCCGGCCGCCCCTTTGCCTGGCCGCCCGTGCATAGAGTTGTCACGGTTCCGGTTCAACTAAAACCGTGAACCAAACCACTATGGTAACAGTTCTTCAAATTAGAACCAAACCTTATTTGGTTTGGCCGGTTCCGGTTCTGGTTCCGGTTCTGGTTCCGGTTCCAACATAACTTTTAGAACTGTCGTGCCAACGGTTCCGGTTACGGTTCAACAAGAAGCAAAACCAAACCATCCACAAACGGTTCGGTCTGGTTCTATGTGTTTTGGTCTGGTTTCAATCGGTTCCAACCAGAATCAAAACCAAACTTGAAAGTCAAAAGTAAAATACCAGAGGGGAAAAGTAAACCCGCTCGATTTTTTTGCATGAGAGACTTTGAAATCCGGGGACTAGATGTAGGGAATTCGCATTATACTAAGGATGAATAATTTTTTATATAATATAGTAAAAAAATTGACTTGTTTCTCTTGAAATCTTATTTTACAATTAAAATTTTGTTTGAAACATATATTAGTTAATTTAATTTGACTAATGTATCGGCTATAATTAAATTTGTACTATCTATATTTTTCAAACAAAATTTTAATAAATTATGATTAATATTAAATAGGCGTTGTATACTATCTATATTTTTAGAATAAAATATTTCAAATAAATATGCAAGTAAAATTCAAAACACATTATATAACTGTATAAAAATCGAAATTGGGGAGCAAACGAGTAGAGCTTGTCAAAATTTCCAAGCTCGAGCTCGAGCTGATCATTTCGAGCACGAGCTCGTTGAGCTCATTTTGTACTGGCTCGAGCTCGAGCTCAATGTCTGCTTTTCGAGCCCGAGCTAGAGCTTTGATCTCGCGAGCTCGAGCTGTTCACGAGCTTTTTATCTCATGAGCCTGATTTTCTATATTTTTTAATTTTTTTTTAAAAATATTGGAATAAAAAGCTCGCGAGCCGGCTACCGAGCTCACGAACAATAACATTCGAGCTCGACTCGCAATCGAGCTCGAGCTCCACAGACTCTAGCTTGAGTCGAGCTTTTTTCGAGCCGGCTCATCGAGCTTTTAAGTCGACTCAACTCAACTTGCACCCCTAAACCGAAATACCACCGCAAAAACCGACTTCAAACTGCACTAATATCAAACCGCATTGCATGTTTTTGGTATGATGTGCTTGTGTTCAATCCAAAACTAACCCCCTTTGGTGCAATTGTGGTTTGAGTTTGAACTGCATCAATTTCACCCTTAATAGTAAGTATATTATAAATAAATTATAAAAAATAACATTATTATAATATTATTAATAATAATAAAATATTATAAAATAATAATATTAATAATAATAAACGGGTCGCGGTTCTGTTCTGCTTCGATCCGATTCGGATCGGGTCTAAAAATTCTGAAATCGCTTGGGACTTGTATGTTGCGGTTCCGGTTCTGGTTTTGGTCCGGATAATAAAATGAAAGAATCACACCCTGACCAATGTTGCTCACGATTCCAAAATTCAAACCGGAACCCGAATAATTCGCGAACGGTTCGGTTCGGTTCTTTACAGTTTCAGTTCGGTTCCGGTTTGGTTCCAGTTCGGTTTACAGTTTTCGATTTTAAGTGACAGCTCTACCTGTGCGGCTAAGGAGGGCGGCCAACCGGGCCGCCCCCTCTCCCTGGCCATCGGCGACCAAAGGGGCGGTCTCCCCGGCCGCCCGTGCGGTTAAGGGGCGGCCAACCGGGCTGCCCCCCCCCCTCTCCTTCATCGTCGGCGGCTGAAGGGGCGACCGCCCCGGCCGCCCCTCGCCTTGGCCGCCAGTGGCCAAGGGGGCGACAACCCCGGCCGCCCCCTCCCTCGGCTGCCGGCGCGCAGCCGCGAAGAGCGGCCACTCCTCCCCGGCCGCTGTCAGCGGCCCTCTCTCGCCGGCAAACTTGGCAATAAGTTTGTCAGCAGCCCTGTGGAGGCCCGCTCCTACCGTCCGATCAAGAGGGAGCATCCTCGGTCGTTCGATCCGCGCGTAACTACCCAACTAACCTCCAGGTTAGTGGGGAGGAATTTAATTAATATTTTATTATTAATTAAATGGTCTCCCGATAGCCGGATGCGCGCATTTAAATTTATACTAAAAACATTTATGTTGGTGGTTACGATGTGTGGATAACAGCGTAACCAACTCCCGGGGCCTATAAAAGGAACCCCAGGGCTCCTCATTTCCTAACTTTTTTTCTCCGAGTCTCCTTCCTCAGGTGGAAGCTCTGCCAAATTCCTCATACGAGCAGCACCCGAGCCGCACTTGAGTCGCACCCAAGCTTCCAGTGGGCCGAGCCAAAACCACCCGGACTCAACAAACCGTTCAAGTCTCAAGCATCCTCCGCAAGTCCAAGTGCTCCCTTCCGCATCCAGATTCCGCAAACTGCTAACGACAGACCACCAGCCCAAAGCGCAAGTTGTAACTATTCCCAGCGCGACGGTCTGTCATCTGCCGTGCGTAAAGTACTCTCTCACCCCTAAAGTTGTAATGAGAGGTGGTCTATCACCCTCGACTTCACCAACAAGCTGTTAAATTCTGGTGAAGGCATTTAACCCCTCGTTGGAAAGTTATTTCCAAGGGTTGCGACTTTCGTGTTTAGTCGAAAACCCAGATCTGGCCGCATCGTGTCTGAAAATGGCCTCGAAGGTTGCTGCGCGCAGAAAATGGATTCCTGCGCGCATCTTAAAGCAGATCAGACGACATCGGTTCGTCTTCTTTCTTCAACCAAACTTTCAAACAACCTCCAGAATTTCTCCTCCCTTATTCACCCTCATAAGGCCACTTCTCTTCACGAAACCAGTCCACAAACTGCATTCGAAGTGAGGGAAAGGTTAAAGACTCTAATTTTTTCTGAGTGTTACAAAAGCTTGTTTCTCGATGGTGACAAACCAATGTTCGTTACAAATAATTCTTCTAGATCACGATAGTCGTTGGAGCGGAGAGTTGAGGAGCATGCTCGATAGCAATCTGGAATGATGAACACAAGCACGGGGCTCTGAACTCAAAGGACGGAGTTGAAGGTGGTCTTCTATCTGTCTTCCAGGGGACCTTCGACGAGCGAACAAGATCCTCGAGGATTCTTCCAACTCCTGAGGAGATTTTTGAATGTCAAAGGAGATCTTTGAGCACCGAAAAGAGACCTTCGAAGGAATCTTCAAACGTCAAAGGAGAGCTCCATGAAATATTCGAAGGAAGACTCTTGAGCTCTCTCTGGTGGTGAAGGCAAGGTGTCTTCAAATGAGCGCTCGAGCCCCTTTTATAGGAGTACTCTGAAACTACAATCATATTCTTCTGAATCAGACTACTTGTCTTATCAAGTTGATAGAAATTTCTGATTGATGTCTCTGTATTGTGTTTCTGAATATGAGATAAAGGTTCACCTATGTTTTTTTTTCTTTAGAAACATGCACTAAGGTTGAAGAACTTGATGCTCCAATACCAATATGATCTGAAACTACTCGGCGCTCTCCATCGGAGAGGTCGCCTGTGTTAGAGGTTGTACCGGTACTATCATTCCTGGTACCACTCCAAGGACTACAGTCCATATATTCCAACCCGTCTCCGGCCGAGCACATAGTCAGGCTCACGAGAGCGCGCCTGGGCTCCACCCCTCCGGCGAATTGTTGTGAGTGGGGATTGAACCCCATACCTTTGGATAAGGTGCATATATATAATGCAAGCCTTATCACCAGACCAGTTGCTTCCTTATTACATAGAGTTGTCCTTCGAAGTTTGATTAGATGCGCTAAATTGTATGCCGACTTGATCCCCTAGTCAACAAAAACATGTACCATAAAACAATTGGATTAAATGCTCATCATCAAGTCTATTAGTAAAGTAATGAACTAGTTCAACGCACTTGAAAACATTATATCTGCTCCAATGAGTTTTTTTTTGAAACTTACTTCCACTTTGCATGAGCTTTAAGCCAAGTTAGCAACTATTTCATCATGCTTGAATATAGCTACTGGAGTAGTGAATGGTTAAACACTTAGCAAACTATTAGGCACTGTTGAATTTTTTGAAGTGAAAGTAGGGTTTGATCAGGCAGACTGCGCGACCTGGGCGAACAGTCTGACGGACTGGTGGTGTGGCCTAAGCGGTCTGAATTTGCAGCCTGGTGGGTTGTCCTTGGAGGTAGCTGTGAGGATAGGTTGATTATCCGTGGTTTGGGCGGACTGGTTTGGAGTCCGCAGAGTTCGCTCTATACGGACTGTTCTTGGAGCTCGCAAGATCAGCATTGGCCTGTGCCCTTGATCTCTGGTGGTGCGGTTAGGAGGTAACTGTGGAGTTCGCGGTTAGGCGAACTGGATTGGATCTGGAGGACTGAGCGGACTGTTGTTCGTGTCTACGGAGCTCGCGCCAGAGGGTCACTGGTTGGGGACTTGGTCACGATCTATGACAAGTTCAGGTTGATCGTGGAGTCCGCAATGTCCGCTGGTTGACCGGGCGATTTATGCCTTTGGTCGTGGACATTGTCGTTGCGGACTGGTGTGGTGTCCGCATGTGGGCGGAGGTGTAGCTGTGGGCTGGCTTCTGACCACATTTGGCCATGTGAAAAAATAATTTCCTTGACGACAGACGGATACTGGTTTGTTCTTTGTGGGTTGTGCGGGCTAGTGTCAGGGATTGGCGGTTTACTTGTACATGCGGCCAGCCGGTCTTCTCTCCTTCGCATTTCCAGTTCAATAACATGTCCGCCGGTCTGGGCGGTCTGGTCTATTCTTCAGCGGACTGCTTGACGGCTAGGCGATGCTAGGTGGCTGTGCGGACAGCTCTTCTTCAGCTTGAATAACTAGGGTGACCTCGTGTCGGCGGACTTCATTGTTTAGTTCGGCAAGGGCGGCATCCACTAGGGCGTTAATACATTATCTGTGACTTTCCTTGCCTGATTTATTGACTTGGTTGTGGTTAAAGTATTCTTGCGCCTCCTCTCTCAAGGTGTCATCTTATAAATAAGACTCTTGATCATCTTGTATAACAGAAAACATATTTTCATTAGTCTTCGTTTGGGAGGACTTATTTTCACCGGAAGCGGTTGCGACCGAACAGTCCTTAATTAAGTTCATACGGTGAACGTGGGTGAAAATAATTCCCAAACGGAGCCTTAATCTACTGCGGCCAACATAAAATTTAATCACCCTTATAATTATGTACTAAGGCATTAGTGAGATGACAAAAGATAGGGCACAATGGCGACAGAGGATCTAGCCGTCTATAGTGGATAAAGGCACGTAATCTTCGACCATCCGATAATTTTTTGAGCAAACTCAAGAATCCTTCCCAATGAAACAATAACTAAGGGGATGAACTCCCCAATTTGTTGTTTGTGGGTTGAAGAAACAAAAAGCGCGTGCATTTAATAGAGCTAGCAAAGGAGAACTGAGAATTTGTTGCTTTTTGTCGTGTTGCGCCAAAATTTTGGTGCTGACTGCGGTCAGGGATCAGTGAAGCTTGCGGTTTACAATCAGTGGTTAGCAGCAGATCGCAGTTGAAGCATGAAGTGACAGATTATAGGTGAGGGTTAGTTAGTTTTTGGTGTTATTGAGTGGTGGGAGGGAGTTATGATGGTTTTATAGATTGAGTAAGTAGTACTGGGATGGTGGAGAAAAGTAATTACCTTTGCTTCAGCATGAAGGGACCACAGAATCGACACAATGAGGAATTTCTCTCCAAATCTCTGATAATATAAGAGTCAGCTCCTAGGCTCTTCTTTATAAGCAAGGATTCCACAAAGAGGACTATGATCGTCCGATGCAATAATACAGATAATGTGTAAATTAAAATACATTAAAATACATAAAATATGTCGTCGTCGCTTTTAATGTAACTACAAGCTTGGATCGTCTATGTGACAATCATATCCTTGCCTCTCGCATATGTAGACTAGTTCGGGCTCCAGTAAGTGTCGTCTTGCCCTCAATCCTTGATCCACACCATGCAGATTTTGCTGTTGTTGGGGAAACCCATGTTGCTTACAGCAAATTGTCTCATTGTGATTTGCCCATCCATAGTAAGTACACAAGTGGGTGATATATCCATTAGGTGGACTTCGGCAATCTCACTCGCCACCCCCTCAAGCGCCGATGCGACCTTCCTTGTGCCTAGTATTGTAGGGTCGTGCACCAGTAGAATGTTGAAGAAGAGCAATAGATGGAGTCATGGAGACAATAGTGGGAGGGTGACCTTCAGAATCATTGGGACAAGGAGGGAGCGTTGGAAGAGAAGTAGATCAAATTTCTAAGTGGGGGATTGACCTAAGTCCACGATCTCGCCGAAAAACCTCATAGCTCTCTCTAGCCTCTGGAGTTGTTTGTCTTCAAATGAAGGCTTGTGGGTCTATTTATAGTTTTTTGGAGGTATACATCAGTAATTGCGTCGGGACAAAATTTGTGTTGGCAAATGACATCTCCCGTTTTGGTCACCCGGATCACCAAATTTAATGAAATGACGAAAGTGCCCCCGGGCCTGGGCGGACCGGGCGGGGTGCCCGGTGGCAGAGGCGTCCGACGATGGCAGGAGGCGGCGGCACCCACGCGGGGGCGATGTTTGTGCGTGTGTGTGGGTTTTTTCCTTCTTCTTGGGTGTTTCCAGGACTTTGGGGAGCGTGGCGTGCTCGGCTTGTCCGATCGGATTGGCTTTCCCTACGTGTCCTTGATCTGAGTACTTCCTGTTTAACTTAGAAATTTCAAGGGAAACCTCATCAGAAACTATAAGGAAAGACATGATGTACTAGGCCATAGTGAGATTATGACAAAGGATAGGGCACTAGGCGACAAAGGATCCATATAGTCGATCTCACTATACTTGGATAAATGCTTTAGTGTTGTAATAATTATAGTTGAAAAAAAGCTCAAAAAAAGCGAGGATGCGAACATTTTTGAACTATAAAACAAGTTTGAAAGATCAAATAGGTTCATCTGTTTTAACTACATATGGAATGCTCTTGGCACTTCTATAGTTTTATGATGTTTCAAATAATACATAATTTTGAAAAGAAATTAGTTTTCATAAAGGTCAATGGAAACTTCTGATGATTTGTTATGTCGAGAACTTATGCACATGGCCCTTTCTAGAGTGATACTAAGATCATTCATGGTTATACCAATTTCACACTTAATAGAAAATTTCAGTCTCTTCTCTCAATTTGAGTTATACTGGTTCGCATAAAAGATTATTGTGAGCATATGCATCCACAAAATTTCCTCACAAGTGAATGCAAAGTTATGCATGATCACAAGAACAAGAATATTAAATTGATGTGTTAATTAAAATTAGTTTTAATCTGTTGAACAATGTATTGAAAGCAATCAGAAGGTGAAGTAGCTTACTAGGATTGACAGACAAAACTCAAAGGGAAGGATGGCTGGGGAGGCTTGCAGTTAATGAGGTTGTCTATGTATATGTGAGTAGGAGCAATGTAGTTGACATCGGTAGCTGAGGGAAGTTACTCAAAATAGATGGTGGATTCTTTGAGATTCCAATGTAGCAAATATGAACCTCTTAATAGTTGAGAAACTCTCATGTCCTTGAACAAGAATGCAAGTTCTCCTTTTTTTGAAGCAGACAATAAAAAATATAGGAAGGCGATTAGTAGGCATGACATCAATATTTAAGTACAATGAGCACATATTCCTCCATTTCTCATCATTGCTCACTGGATTCCAAATCTTGATTAGAATTGTGTGTCTCTCGTACTCAGCAGTTCAGCAGGCAAATTTTTTTTGAATCACGACCAAACCATGTTGGTTCAGATAATATTTTGTTTTGGGGAGTTGCGTAAGTCTGAACGTTTCGTTTAAGATGTCGAACACTAAAATGTGGTGCAATCTAGAAAGATCATGCCAGCAGATCCAATGCAGACAATTATTTACGAAGACGAAGGGTTTCCTACCCACTATTGAGACTAATTTTTCGAGGTTGTTGTTGTTGTTGATTTGTCTTAATACTTCAAGCATTCTGCCCTTAATGCCAAGAATTGCCACTGGTGTCGAGAGCCAGCATCAGACCCTAGAGTCATAAGAAATTTGATGTTCTCCAGTCAGATAATGGAAGTAGAGTTCGACTACTGAGCTTGTAGTTGGGTTACATAAGCCCCAAACATTTATCAAACGCTTGATCAGGGGATTAATTATATGTCATATTATCTTAGCAAATAATGGTGGTTTGAATGGACTTAAAGGGAGGATAAGGCTGTTCCAAGTGTTCCTTACCCGGTCGGAGATCTCAAGGAGTTCGGGTTGGATGGTGGAAAGGCCGGAGACGGGAATTTTTATATATCAATTATCTGATGGTTCTGTTTTGACAAAGAAAAATTTCGGGGAACGGTGAGCATGAACATGCATAAAAGAAATATCGGTGGATGTAGAGAGCATCGTAGATGAGACACATCTGAACCTCTCCATAGACTGCATGGGCAGTCTCAACAATATTTCGATAATGACTTCTTTCGGTGCGTAGCAACGGAAATCCAACCACTGCATTGAAGTTTATCCTTCAATTTCTCATCTATGATGAGAGTACTGGTCATTAGGATCTTCACTCAAGAAAAAGAGAAGGAAGACAAGCAGCACCCCCAAGAGTAGCTGATTAGGGCATATCAAACGTGCTCAAGTGACAAGTGAGATTTTCTTGAGAGGACCGGCAACATAGCTGTCTGTTTTTGCTACAAACAAATGATTTGGTAGGGGTTACTTTTTTAACGTGAGATTTAAAAATATATGTTTATGTAAGAAAAAAATTTAAAAAATTTAAAAAACTAAAAAAATTAAAAAATTTGAATGTAGCCAACAGTGCAACATATAAATTTTCCTTCAATCTCAATCAAACCATGTTGATTCAGATAACATTTTGTTTCTAAGAGCTGCATGAGGTTGAAAGTTTCATTTAAGATATCGTACACTAAAATGAGTTACAATCTAGAAAAATCTTGCTGATAGATCTAATGCAGACAATTATTTACGATGCCGGAGGATTTCCTTCCCACTTTCGAGACAAATGTTTTGGGGTTATTGTTGTTGTTGATTTGCCTTAATAATTCAAGCACCCCACCCCTAATGCTAAGAATTGTCACTCGTACCGAGAGACAACATCAGATCATAGAGTCATATAAAAAATTTGATATATAAAGTAGATCGAGTTCGACTACAGAGCTTGGAGCTGGGTTGCATAAGCCTCAAACTTGTATCAAATGCTTAATCAGGGGATTAATTATATGTCATGTTATCTTAGAAAATAATGGTGGTTTGAATGAATTTAAAAGGAGGATAAGGCTGTCGCAAGTGTTCGTTACCTGGCCGGAGATCGCAGGGAGTTCGGGAAGGCCGGTGGAAATGCCGAAGACGGGAACTTTTATATATTGATTATTTGATGGCTCTGTTTTGACAAAAAAAAATTTCGGAGAACGGCGAGCGTGAACATACATATTCTCCAATCATATCAGGGCCTCCTGCAAATATAGACTAGTTCGGGCTCCAGTAAGCTAGTGTCGTCTTGCCCTCAATCCTTGATCCCCACCGTGTAGGTTTTGCTGTTGTTGGGGAAACCCATGTTTCTTACAACAAATTTTCTCAGTGTGATTTACCCAGCCACAGTAAGTACACAAGTGGGTGCTCTATCCCTTAGGAGGACTTCGACAATCTCGCCCGCAACCCCCTCAAGCGCCGATGCGACCTTCCCCGTGCCTAGTATTGGGGGTCGTGCTCGTTGGAGAAGAGAAATAGATAGAGTCTTGGAGCCAACAGTGAGAGGGTGACCTTCAGAATCATTGGAACAAGGAGGGAATGCTAGAAGAGAAGTAGATAAAATTTCTAAGCAGAAGATTGACCTAAGTCCACGACCTCGCCGAAAAACCTCGGAGCTCTCTCTAGCCTCTGAAGTTGCTTGTCTTCAAATTAAGACTTGGGGGGCCTATTTATAGTTTTTTGGAGGCATACATCAGTAATTGCATCGAGGCGAAATACGTGTTGGTGAATGATGTTGCTCTATTTTGGTCACCCAGATCACCAAATTTAGCAAAATGACGAAAGTGCCCAGTGGGAGGGGCGGCCGGCGAAGGCAGGAGGCGGTAGCGCTGGCCGGAGGTGGCGGCGGCTGGCAACGTGTGCGGCACGCGTGCGCAGGCTGCGGCCGCGCGCGGGGCTCGGTCGCGGTCGCACACGCGCAAGCTGTGTGCGCGTGCACGCAGGTCGCGCATGCCTACACGGTTTGGTCGCGCCTGTGCGAAGGCGATGTCTGCGCTTGTGCGTGTGTTTTGTCATCTTCTTGGGTGTTTCCGCGACTTTGGGGAGCATGGCGTGCTCGACTTGTCCGATCAGATTGGCTTTCCCCACGCGTCCTTGGTCTAAGTCCTTCCTGTTTTACTCAGAAATTTCAAGGGGGATCCCATCAGAAACTATAGGGAAAGATATGATGTACTTAGGCTTTAGTGAGATTATGACAAGGGATAGGGTAATATGGTGACAAAGGATCCATGTAGCCAAACCCACTATAGTGGGATAAATGCTTGAGTGTTGTTATAACTATAGATAGAAAAAGGCTCAAAAAAACATGGAGGTAAACATTTTTTAGCTATAGAATAGGTTTGAAAATCCAATGGGTTCACCCTGTTTTAACTACCTGTTGAATGCTTTTGGCACTTCTTTAGTTTTATAATGTTTCAATTAATACATAACTTTGGAAAGAAATTGGTTTTTATAAAGGTCAATAGAAATTTCTGATGATTTGTTATGTTGAGAACTTGTGCACATGACCTTTTCTATAGTTCTACTAAGATCATTCATGGCTATGCCAATTTCACACTTAATAAAAATTTCAAGTCTCCTCTCACAATTTGAGTTATACTAGATCCCATAAAAAAATATCGTGAACATATGTATCCATAAAACTTCCTCACAAGTGAATGCAAAGTTATGTATGATCACAGGAACAAGAACATTAAATTGATGTGTTAATTAAAATTAGTTTTAACATGTTAAACAATGCATTGAAAGCAATCAGAAGGTAAAGTAGCTTACCAGGATTGATGGACAAAACTCGAAGGGAAGGATGGCTGGGGGGCTTGCAGGTTAATGAGGCTGTCTGTGTATATGTGAGCACGAGCAATGTAGCTGACATCAGTAGCTGAGAGAAGTTGCTCAAAATAGAAGGTGGATCTTTTGAGATTCCAATGTAGTAAATATGAACCCCTTAATAGTTGAGAAACCTTCATGTCATTGGACAAGATTGCAAGTTCTCCTTTTTCAAAGCAGACAATAAAAAATATAGGAAGACGATTAGCAGGCATGACATCAATATTTAAGTATAGTGAGCACATATTCCTTCATTTCTCATCACTGCTCACCAGAGTCAAATCTTGATCAAAACCGTGTCTCTCATACTCAGCAGTCCAGCATGCAAATTTTTCTTCAAGCACAACCAAACCATGTTGGTTCAGATAATATTTTGTTTATGTGAGTTACATGATACTGAAAGTTTCGTTTAAGATGTTGAATACTAAAATGAGGTGCAATCTAGAAAGATCATGCCGGCGGATTCAATGCAGTCAATTATTTACGAGGGCGGAGGGTTTCCTGCCCACTCTCGAGACTAATTTTTTGGAATTGTTGTTGTTGTTGATTTGCCTTAATACTTCAAGCACTCCGCCTCTAATGCCAAGAATTGTCATATGATGCTGAGTGCTAGCATCAGACACCAGAGTCATAAAAAGTTTGATGTTCTCCAGTCAGAGGATGGAAGTATAGTTCGACTACAGTGCTTGGAGCTGGGTTACATAAGCCTCAAATATTTATCAAATACTTGTTCAAAGGGTTAATTATATATCATGTTCTCTTAGCAAATAATGGTGGTTTGAATGGACTTAAAAAGAGGATAAGGCTGTCGCAAGTATTCCTTACCCGGTCAGAGATCTCAAGGAGTTCGGGTTGGTCGTTAGAAAGTACAGAGACAGGAATTTGTATATACCGGTTATCTGATGGTTCTGTTTTGACAAAGAAAAATTTTGGGGAACGACAAGCATGAGCATGCATAAAAGAAATATCGGTGAATGTAGAGAACAGCATAGACGAGACATATCTGAACCTCCTCATAAATTACATGAGCAGCCTCAATAATACTCGATAATGTCTTCTTTCGTTGCTTAACAACTGGAACTCCAACCAATATATTGAAGTTACTCATTCAATTCTTCATCTATGATGAAAGTACTGGTCATTAGGATCTTCACTCAAGAAAAGAGAAGAAAGACGAGCAGCTCTCGCAAGAGTTGAAGATTAGGGCATATCAAACGGGCTCAAGTGACAAGTGAGATTTTCTCGAGAGGAGCGACATCATAGTTGTCTATTTTTGCTACAAACAAATGATTTATCGCGAGTTGTTTTTTTAATGTGAGATTTAAAAATATATGTTTATATAATAAAAAACAAAAAAAATAATAAAAAAAATAAAAAATAAGGATGTAGCCAACAATGCAACAGACAAATTTTCCTTCAATCTCAACCAAATCATGTTTTTTCAGATAATATTTTTTTTTCTAGGAGCTACATGAGGCTGAAAGTTTCATTTAAGATGTCGAACACTAAAATGAGGTACAATTTAGAAAAATCATGTTAGTAGATCCAATACAGATAATTATTTATGACTACAGAGGGTTTTCTTCCCACTCTCGAGATAAATTTTTCGGGATTGTTGTTATTGATTTGCTTTTATACTTCAAGCACACCGCCCATAATGCCAAGAATTGTCATCTAGTACCAAAAGCCAGCATTAGACCCTAGAGTCATATAAAAAATTTGATGTTCTACAATCAGAGGATGGAAGTAGAGTTTGACTACCAAGCATGGAACTAGGTTATAAAAGCCTCAAACATTTATCAAACGCTTGATCATGAGGTTAATTATATGACACGTTCTCTTCGAAAATAATGGTGGTTTGAATGAACTTTAAAAGGAGGATAAGGCCGTCATAAGGGTTTCATGCCGGTCTGGAGATCTGAAGGAGTTCGTGCTAGCTGGTGGAAAAGTCAAAGATAGGAATTTTTATATACCGATTATCTAATGGTTTGTTCTGGCAAAAAAACATTTCGGGGCACAACGAGTATGAACGTGCATAAAAGAAATATCGATGAATGTAGAGAGCACCGTAGATTAAACACATCTGAACCTCCTCACAGATTGCACGAGCAGCCTAAACAATATCTTAATGATGACTTCTTTGGGTGCATAGCAGTCAGAACTCCAACCAATGCATTGAAGTTTTTTCCTTCAAATCTTTATCTATGATGAGAGTATTGGCCATCAGGATATTCACTCAAGAAGAAGAGAAGGAAGTCGAGCAGCTCTCACAAGAGTAGCGGATTAGGGGATATCGAGCGAGCTCAAGTGACAAGTGAAATTTTCTCGAGAGCAGCGACAGCACAGCTGCCTGTTTTTACTGCCGCCCCGCTAAATAAATGATTTGGTGTATGTTACTTTTTTTAAACGTGAGATTTAAGAATATATTTTATGTAAGAAAAAATAAAAAAAAAATTAAAAAAGATAAATAGGAATGCAACCATGATGTAGTTGTCCAGAGCCTCCCCGCTCTGGTTCTGCGCCAGAGGAACATGTCTGGTCCCACCACCTCAACATCCCCGCCACACTTAGAATAGGTGCGGTCATGGGCGGGGTGCTTGGGCTGCAGCCTGGTAGTGGGACCAGACGTATTCCTCTGGTATAGAACCAGAGCGGGGCGGCTCTGGACCATTGCATCAAGCCAGCAGTCCAACAGTCAAATTTTCCTTCAATCTCAACAAAATCATGTTGGTTCAATAATATTTTGTTTCTAGAAATTGCATTAGTCTGAAAGTTTCGTTTAAGATGTCAAACACTGAGGTACAATCTAGAAAGATCGTGCATGCAGATCCAATGCATGCAATTATTTACGAGGACGAAGGGTTTCATGCCCATTATCGAGACTAATATTTCGGGACTATTGTTATTCTTGATTTGCCTTAATACTTCAAGCACTCCGCGCCTAAT
This sequence comes from Platanthera guangdongensis, assembly GCA_039583875.1. Lineage (NCBI taxonomy): Eukaryota > Viridiplantae > Streptophyta > Magnoliopsida > Asparagales > Orchidaceae > Platanthera > Platanthera guangdongensis. The sequence continues at coordinate 24,037,368 of CM077162.1, read as the reverse complement.
GCAAAGAATTGCCACTTGATGCCGAGAGCTAGCATTAAACCTTGGAGCCATATAAAAAAATTTGTTGTTCTCCAGTTAGAGGATGAAACTAGAGTTCGACTACATAACTTGGAGTTGGGTTACATAAGTCTCAAGCATTTATCAAACGCTTGATCAAGAGGTTAATTATATGACACGTCCTCTTAGCATATAATGGTTGTTTAAATGAACTTAAAAAAAGGATAAGGTCGTTGCAAGTACTCCTTGCCCGGCCAGAGATCTCAAGGAGTTCGGGCTGGCCGGTGGAAAGGCCGGAGACAGAAATTTTTATATACTGATTATCTCATGGTTCTATTCTAACAAAGAAAATTTTTGGGAAATGACGAGCATGGACATGCATAAATGAAATATCAGTTGATGTAGAGAACACCGTAGATGAGACACAAATAAACATCCCCACAGATTGTCCGGACAGACTCAGCAATATCTCGAAAATGACTATTTCGTTGCATAGTAGCCGGAACTCCAACTAATGCATTGAAGTTTCTCCTTCAAATACTCATCTATGATGAGAGTACTGGTCATTGGGATCTTCACTCAAGAAGAAGAGAAGGAGGACTAGCAGCTCTTACGAGAGTAACAGATTAGGACATATCGAGCGAGATCAAGTGACAAGTGAGATTTTCTCGAGAAGTGGGATTTTCTCAAGACTGCCTTACCTCCTCGTCAAACAAAAGATTTGGTGCGGGTTTCTTTTTTTAATGTGTGAGTTTAAAATATATGTCTATGTAAGAAAAAATTTTAAAATTATTTTTTTAAGAAATAGAAAAATAGGGATGCAGTCAGCTGTCTAGCAGCCAAATTTTTCTTCAATCTCCATCAAATCATATTGAGTCAGATAACATTTTATTTTTGGAAGCTACACGAGGCTTAAAATTTTGTTTAAGATGTCGTACACTAAAATGAGGTAAAATCTAAAAAGATCATGCCGACAGATCCAATGCAGGTAATTATTTACGCGGACGGAGTGTTTCCTACCCACTATCAAGACTAATTTTTCGGGATTGTTGTTGTTGTTGATTTGCTTTAATACTTCAAACAATCTGCCCATAATGCCAAGAATTGCCACCTATTGCCGAGAGCCAGCATCAGACTCTAGAGTCATATAAAAAATTTGATGTTCTCCAGTCAGAGGATGGAAAAAAATTTTGACTACAGAGCTTTGAGTAGGGTTACAAAAGCCTAAAACATTTATTAAATGCTTTATCAGAGGGTTAATTATATGCCACATTTTCTTAGCAAATAATGATGATTTGAATGGACTTAGAAGGAGGATAAAGTTGTCACAAGTGCTCCTTACCCGATCAGAGATTTCAAGAAGTTTTGGCTGGCCGGTGGAAAGGTCAGAGACGGGAATTTTTATATACCAATTATTTAGTGATTCTGTTCTGATAAAAAAACATTTCAGGGAATGACGAGCATGGTCGTGCATAAAGAAAATATCAGTGGATGTTGAGAGCACCATAGATGAGAAACGTCTAAACATCCACACAGATTGCACGAGCAGCCTCAACAATATCTCAATAATGACTTCTTTTAGTGCGTAATAGCCAGAACTCCAACCAATTCAAATCCTCATCCATAATGAGAGTACTAGCCGTTAGGATCTTCACATAAGAAGAAGAAAAGGAAGTCGAACAGGTCACGCGAGAGTAGCAGATTAGGGCATATCAAGCGGGCTCAAGTGATAAGTGAGATTTTTCTCGAGAGGAGCGGCAACACAGCTGCCTGTTTTTGATGTTGCCCCATCAAACAAACAATTGGGTGTGGGTTATTTTTTTAATGTAAGATTTAAAAATATGTGTTTATGCAAGAAAAAAATAAAAAAAATAGGGATGCCGACAACAGTCCAGCACACAAATTTTCCTTCAATCTCAACCAAATCATGTTAGTTCAGATAATATTTTATTTTTGTGAGCTGTATGAGGCTGAATGTTTCGTTTAAGATGTCGAACACTAAAATGTGGTACAATCTAGAAAGATCATGCCAGCAAGTCCAATGTAGACAATTATTTACGAGGACGGAGGGTTTCTTGACCACTCTCAAGACTAATTTTTCGGGGTTGTTGTTGTTGTTGATTTGTCTTACTACTTTAAGCACTCTGCCTCTAATGCTAAGAATTAACAATAGTGCCGAGAACCAGCATCAAACTCTAGAGCCATATAAAAAATTTGATGTTCACTAGTCAGACTACGGAAGTAGAGCTCGATGATAGAGCATGAAGTTGGGTTACATAATCCCTAAACATTTATCAAATGCTTGATCAGGGGGTTAATTATATGACACATTCTCTTAGCAAATAATGATGATATGAATGAACTTAAAATGAGGATAAGGTCGTCGCAAGTGTTCATTGCTCGACTGGAGATCTCAAGGAGTTCGAGCTGGCCGGTGAAAAGGTCAGAGACAAAATTTTTTATATATTAATTGTCTGGTGGTTCTATTCTAGCAAAGAAAAATTTCGGGAATGACGAGCATGTGCGTGAAAAAAAGAAATATCGGTGGATGTAAAGAGCATAGTAGATGAGACACATCTGAACCTCCTCATAGATTGCACGAGGAGCCTCAACAATATCTCGATAATGACTTCTTTCGGTACATAACAGCTAAAACTCCAACCAATGCATTGGAGTTTTTTCTTCAAACCATCTTCTATGATGATTTTATTGGGCATTACGATCTTCACTCAAGAATAAGAGAAGACGGGCAACACTCACAAGAGTAGTGGATTAGGGCATATCGAATGAACTCAAGTGATCAGTGAGATTTTCTCGAGAGCAACGACAACACAACTACCTATTTTTGTTGCCGCCCTGCCAAATAAATGATTTGGTGCGGGTTACATTTTTTTCAACGTGAGATTTATAAATATATGTTCATGAAAGAAAAAAATTTATAAAATTATTTTTTTAAAATAAAAAATAGGGATACAACAAGCAGTGCAGTAGACAAATTTTCCTTCATTCTCAACCAAATCATGTTGATTAAGATGACATTTTGTTTCTGGTAGTCGCATGAGGTTGAAAATTTCGTTTAAGATATCGAGCATAAAATGAGGTACAATCTTGAAAGATCATGCTGACAGATCCAATGTACGTAATTATTTATGAGAAAAGAGGATTTCCTACCCATTCTCGAGACTAATTTTTTGGGGTTGTTGTTGTTGTTAATTTGTCATAATGTTTCAAGCACTACGCGCCTAATGTCAAGAATTGTCACCTGATATCGAGAGTCAGTATCAGGCTCTAGAGCCATATAAATATTTGATGTTCTTCTATCAGATGATGGCATTAGAGTTCGATTACAGAGTTTGTGGATGAGTTACATAAGTCCAAAACATTTATCAAACGCTTGATAAGGGGGTTAATTATATGACATATTCTCTTAACAAATAATGATGATTTGAATGGACTTAAAAGGTGGATAAGACGGTCGCAAGTGCTCCTTACCCGACCGAATATCTCAAGGAGTTTGGGTTGGCTAGTGAAAAGATCAGAGACAGAAATTTTTATATACCGATTATCTAGTGGTTCTCTTATGGCAAGACAAATTTCACAGAACGGCAAACATGGACGTGCATAAAGAAAATATTGGTGGATCTAGAGAGCACCATAGATGAGACACATCTGAACCTCCCTATAAATTGCACCGACATCCTCAACAATATCTCGAAAATGACTTCTTTTGATGCATAGCTGCTAGAACTCCAACCAATGCATTGGAGTTTCTTTTTCAAATCCTCTTTTATGATGAGAGTATTGACCATTAAGATCTTCACTCAAGAATAAAAGAACGAAGACGAGCAGCTCTCGCGAGTGTAGTCGATTAGGACATATCGAACGAGCTCAAGTGACTAGTGAGATTTTTCAAGAGAAATGACAACACGATTGTTTGTTAATGTTGCCGCCCCGCCAAAAAATGATGGTGCATGTTACATTTTTTTAACGTGAGATTTATAAATATATGTTTAAGATAGACAAAAATCTTAAAAAATTATTTTTTAAAAAAATAGAAAAATAGGGATGCAACAAGCAGTCCAACAGACAAATTTTCTTTCATTCCTAAGCAAACCATGTTGGTTTAGATAACATTGTGTTTCTGAGAGCCACATGAGGTTGAAAGTTTGATTTAAGATGTCGAACACTAAAATGAGGTACAATCAAAAAAGATCATATTGGTAGATCCAATGCAGGCAAATATTTATGAGAACGGAGAGTTTCCTGCCCACTCTCGAGACTAATTTTTTGGGGTTGTTGCAACTGTTGTTAATTTGTCTTAATACTTTAAGCACTACACCCATAATGTCAAGAATTGCCACCTGATATCGAGAGTCAGCATCAGGCCTTGGAGCTATATAAAAATTTTGATGTTCTTTAGTCAGGGGATGTAATTAGAGTTCGACTATAGATTTTGGGGTTGGGTTACATAAGCCTAAAACATTTATCAAACACTTGATCAGAGGGCTGATTATATGACGCGCTCCCTTAGGAAATAATAGTGGTTTGAATGGACTTAAAAGGTGGATAAGACTGTCACAAGTGCTCTTTGCCCGACTGGAGATCTCAAAAAGCTCAAGCTAGTTGGTGGAAAGCCCGGAGACAAAAATTTTTATATACCCATTATCTGGTGGTTCTCTTGTGACAAAGACAAATTTAACTGAATGACAAACATGAGCGTGCATAAAAAAAATTGATGGATGTAGAGAGCACCGTATATGAGACAGGTCTGAACCTCCCTGTAGATTGCACGGGCAACCTCAACAATATCACAAAAATGACTTCTTTCAGTACGTAGCAGCCGGAACTCCATTCAATGCATTGGAGTTTCTCCTTCAAATCCTCATTTATGATGGAAGTACTAGTCATTAGGATCTTCACTCAAGAAAAAGAAAAGAAATACGAACAACTCTTGCGTGAGTAGTGGATTAGACATATCGAGCGGGTTTAAGTGACAAGTGGGATTTTCTCCAAAGAAGTGGCAACACAGCTGCATGTTTTTGCTGCCGCCCCACCATACAAATGATTTGGTGCATGTTATATTTTTTTAACATGAGATTTATAAAAATATGTTTATGCAAGAAAAAAAATTAATTTTTTTTTTAAATTTAAAAATAAAAAAATAGGGATGCAGCCAGCAGACAAGCAAGCTAATTTTTTTTAATCTCAATCAAACCATGTTGTTTCAGATAATATTTTATTTTTGGAGCTGCATGTGACAAAAAGTTCCGTTTAACATGTCGAACATTAAAATGAGGTACAATCTATAAAGATCATGTCTGCAGATCTAATATATGCAATTATTTATGAGGACGAAGGTTTCTTGCCCACTCTCGAGACTATTTTTTTTTGGGGGAGGGGGGGTTGTTGTTGTGATTTGTCTTAATACTTCAAGCACTCCGTCCCTAATACCAAGAATCGCCACTGGTGCCGAGAGACAACATCTAACCTAGAGCCACATAAAAAAATTGATATTCTCCAGTCAGAAGATGGAAGTATAGTTCAACTACAGAGCTTGAAGTTGAGTTACATAAGCCTCAAGCATTTATCAAATGTTTGATCAGGGGTTAATTAGATAACACAATCTCTTAGCAAATAACTGTGGTTTGAATGGATTTAAAAGGAGGATAAGACCGTCGTAAGTGCTCTTTACCTGGCCGGAAATCTCAAGCAGTTTCGGCTGGCCGGTGGAAAGACCGGATACAGGAATTTTTATATACCGATTATCTGGTGGTTATGTTATGATAAAGAAAAATTTCGGGAAACAACGAGCATGAGCGTGCATAAAGGAAATATCGGTAGATATAGAGAGCAACGCACATGAGACGCATCTGTACCTCCCCACAGATTGCACGGGCAGCCTCAACAATATCTCGATAATGACTTTTGGTGCGTAGCAGCCGGAACTTCAATCAATGCATTAAAGTTTCTCCTCCAAATCCATATCTATGATGAGAGTCTTGACCATTATGATCTTCACTTAAAAAGAAGAGAAGGAAGACGAGATGCTATCATGATAGTAGCGGATTAGGGCATATCGAGCAGGCTAAGTGACCAGTGAGATTTTCTTAAGAGTGACAACACAACTGCTTGTTTTTGCTGTCATTTTGCCAAACGAATGATTTGGTACTTGTTACTATTTTTAACGTGAAATTTAAAATATATGTTTATGCAAAAAATGTAAAAAATGATTTAAAAAATAAAAAATTGGGGTTGCAGCCAATAGTTCAACAGACAAATTTTCCTTTAATATCAACCTAAACATGTTGATTTCGATAACATTTTATTTCTATGAGCTGCATGAGGCTGAAAGTTTCGTTTAAGATGTCGAACACTAAAATGAGGTACAATATAGAAAAATTATGGCAGCAGATCCAATGCAAACAATTATTTACGAGGGCAGAGAGTTTCATGCCCACTCTCGAGACTAATTTTTCGGGATTGTTGCTGCTGTTGTTGATTTATCTTAATACTTTAAGCACTCAGCCTCTAATGCCAAGAATTGCCAACTAATGCCAAGAACCAGCATCATGCCCAAGAGTCATGTAAATAATATGTTGTTCTCCAGTCAGAGGATGAAAATAGAGTTCGACTACAGAGCTTGGAGTTGTGTTACATGAGCCCCAAATATTTATCAAATGCTTGATCAAAGTGTTAATAATATGATACATTCTTTTAACAAATAATGGTGGTTTGAATGAACTTAAAAGGAGGATAAGGCCATTGCAAGTGCTCGTTGCCCGGACGGAGATCTCAAGGAGTATATACCAATTATCTAGTGGTTCTGTTTTGACAAAAAAAAAATTCGGGAAACAACGAGCATGAGCGTGTATAAAGGAAATATCAGTGGATGTAGAGAGTACCGTAGATGAGACACATCTAAACTCCCACATAGATTATACAAGCAACCTCAATAATATCTCGATAATGACTTATTTTGATGCATAACAGTCAGAACTCTAACAAATGCATTGAAGTTTCTTCTTTAAATCCTCATATATGATGAAAGTAATGGTCATTAGGATCTTCACTCAAGAAGAAGAGAAGGAAGACGGGTAGCTCTCGCAAGAGTAGTGGATTAGGGCATATCGAGCGTGCTTAAGTGACCAGTTGGATTTTCTCTAGAGGAGCGGCAACATAGCTGTCTGTTTTTATTGTCGCCCTGCCAAACAAATGATTTGGTGCAGATTATATTTGTTTAATGCGAGATTTATAAGTATATGTTTATGCAAGAAAAATTTTTAGAAATTTGATTTTTTTTAATAGGAAAATAGGGATGCAACTAGCAGTCCAGCAGATAAATTTTCCTTCGATCTCAACGATATCATGTTAGTTCAGATAATATTTTTTTGGAGCCGCATGAGACTGAAAGTTTCGCTTAAAATGTCAAACACTAAAATGAGGTACAATTTAGAAAGATCATGTCGACAAATCAAATGCAGATAATTATTTACGAGTACGGAAGGTTTCCTTCCCACTCTCGAGCCTAATTTTTCGGGGTTGTTGTTGTTGGTGTTGTTGTTTATTTGCATTAATACTTCAAGCACTCTGCCCCTAATGCCAATAATTGCCACCTAATACCGAGTGTCAGCATAAGACCCTGAAGCTATATAAAAAATTTGATATTCTCTAGTCAGAAGATGAAAGTGGAGTTTGACTACAGAGGTTGGAGCTCAGTTACATAATCTCCAAACATTTACCAAATGTTTGATAAGAGGGTTAATTATATGACACGTTCTCTTAGCAAATAATGATGCTTTGAATGGTCTTAAAAGGAGGATAATGCCATCGTCGCAAGTGATCCTTGCCCGACTGGAGATCCCAAGGAGTTCGGGCTGGCTGGTGGAAAGGCCAGATATGAGAATTTTTATATTCCGATTATCTTGTGATTCTGTTCTGGCAAAAAAAAATTTGGAACGGAACGAGTGTGCATGCTAAATATCGGTGGATGTAAGAGAGCACACCGTGGATGAGAACACATCTAAACGAACCTCCCCATATCACAGATTGCTTGGGTACCCTCAACAATATCTCGATAATGATTTCTTTTGTTGCGTAGCAGCCTGAACTCTAACTAATGCATTGAAGTTTCTCCTTCAAATCCTCATCTATGATGAGAGTACTTGCTATTAGGATCTTAACTCAAGAAAAAGAGAAGGAAAACGAGCAGCTCTTGCTGGAATAACAGATTAGGGTATATCGAGCGGGCTCAAGTGACCAGTGGATTTTTTTCGAGACCAGCAGCAGCACAGCTGACTATTTTTGGTGCCACACCGCCAAACAAATGATTTGATGCAGATTACTATTTTTAATTTGAGATTTATAAATATATGTTTATGCAAGAAAAAAATGTTGAAAGTGCCCCCGGACCCGGGCGGACCGGGTGGGATGCCTGGTGGCAGCAGCAGCTGACAACGGCAGGAGGGGGTGGCCATATTTTAACTACCTATGGAATGCTTTTGGCACTTCTACCTATGGAATGTTTTTGGCACTTCTACCTATGGAATGCTTTTGGCTAACAGGTGGCCCTATTTTAACCAATAGGTTTGAAAGATCAAATGGGTTCATCCTATTTAACTACCTATGGAATGATTTTGGAACATGTGTTGTTTTATGATGTTTCAAACAATACATAACTTTGAAAAAATTTGGTTTTCATAAAGGTCAATAGAAACTTCTGTTGATTTGTTATGTGGAGAACTTATGTCCATGACGCTTTCTAGAGTGCTACTATGATCAGTCATGGTTATGCCAATTTCACACTTAACAGAAAATTTCAGTCTCCTCTCGCAATTTGAGTTATACTGGATCACATAAAAGATTATTATGAGCATAAGCATCCACAAAACTTTCTCATATGTGAATGCAAAGTTATGCATGATCACAGGAATAAGAACATCAAATTGATGTAATAATTAAAATTAGTTTTAACTTGTCAAACAATGTATTGAAGGCAATCAGAAGGTAAAGTAGCTTAATAAGATTGACGGACAAAACTCGAAGGGAAGGATGGCTGGGGGCTTGTAGGTTAATGAGACAGTCTGTGTATATGTGAGTAGGAGCAATGTAGTTGACATTAGTAGCTGAGGTAAGTTGCTCAAAATAGAAGGTCGACCTTTTGAGATTCCAATATAGTAAATATGAACCCCTTAATAGTTGAGAAACCCTCATGTCCTCGAACAAGAATGCAAGCTCTCTTTTTTTGAAGCAGACAATAAAAAATATAGGCAGACGATTAGTGGGAATGACATCAATATTTAAGTACAGTGATCACATATTCCTCCATTTCTCATCACTGCTCACTAGAGTCCAAATCTTGATCAAAACTGTGTGTCTCTTGTACTCAGCAGTCCAGCAGATAAATTTTCCTTCAATCACAACCAAACCATATTGGTTCAGATAACATTTTGTTTATGAGAGCTACATGAGGCTGAAAGTTTTGTTTAAGATGTCGAACACTAAAATGAGGTGCAATCTAGAAAGATCATGCCGGCAAATCCAATGCAGGCAATTATTTACGAGAACGGAGGGTTTCCTGCCCACTCTCGAGACTAATTTTTCGGTGATGTTGCTGTTGTTGATTTTCCTTAATACTTCAAGTACTTCACCTCAAATGTCAAGAATTGTTACATGGTGCTGAGAGCCAGCATCATGCCCTGAAGTCATAAAAAAATTGATATTCTTCAGTCAAAGGATGGAAGTAGAGTTTGACTATAGAGCTTGGAGCTGGGTTACATAAGCCTGAAACATTTATCAAACGCTTGATTAGGGGGTTTATTATTTGTCAAGTTCTCTTAGCATAGAATGGTGGTTTGAATGGACTTAAAAGGAGGATAAGGCCGTCGCAAGTGTTCCTTACCCGGTCGGAGATCTCAAGGAGTTTGGGCTGGCTGGTAGAAATATCGAAGACGGTAATTTTTATTTACCGATTATCTAATGTTCTATTTTGAAAAAGAAAAATTTTCGGGAATGACGAGTATGAACATGCATAAAAAAATATCGGTGGATGTAGAGATCATTGTAGATGAGACACATCTGAACCTCCCCATAGATTACATGGTCAGCATCAACAATATCTCGATAGTGACTTCTTTCGTTGCGTAGCAGCCGGAACTCCAACTAATGTATTGAAGTTTCTCCTTTAATTCCTCATCCATGATGAGAGTACTGGCCATTGGGATCTTCACTCAAGAAAAAAAGAAGGAAGATGAGAAGCTCTCGCGAGAGTAGCGGATTATGGCATATCAAGTGGGCTCGAGTGATAAGTGAGATTTTCTTGAGAGCAGCGACAACATAGCTGCTTGTTTTTGCTACAAACAAATGATTTGATATGAGTTACTTTTTTAAAGTGAGATTTAAAAATATATGTTTATGTAAGAAAAAATGAAAAAAAATTAAATGAAATAGAAAAATAGGGATGTAGCTAACATACAGCAAACAAAATTTCTTTCAATGTTAACCAAACCATGTTAGTTCAAATAACATTTTGTTTATGAGAGCTGCATGAGGCTGGAAGTTTCGTTTATGATGTCAAACATTAAAATGAGGTACAATCTAGAAAAATCATGCTGGTAGATCCACTGCAGACAATTATTTATGATGACGGAGGGTTTCCTTCCCACCCCCAAGATAAATTTTTTGGGGTTGTTGTTATTGTTGATTTGTCTTAATACTTCAAGCATCACACCCCTAATGTCAAGAATTGTCACCTATTACTGAGAGCCAGCATCAGACCCTGGAGTCATATAAAAAATTTGATGTTGACTAATTAGAGGATGGAAGTAGAGTTTGACTATAAAGCTTGGAGCTGGGTTATATAAGCCCCAAGAATTTATTAAACACTTGATCATGAAGTTAATTATATGACACGTTCTTTTAGAAAATAATTGTGCTTTGAATGGACCTAGAAGGAGGATAAGATTGTCAGAAGTGTTTCTTGCCCAGCCGGAGATCCCAAGGAGTTCAGACTGGCCAGTAAAAAGACCGGAGACATGCATTTTTATATACCAATTATCTGGTGGTTCTGTTCTGGCATAGAAAAATTTCGGGGAATGACAAGCATTGACGTACATAAAAGAAATATCGGTGGATATAGATAGCACCGTATATGAGACACATCTGAACCTCCTCACAAATTGCACGGGCATCATCAACAATATCTTGATAATGATTTCTTTCGATGCGTAGCAGCCAAAACTCCAACCAATACATTGAAGTTTCTCCATCAAATCCTCAACTATGATGAGAGTACTTGCCATCAAGATCTTCACTTAAGAAGAAGAGAAGGAAGACGGGTAGCTCACGCGAGAGTAGTAGATTAGGGGATATCGAGTGGGCTCAAGTGACAAGCAGGATTTTCTCGAGAGACGAGACAACACAACTGCTTGTTTTTATTGCAGCCCCGCTAAACAAATGATTTGGTGTGTGTTGCTTTTTTTAACGCGAGATTTAAAAATATAAGTTTATGTAAGAAAAAAAAAGTAAAATAGGGATGCAGTCAGCAGTCCAACAAACAAATCTTCCTTCAATCTCAACCAAATCATGTTGGTTTAGATAACATTTTGTTTCTGGAAGCTGCATGAGGCTCAAAGTTTTGTTTAAGATGTCAAACACTAAAATAAAGTACAATCTAGAAAGATCATGACTACAGATCCGATGCATACAATTATTTACGAGGACTGAGGGTTTCCTGCCCATTATTGAGACTAATTTTTGGGGATTGCTGTTGTTGTTGATTTGCCTTAATACTTCAAGCACTCTGCTTCTAATGCCAAGAATTATCACTTGATGCCGAGAGCCAGAATTAGACCCTGGAGCCATATAAAAATTTTGAGGTTCTCCAGCTATAGGATAAAACTAGAATTCGACAACAGAGTTTGGAGTTGGGTTACATAAGTCTCAGCATTTATCAAACGCTTGATCAAGCGGTTAATTATATGACACGTTCTCTTAACAAATAACGATGCCTTGAATGGACTTAAAAGAAGGATAAGGTCGTCGCAAGTGCTCCTTGCCCGGCCGAAGAACATAAGGAGTTCGGCCTCGCCGGTGGAAAGGTCGGAGACAAGAATTTTTATATACTGATTATCTAGTGATTCTGTTCTAGCAAAGAAAAATTTTGGGGAACGACGAGCATGAGCATGCATAAAGGAAATATCGGTGGATGTAAAGAACACTGTAGATGAGATACATCCGAACTTCCCCACAGATTGCACGTGCAGACTCAACAATTTCTTGAAAATGACTATTTTGGTGGGTAGTAGCCGGAACACTAACCAAATGCATTAAAGTTTCTCCTTCAAATTCTCATCTATGATGAGAGTATTTGTCATTAGGATCTTCACTCAATAAGAAGAAAAGGAAGACGAGTAGCTCTCGCTAGAGTAACAGATTAGGGCATATCGAGTGGGATCAAGTGACAAGTGGGATTTTCTCGAAAGGAGCGATTGTACAGTTGCCTGTTTTTTCTAATGCCCCACCAAACAAATGATTTGGTGATGGTTACTTTTTATATGGGATTTAAAAATATATATTTATGTAAGAAAACAATTATAAATTTGATTTATTAAAATAGAAAATTAGGGATGCATCCAATTATCTAGCAGACAAATTTTCCATCAATCTCCACCAAACCATGTTGGTTCAGATAGCACTTTGTTTTTGAGAGCGCATGAGACTAGGAGTTTTGTTTAAGATGTCGAACACTAAAATGAGGTACAATCTAGAAAAATCATGCCGGCAGATCCAATGTAGGCAATTATTTACGCGGACAGAGGGTCTCTTGCCCACTCTCAAGACTAATTTTTCTGGATTGTTGCTGTTGTTGTTGATTTGCCTTAATAGTTCAAGCACTCTGCCCCTAATGCCAAAAATTGCCGCCTAGTGCTGAGAGCCAGCATCAAACCCTGAAGTCATATAAAAAAATTTTATGTTCTCAAACCAAAAGATGGAAGTAGAGTTCGACAATAGAGCTTCGAGCAAGGTTACATAAGCCTCAAACATATATAAAACACTTGATCAGGGGGTTAATTATATGACACATTTTTTTAGCAAATAATGGTGGTTTGAATGGACTTAAAAGGAAGATAAGGGCGTCGAAAGTGATCCTTACCTGACCGACGATCTCAAGGAGTTCCGGCTGGCCGGTAGAACGGCCGGAGACGGGAATTTTTATATACCAATTATCCAGTGATTCTATTCTGGCAAAAAAACATTTCTGGGAACGATGAGCATGATCGTTCATAAAGGAAATATCGATGGATGTTGAAAGCACTATAGATGAGGCATATCTGAACATCCCCACAGATTACACGGGCAGCCTCGATAATATCTTGATAATGACTTATTTCGGTGCGTAGCAGCCGGAACTCCAACCAATGCATTGGATTTTCTCCTTCAAATCCTCATTTATGATGAGACTACTAGCCATTAGGATCTTCACTCAAAAAGAAAAGGAAGTCAAGCAGATCTCGCAAGAGTGGCGGATTAGGGCATATCAAGCGGGCTCAAGTGACAAGTGTGACTTTCTGGAGAGGAGCGACAACACAACTGCATATTTTTGCTGCCGCCCCGCTAAACAAATAATTTGGTGCGAGTTACTTTTTTAATGTAATATTTAAAAATATATGTTTATGTAAGAAAAAATTAAAAATAAAAAAATTAGAAAATAGGGATATGACTACTTCTCTGGGGGATGACAGGGGGCAGCAAGAAGAATTTTGTGGACACCTAGCTCCCAAGTCTGAGAGGTTAACAACGAATTCTTCATTGTTTAGCTCCCCTTCGGTGAACTGGTTGGCTCGCTCAATGAGCTCGATGTAGGATCTGGGTTTCCTTTCACTGATAGAGAAATTGAATAACTCGGGCATCAGGCCATTGGTAAAAGCGACTCAATAGACCTGGGAGTTCATGTCTGGAACCTCCATAATCGGCCCTGCGAAACGATCGACATACTGTCTCAAGGTTTCTTTTGACCCTTGCCTCATCAGAAATAGGCATCGACGTCTACTCTTTGCCGCTTGGACATGGCGAACCTCTGTAAAAACTCCTTCCTCAACTCTCTGAAGGATCCAATTGAACATGGCGAGAGGCTGTAAAATCATTCTCTCTCCTTCTCGTCAAAGGAGGTCGAGAGTAACTTGCAGCGCAACCCCTTCGAGAGGGGTTGCAGGGATACAATGACATCGAACGCTTGCAGGTGATAAGAAGGGTCCTCTTTACCAGAGAATCAAGGGATTCACTGCTCTCTGAAGTCGTGGGGGCGGTTTCCGCGGCGATGACTGGGGCGAAGTGCAAATAATTTTTTGTCCCTTCATCAAGATCCAACTCCTCGAAATACAGAGCCCTTCCTCGGTATGTTGCGCCGTCATCCCAGAAGAACTGCTGGCGGGCTTGCGCATACCCATCGTGCAGTTGTTGTGGCGGCGGATTCAACGATGTGGGTGGCAACATGTCTATGGGGGTTCTGGATTCTTAAGGGTGTTTGGCGGCCTGGCGTGCTGCCCCTGGGTAACCAGCTGGTTGACGAGGCCAAGCAAGTGATTGAACTTATCGCGGGTGACATGTTGTTTCTCATGGAGGTCGTGCGGCTGCAGCGACCGTCTGAACTTCCTGCTTGCAATTGGGCAGATTCATCAGCCGATTGTATCTGAAGGTTACGAGTTTGAACTGTTGGTGCAAAATTTGTCACATAGTTCTTCCACACTCAACGACCTACTGGGGAGTTAAGTGAAGAGATTTGACACTGCAACCGACCGGTTACTTTCCCCTCGGAGGCTTAGCGAGCAAGAAAGAAACACAGAAAAGAGGGTGTCGCTGGCAGCGGCAAACACCAAACTAACCTACCGCGGCGAATGCCTCTCATGCGACGAGCTCTTATATTGCTCCAAGAAAGAGATTACAAGTGGGTTGTAGAGAGTACAAAGAGAGTAGAGAGAAAAAATAGAACAAACGAGAGCCGAACTTAGTGTCCGCACCTACAACATGGTAGATTCTGGACTAAGTTTGTTGTCCTCTTTGAGCATCCCTAGCCCCCTTTTATACTTGAGGTAGGCTGCCCGAACGATTGGGACATTTAATGTTATATTAATTGTGGCATTAAATGTGCAGCCACCCAAAATACATGAAAAGTCGGGCGGCGGGGGTTGAGGAAAGAGAACGCGCGTAACCTCGTGTGCTAATGCTGAAGAGGTGAATCCGCGCGGGTTCTGGGTTAGTGCCTGCCACGACTTCTTTGGCGAACTGCTGAAGGGTTCCCTGAGAGATCGCGTGACTCTCTGCTGAACACTACTGCATGTGCGTGATTGTCCGGAGAGTATCCGCGGGCACCTTGAGTAACCGCCCGACTGCTTTGTCTCTGGCGTCGTCTGATGCTGTCTCCCAACAATGTTAAAACGCTTGTAAAAACGTAGGACCGTCCGATCCTACGTTTTTTCACCTCAGCGAGCCACGTTCCAGTTAGTATCGTCGGCCCGTTAAGATCGTTGGGATCGCAGTGTAACATCGCTTCATGCCGACTTCCGAGTCTCACGCATGTTTTAGTCAAGAATTTTACTTACCCTAGCCGACTCGCATTCAATTTTCTCGCCAGCGCAGCTTCTTCCGGTGGTTCTTCAAGCGCTGCTCAGTGGATTTCTATGGATCTCCCTGCCTCTTCCCTTCTCAAGCTCATCAGTGGATTTACGTCGATTTCTGTGTTGTTCAGGTCTTCTCAAGAGGCTGACTCTGTGACAATTCACTTATACAGTTATTAATGTTAATTGTTAAAGTTTGTAGTTTATTATTGTGTTAAAAATGGTCACGTGTCGATCCTACGTTTTGCGATCTTAGGGACGCCTTCCAATCCTAAGTAATATCTCGATCTTGACAACCTTACTGTCTCCTGTCGTAGCATTCTGGTTAACACAAATGCTCATCATGAGGTCAAGGGGTCACTAAATTGAAATACATTGATTACGTCTATTAGCAAAATACCAAACTAGTTCAACGAACTTGAAACTTTATATTTGGGTTGATGAGTTTTTCATTTGGAACTTCCAATTTTGCATGAACTTTAAGCCTAGTTAGCCATTATTTCATCATTAAATATAGCTACTGGATTAGTGAATGGTTAAACACTTAGCAAACTATTTGGCACCAATGAAATTTTACGTTTAAGACCATTCAATATTTATTCGAGTAACAGTCAATAAAGTTACTTTTCACTTCGAGCAACAGATTGTGAGCTCCCAGATCATAAGCCCTGGACTTACGTTCTTGCGATCTAATAGAGGATAGTTCAAAAGAGAACTGAGTCCAATTTCCTTTTGGAAGTAAGTTGGATAGCTGGTGCGTATCTTGGATCTACTTTTTTCGCCACCTTGCTGTCAGCCTCATGAAGTCATAGCATTGCTGATCAACATCCAATGTAATATATGGTTACATAATTTGATGCTCAGTCTATGTTTTGTATTAATTTTGGAATAAATTCTATATCCCTATCAAAAATTTCATAAAACATGTATTTTTGTTGTTCCTTGTGCCTAAGTTTATGTCACTCAATTACGATAAAAGAGATTCGCAGTTGCAAAAGCTTAGGGCACAATAGTCATAAAATTACTGTAAATTTTTTTATTACAGTATTTCTCATTCTCAAGCAAAATCACATTACTATTAGAAAAGAAGAAAAATGCCGGGCACTCTACCATGATGCTATGATCGATCTTTGGCCGAGTGCGAGGCCATTTTTTCTCATTAAATATGATGGTAAAGTGATGAAATTTATCATAAATGACCACATTTGGTCATGAAGGGTCCGTTTGGGAGGACTTATTTTCACCAGTCAAGCGGTTACGACAGTCTGGTTCATACGGTCGTAACTGAAATGTTGGTAAACCATCTCTTTGATGCCCGAAGTTGCAGGCCCGGTAATCTATAGCCACATTAGAGCGTGTGTGCTGTGACCTGTTCATTACATCTCACGCCTCCTCGTGTTTTGGTTATCTGTAAACGAAACTAACGCGCATCAGAGCCGTCCATTTTGACATTGTTGACCAAAATTGAAGACCGAAGCTGCAAATCATTCTTATTTCATTTGAATCTGACTTATTTTTCTCATTATTGTTCTGTTTATTTCACAGGCTCCAGATTCCAGTAGAAACAAGGAACCCAGGGGCCAGACTCCCAGCTCTTCAACTGCAATTTTCTTAGCAGATCTGTAGCTGAGTAACTCATGTGCCATCATATTATGAAAATTCTCAATGCTACTATTTTAAACTATATAAAAAGAATTTGCATCTCAATTATTTGACTTCAATATCTGCCCTTCCCCAGCTTGATATGATGCATAGTTTATATTATGTGAATTCCAAAAAGCCCTCAAATATTAAATTTTTATGTCCTGCTTCCGGATTTAGATTTTTTTGGGTCTGGGACATCTCGGATACGATTTTCAACTAAGGCGGGACTTCTCGCCGGTGACATCTCCGGGACAACAGTAAGCTAGCCGAGATGTCACCGGGGAGATGTCACGCCTTTGTTGAAAAGGGTATCGGAGATGTCCCGGACCTAGAAAAATCTCGTCCCGAAACTGGTCGCAAAAATCTGATCCCAAAAATCAAAAACCAACCAAATGACCTCAAACTGTTCAAATTGAACCGATTTTACATTGAAAAGTTCGGTTTCGGTTTTCCGCTCTGAAAAATAGAACCTCACTAACCATAAATACTCAAAAATATTACAAGAGTGATTAATTGCGATATGAGTTGTTAATTGCAATATATCATATACGCATTGATTAAAATAAATCAATGTTAAAGTCGTTATTAGCCGCCATTTTGTAATAGCACGTGATAAAATTATATTTTTGCACCACAAGGCTATTAGCACACCATCCAAAAATTAAAAAAAAATCATTTTTTCAAACCACAAAATGTTGAATCTAACCCCTATGCAAATCTTTTACAGTCAAAGCAATAAATCGGCATTTCCCAAATGGAGAATTTTAACATGCCTTTATAGTAACATCCATCCTCTATACCATCAGCCACTATATAATAATTCTAACCGGAGGAACACAAGTCATGAAGCGCTCTTGAACGGCACGCAATGAGTTCTTCTTAACCCATTCAATTACCATATAAGATGCAGATGAGATGGAACATACCAAATAGAAAATTTTAGGGAGCGAAACAAGTAGTCTACAAGGCGGTGAAGCTCGAAGAAGGCAGTGGTCCTAAAAGAATTAGGACTCAAAAGTTGGTGCGTTACTCGCATGAAAATCACCGTGCGGCCACGATTTTACAAACATATCCTATCGTATATTTCAACGTATTTCATCTGCTACGGTATACGGTGCGAGATTTCATCTAGTACGGTGCGAGATATGCACCTAAATATCCGACAAAAGCATCAACTGCGCCTCCCCTTCCAAATTCCGACACATGGCTCTGGTCCGAGATTGATTCCGATGTTCACAACCACCCAAAATAGCAGTTGGATGAAGCAGAAAATTAAAGTATTGCAACAAAAGAGAGTACTGAAAACTGATAAGAGCAGAATAATCTGAAGAAAAGATAAGTTGTAGTAACAAAAATAACTGCGAAGAGCTAAGAGAGAAGTAAATAATCGTGCTCTCACAAGCGGCATGGCATGTCGGATCAAAAATAAACAGTAACAAAAATAACTGTGAAGAGCTAAGAGAGAAGTAAATAATCGTGCTCTCACAAGCGGCATGGCATGTCGGATCAAAAATAAACAGTAACAAAAATAACTGTGAAGAGCTGAAACGGTGCATAAGGGAGAAGAATTCCGCTCCGTTTGGCACAGTGGTTGTTAGAGCGCTCGAAGCATCCGCGCGACCAACAAGTTTGGAATGGCCTCCCCGTTACCCCCAGCAGGGGTATTTATAGGCGAAACCCTAAATCTCCGACTACGGGTTTGGATGCCTATCGGATCCTAACCGACCCGTTAAGTAGTCCATTAACACTTAAATAAATATACATCAACAATCTCCTCATATATTATATATAAGTGTTAGCATAAGAAAAAAAAGCTACTTATCCAATAGTTAATAATAACCAAACAAAAGAGTTTTTCCAGAAATAGAAATATGAGTTTTAGATAACAAAATGCTAAACTCAAACCAAATGTTCCAAACATGAAGTAAAGCAAGAAACTGGAAAGCTCAAACTGATAATTGATTCTAGTTGAATAGCAGATCATCATCATCTGAGTCAAAATTAACTGTCTCTCCTCCAAACTCCAATTTGCCTGCAAACAATTACAACAAGAATGTCATGAAATAAATCTCTATGAATTCAAACATTTGCAGAAATAAAGTGATTAGTTCTAACAGCGGGTGAACTTAATACTCTAACTGGGAGGAAAGGATCTCAAAACAACATCTCTATCTAATTTACACAAAATTAGATTAATTGATTTCATAGAATCAAACCATGTTCCTTCGATTATAAAGATTATTATTAACGTTCCACAATTGTGTTATATCATCAAGTTTGGAATGATACAACAAGCTGTGACTATTATATCATCAAGTTTTGAATGATATAACTAATAATCATAATATCAGGACACATATCAGCAACCTCAGTATTCATTTTTGGAATGATACCCAATTCGGCCTTTGACAAAGAATAGTTATGTAAGTCATCAATTTTGGAATGACTGACAACTATCTCACCTCTAGCTTTCATCAGATAACATCTGAAATACTTTAGTGTGCTCAACGTAGATGTTTGAATGTAAGTAGACAACGGTTCTTAAATTTAAAACATAAGCTAGGTATTAAGTCATCCTAAATGGACATTAATCACATCTCTCCCGATGTTTTAGATGTGAGAACCTTACATAAGCCCTTAGTAAGGACATCTGCTACATTATCTTTTGATCTCGCGTCCAATATGGAGATTATCCCCTGACTGGTGAGATAGGTCAACCAGGCCTGTTTCATCCTTAGTTGCCTTCGCTTTCCATTGAACAACGTATTTGTAGCAATGGTCTTTGTGGCTTGATTGTCACAATAAATCGAAATAGAGTTCATTTTTAGACTCGTCATTGTAATGTCCAATATCAGATCTCTTATCCACTCTGCTTCTTCTCCAGCTGAAGCGAGAGCACAGAGCTCTGATTCCATAGAGGATAGTGCAATGCATGTTTGTCTCTTAGACTTTCAAGCTACTGCAGCTCCTCATAGTGTAAACACAAAACCACTAGTGGATCGACAATCAGCTATTTTCGAGCACCAATATGCATCAGAATACCCTTCAAGCACTGGAGGATGCCCACTGTAACATAAAACATACTTCTCAGTATACTTTAGGTATCTCATTAGCCTGTCTAAGGCGTCCCAGTGGTCCTTCCCAGGGTTACTGGTGAATCTACTCAACATGTCGACCGTAAAGGCTATGTCAGATTTAGTGCAGGTAGTAGCATACATGAGACTTCCTATGAGTTTGGAATAATCCAACTATCTAATAGCTGAACCTTCATTCGGTTTCAGTCTACTGTTATAATCGTATGGAGTCTCGGCCTTTTTGTTCTTATCGTAACCCCACTTTTCCAGTAGATTCCTAATGTAGTGACTCTGACTCAGGGTAATACCCTTTTTTGTGAAGTTCACTTCCATTCCTAAGATGATTTTCACCTCACCTAGGTCTTTCATGCTAAATTGTGTCGTCAAGGAAACTTTCACGTCTTTCACCTCAGACTGATCAGTGCCCAGAATTAGCATGTCATCAACGTACAAACATATGATGACTACTTTATTTGCACTTGTTCTTACGTACAGATATTTATTTGATAGACTGGATTTGAAACTCAAGCCTTTTACACATGTGTCAAATTTTTCATGCCACATTTTAGGTGCTTGTTTCAATCCGTATAGTGACTTAATCAACTTACAGACCTTATTTTCTAGATCTTCTATGACGAACCCTTCAGGCTGGTGCATGTAGATCTCCTCAGTTAGATCTCCATTAAAAAATGCAGTTTTGACATCCATCTGATGAACAGTGTAGTGTTCAATAGATGCTAGTGCGAGAAGAATCCTAATTGTCGCATAGTGACAGACAGGTGAGTATATATCAATGTAGTCTACACCATTAACTTGAGTGAAGCCTTTGACAACTAGATGTGCTTTGTATTTCGCGATACTCCCATCAGAATTTAGCTTCTTCCTCAGAACCCACTTATTGCCAATAGTTTTAGCCCCTTTGGGCAAATCGACCAAAGTCCATGTGTTGTTCTATATGAGAGAGTTCATCTCTTCGTCTATGGCTTCTTTCCATAATAGAGAGTCTCTAGATCGCATCGCTTCCTTATAAGTGGATGGATCAGCTTCAACTTGGTAAGTCACGAAGTTTGTACCGAAGCTTTTAGGCATTTTTTCTCTACTAGATAGCCTTCTGGTATCTAAACCACTCGTGTCTACAGGCTCAGTGTCAGAGTTACGTTGTCCTGGCTCAACTAAAGGCTCAGTACTAGTGGCTGACAGACCTGGCAGTGTCAGGTTCTTATCCTTAAGGAACTTATCCTCAAAAAAGACAACGTCTCTTGATTCTATTACAGTATTAGTGGAGAGATCCAGAAACCTGTCTGCAGCACTATCATCTGCACATCCTAGGTAGACGCAGGTATTTGTCCTAGGTCCAATATTTGCTCTTCTAGAGTCTGGTATCCTAACATAAGCGATACAGCTTCATGTATTAAGATTGTCAAATCTAGGAGGCCTCTTAAACCAAAGCTCGTAGGGTGTCTTAGTCAACTTTGCATGGGGAACTTTATTAAGAATGTGATTTGATGTGAGGACGGCTTCACCCCAATAGGCCGCAGGCATGCCAGCAGTCAGCAACATAGAATTCAACATTTCTGTTAAAGTTTTGTTTTTCCTTTCAGCGATGTCGTTGGATTGTGGAGAATATGGAGCGGTGGTTTCAGGGATTATGCCATTGCTGGCGAGGAAGTCTCTGAACTACCCCGAGACGTATTCTCCTCCTCTATCACTTTTTAGTTTTTTTATTTTCATGTCAAGTTGATTTTCAACCCTATTTTTGAAAATACGAAATTTTTCAAAAGCTTCATTTTTGGATTTAAGAAGGTAAATGTGACTGAATCTAGAGTAGTCGTCGATAAATGTTATCAGATACTTCCAACCGCCTCGAGTGACAAAACTTTTGTAGTCACAAATATCGGAATGTATTAACTCTAACAATTGTGTGCTCCTAGAAACCTGACTAAAAGGTGTTCTAGTTATCTTAGTTTGAGCACAAATTTCACATTTTTCAAATTTAGTTTTTGTGTCGAGTGGTATGTTGTGAGTTCTAGCTAGCAGGAGAAGTTTTATATAATTGACGTGTCTTATTCTTGCATGTAAAGTCTTAGGATCTATCACATTTGAGCTAACCTGATTTACTACTTCGTGTGCTAGACTCAGCCTATACATCCCGTTAACGACATATGCACAACTAAAGTAATGTGAGTGAACCATTAGGGTTACCCGACCACCAATAATGTTAAAAGACATACACACATCGCACAACAGACTAATCAAAATTAAATTAGCAGCTAATGTCGGTATAAATTTAACATTTTTTAAAGTTAGAGTCTTACCTGAGGAGAGAGTCAAGGTATCATTGTCGACCTTCAGCGCGTCAGCTACAGCTCCACTCGCAACAGTGACAGTCTCTTCCACCTCTTTTGCATCCTCCAGAAGCTTTGGATTGCGGCAGACGTGTCAGGTAGCACCTGAGTCGAGCCACCACTCTGAACTGTCTGTCCCGTTACCGACCATGGCAACAAAGTCGGTAGACACAGTCTGATAAACCATGTTGGCTTGATTATCAGTCCTTGGTGTGCTGGATTCGCCCCGTTTGGGTTGTCGGCACTTGGAAGCGCAGTGACCCCACATATTGCAGTTGTAGCACTTGCTTTTGAATTTCTTCTTTATCTATTTGCTGGTGGCAGCAACTACGGGTGCATTAGTCGGTGGGCGAGTCTTTCCAGGCTTAGGCTTCCGCTTAGGATGCGTGATCATGTTAGCAGTAGAGGACTGCTTGTTGATCGTCTCTATAGCGTGCCTAGTCCGGTTCTTATCCTCAATACAGATGAAGCGCTTGAGGTCTTTAAGACTCACTTGCGTCTTCTTCCGGTACATCTCAGTCTTGAAGGAATACCAGGCCGAGGGCAATTTGAAAATGATCACCCCTGCAACAAATCCATCTGGCAGAGGGATGTTCTCACTGTTGAGCTTGTCCACCAGATTTTCGAACTCAGCAACCTGTGGCAGGATTTCTCTTTCCTCAGTGAAGGTGAATGCTATAAACTTGTCCACCAGGTGCGTCTTGGACATATTCTCCTCCTTGAATTGCTCCTCTAAGACTTCCCAGATCTCCTTGGCCCTTTGCATCTTGTCGTACGTCTCTGCAAGCCTGTTGGAGAGGCAATTCAGGATGTAGTCTCTGTAGAAGTCTTCGTCGTTGACCCATTGATCTTCATCTTCGCTTCCTTTGAATTCTTCAATGACAGTCTGCACTGTGTAGAAGATGTTCAGGTATTTCATGTCAAACTGTGTGTTGCGCTTCCAGGCACTGAACTCGACGTTGGAGAATTTCTTCAGCTTGATCATCAGCACGGGAGACGACAAATTGGTTGCTTTCGACATTGTGGGTTCCTACTAAATGACTTGAAGCGCCACTAGCAACCTAGAACAAGTGCAGTAAAAACAAGAAAGAAATCACCTGAGCGAGGCGACGACGAATTCTTCGGAATCAATCCAAAAAAAATTGCTCCTCCTCTCCGGCTAACTCGCAATCGCCGAAAACTCGATCCAAGCAACAAATGGAAAACCACACCAAGATACTGGCCTTTTCCAGAGAGAGTCACAGATTAAAAAAAATTTTGAAGGCTGCAACATCACTTTCTTCAGATGAAGAAGATCCAACGAGCAGTAAGATATCCCTTGAGATGCAATTGCTGCCAGATCTGGCAGGAGACTACAACAGACAACTAGCGAGTAGTGTGGAGAAATTAGCAACCGTGCCTCTTCCTCTCCGATCGACAAGGCAGAGGACCAATAAATACTGCAGCAATCCAGGGCGCAACAGATCTGGAGGGAAAATGAAACACGTTGCTTCCCGATGCAGATATAGTAGGCGGCGTAGCAAACCTTTTTTCGTGATCGGCCGACGGGGAGAACAGGAAAACGCGAACGGCGACCGATCTGGATGGCGACCTATCCCTCTCAATCGATCAAGCCACGAGACGAGAGCAACGACAGTTTCCCCTTACCTCCTGGCCGATCGATCTTCTTCCCAATAGGAAAAGACCGGCTTTCTTCTCCTTTTCCCAGATCGCAGGCGGCGACGGAGAAAGATCGCAAGAACTAGAGCCGGCGGATTCAATCTGTTGATGGAAATATATCTCTGCGGCGTCTCGCGATTTCGCACAGGAGCGGCGATGCAGAAAAGCAGCGGCGGCGCTTGAAATCCGGGTGGATTTCGCCTCTCTTTCACGATCCACGACGGCGATCCAGAGAAAATCGCGAACAGGGAGACGGCTGCTAGGTCAAAACGAAGGAAAATCTACGAGAATGTTAGAGCGCTCGAAGCATCCGCGTGACCATCAAGTTTGGAATGGCCTCCCCGTTGCCCCCAGCAGGGATATTTATAGGCGAAACCCTAAATCCCCGACTACGGGTTTGGATGCCTATCAGATCCTAACCGACCCGTTAAGGAGCTCATTAACACTTAAATAAATATACCTCAACAGTGGTGACGGTCGTGAACATGAGGGTTAAACTGTCATATGCATAAATTCTTCTATGCACTAGGAGTTATACTAGTTCACCAAGAAATAACAATACGACAAACATGAAAATAAAAAATCTGTATTGCTTAATTAACTTAAACTACTAGTGTACAACAATAGGTTGGAGGTCCCACCGCGCATACTGGAGGGAGTATATGAACATCTCCCAAACCAAACAATATGCTGGGTTAAGGAGAGACACAGAAACTCTGGCTCCATTTGGCACGATGGTGGTGGTCGTAAACGCATGGGTTAAACCGTCATTCTTTAAGGATCACCTAACAAACATCAGCCGTTTGAACATAAAAGTGGATGAAATTTCTTAGGTGGGCATTAACGAATCACAATTTAATTTACATGTTCATGACCGTCACCATCGTGTCAAACGGAGCATCAATCTAGGAATATGCAAGTTTGATTGTATTGGGATACTGCTCTTTGCTATATGGAGTTCTTGTTCAAGGAAGTTTTGAAGCTATTGCTCAATAACTTTGTTGGTGTTATAGGTTTATATAGGGAGAATGATAATGATTTGAGTAACTTGTTTGATTCTTTGGCTGCATAATAGAAATATTTTGTTGTTTATAAAATATGGTTGTAGTTTGAATTGATTCCATTTTTGATACACACTATGGCCGGAGATGGTCAACTGTAAATTATGCATATTTTGTTATTGTGATTGTTTGTAGATTTTTTTAGAAGAGTTTTGTTGCGGTCCGCTCGAGTCTCTAGATAGACCGGACTAAATTGAGCTGCATTTGCTCAAGAGCGGACGAGCGCGCAAATAGTTGCAGAGATTTGGTCAGATTGCGAGGCAATTTTTTAATATGGAAAACTCATCAACTGGGTGAAAAACCACGTTGTCGGATCTGTGTCCACCAAACCTCCACTATTTGTTAGTTGTTGTACAAGACTTTTAAGAGAATCGTGGACGACAGACCGCCTCTCATTACATTTATTGGAGAAAGAGAAAGCAAGGCTCGGAGGGTGACAGGTCACCGCTCACGGAGCTGAGTATTTCTTCGTATGTTGTGGGGAGCGATGTGCTTGTTGTACTATGAAGCTCCCTACTGGTGCTTGGTAGCGGGAGCGGCGTTCCTTGCAAGTCTTGGTGCTTGTGTCTTGGAAGCTTGAACGACACGCCCTGCACGCCTTAACCTCTGCGACTTGTCTTCTGCTGCGTTTAGAGCAGCCTGGAGTGGTTGACTTGTTGTCAACTGGTGGGCTTATTGCTGAGTTGAGGGCGCTGGGAACACTAAGAGCTCTACTCTCCTAAGTGTAGTTGAGCGGTACTTTGCGGGCTCTGATGTTGATCTTGTAAACTGCTGACGTTGAAGTGTGCTCTCGGAGGTTGTTTGGAGCAGAGCGCACGGGGTCGCACTTGGACGGAGCGCGCGAGGGCGCACTTGGAAAGGAGTGGGCGGAGGTGCACTTGGAGCTGTCATGGAAGCGAAGCGCACATGGGCACACTTGGAGCGGAGCACGCAGTTGCGCACTTGGACGGATTGCGCGGGGGCGCACTCAGAGCGGGGAGCACATGGGTGCTCTTGGAGCAGAGCATGCGATGACACACTTGGACGGAGCGCGCGGGGGAGCACTCGGAGCGGGGCGTGCATGGGCGCACTTGGAGCGGAGCGCCCAGTGGCACACTTGGACGGAGCGTGCGAGGGCGCACATGAAGCGGGGCGCGCGGTGGCGCACTTGGACGGAGCGTGCGGGGGCGCACATGAAGCGGGGCGCGCGGTGGCGCACTTGGACGGAGCACGCGGGGGCGCACTTGAAGCGGGGCGCGCGGGGGCGCACTTGAAGCGGGGCGCGCGGTGGTGCACTTGGACGGAGCGCGCATGGGCGCACTTGGAGCGAAGAGCGCGATGACGCTCAAGGAAGCGCTTGCGGGAGCGCATAAGGAAGAGGTCGCGTGAGCGAGCAAGGAAGCAGCGCATGCAGAAGCGGGAAAGGAGGCGCTCGCGGGAGCGGGCAAGGAAATGTCGCGCGCGAGAGTGTGCATGGAAGTGCGTGCAGGAGCGCGCAAGGAAGCGAGAGGAATTTCTCAGAGACGACCCTCCAAATGAAGGAGTATTGCGTTATGTGGTAACGTGCGCCGGGAGGAGATGAGGTGGAGAAAAAAAATTGCGGAAGGAATTTCTCAAAGAAGACCCTCCAAATGAAGGAGTAATGAGTTATGTTTATTGATTTTAGGAGGGGAGACCCAAAACATTTTGATTGATAACTACTAGACGGACAAATAGGAATTCTCGGATTGCAGCACGCGGATCACGACTTTTATAAAAAAAGATGACTTTGTCCCTCGGTCTAATCGGGCCCAACGGGAGGCCTAACCGCTCATCCGACGAGGGGAGGGGCGGCCCGGCGAAACCGGCGGTCTGGCGAGGAGGAGGTCGGGCAACTTTGTGCGGCCTCTCCCCTTAGCGAACCACCGATGAGGGGGCGGGCGGCTATAGCGCCCCCTGCCCCTGGCGGCAAGGAGTCCGCCCAGATGGGGCGGCCAGAGGGCCGCTCAACCTGGGCGGCCTCACCTCCCAGTGGGGGGTCGGTGAAGGGGCGGACAGCCAGGGGGCTGCCTGCCCTAAAAGCGGAAGAGGCCGCCCATATTGGGAGGCCTTGCCCTCTTAGCAGGGCGACGACAAGGGAGCGGTCGTCCAAGGGGGTTCCCGATATGGGCGACCTCACATCTTTTGGGGAGCGACGACGAGGGACAGAAAGCCAAGGGGACGCCAGTCCCAGGCGGGGAAAATGCCCGCCAGATCGGGCGGCCTCGCCTTCTTTGCGAGGCGGAGGTGAGGGAACGCGTGGCCCTGTTGCTGCCCGCCCCTAGCGAACAGGAGGCCGTCCTGATGGGGCGGCCAGAGGGCCGCCCGATCCGAGCGGCCTCGCCCCCTTGCAGGGGTGGGGGGAAGGGGGTGGCGAAGGAATGGTTGGCCAAGGGGTCACCTGTCCCAGGTGGCAAGGAGGTCAGCCCTTGGCATGCCAGTCCCAGAGGGGAGAGATGTTGAAGAATGTGGGGAGCAGTCCAGGCTAGAGGCTGCGGAAGAGGTGGTGGAGCTGGAGGTCCGCACCCGTGAAGGCAGAGTGGAGAAGGTCCGCGTCAGCGGAGGGCTGACCCCAGAGGACCAAGGCAGGATGCTGGAGTGCATCCAGAAGAACGTGGACATCTTCGCATGGAGCGCCGCAGAGATGTCGGGGGTTGACGCGGATGTGGCTTGCCACCGCCTCAACTTGGACCCGGGAACACGCCCCGTTCAGCAAAAGAAGAGGTCCACCGCGGACAAGCTGGCGGAGCCTATCAGGGAGGAGGTGGCGAAACTCCTAAAGACCGCTTTGTGTCCGAGATCCAATACCCCGGCTGGGTCTCCAATGTGGTCATGGTCAAAAAGGGAGACGGCCGGTGGAGAATGTGTATCGATTTTTCTTTACTTAACAGAGCTTGTCCTAAGGACTGTTATCCTTTGCCTCGGATCGACGCGCTGGTTGACTCAGCCATTGGTTTTTCTGTAATGAGTTTTCTAGATGCTTTTTCAGGTTATCATCAAATCAGGATGCATCCCCCGAACATCAAGGATGTCTCGTTATTCACAGGGGATGGATGCTACTGTTACAAGATGATGTCCTTTGGGTTGAAGAATGCAGGGACGACCTACCAGAAGATGATGGATAGGGTCTTCAAGGAGAAAAAGGGGAGAAATTTGGAGGTGTACGTGGATGACCTCATGATCAAGAGTCGGGATGTGGACTCCCACCTCCAGGACCTAGAGGAGACCTTCGCCACCCCGCGCAAGTACAAGATGTGGTTTAATCCCCTAAAATGTGTCTTCGGAGCTAGCAGGGGAAAGTTCTTGGGGCACCTCCTCACCCCTGCATGGGTCGAGCCGAATCCTGATAAGGTTATGGCTATCTTGGAGCTGGGGGCGCCAAAGGATACTAAGGAGGTCCAACGACTGACAGGGAAGCTTGCAGGGTTGAGTAGGTTCCTCTCCAGGGCAAGGGAGAAGTGCTCCCCCTTCTTTAAAACACTAAGGGGCGAACAAAGGTTCGAGTGGACCAAGGAGTGCGAGGAGGCGTTCCAGGCCCTCAAGACGCAGTTGACCCAGGCTCCGCTACTCCAAGGGCCAAAGGAGGGGGAGGACCTATTCTTGTATCGCGGGGTAGGGGCAGAGGTCCTGAGTTTCGTCCTAGTTTCGAGAAGAGGGGAAGAAGCAGCTCCACATATACTATGTGAGTCGGGTCCTAAGGAAGGCCGAACTCCGATATCCGATTTTGGAGAAGTTGGCCTTCGCCTTGGTTATCTCAGCCCGGAGGCTGCAGCCCTACTTCCAGGCACACTCAATCCGAGTGGTGACTGACCATCCTCTCCGCAACATCTTCGAGGGGGTAGAGCACTCAGGCAGGCTCGCCAAGTGGTCGGTGGAGTTGAGTGAGTTTGATGTCTCCTTTGTCCCCCGCCTCTCGATCAAAGCTCAAGCAATGGCCGACTTCCTGACTGATTATGTGATTGAGGTTGCGGAGGAAGAGCTCACTCGTCCGACCCCTTGGAAGGTAAAGGTGGACGGCGCCTCGGGGAGGCATTCCCTGGGAGTGGGGGTGATCTTGGAGAGCCCTCAGGGGACTAGAATTGAGCAGACGGTGGTGGTGCACTTTCCCATCACCAACAATCAAGCCGAGTACAAAGCTGTGATAGCAGGGCTGCGCCTGGCCAGGGAGCTGGGGGTGTTGGACGTGGAGGTCCTTACCGACTCCATGGTGGTAGCTTCCTAGATCAACGGGGAGTTTGAGGCGAGGGAGCCCACCCTGCGATTATACTTAGCCAAAGTGAAGGGGGTCATAGGCACTTTCCAAACCTTCTCCATCCGACACGTGCCCCGGGAAGAAAATGAGCAGGTCGATCAGCTCGCAAAGCACGGTCCTCGGGTGGGGGGTACCATCACCGACCTGTTCCGCCCCTCCATCGAAGAAGGAGAGATCATGGAGATAGATCAACAGCCTTCGTGGATGGACCCAGTTATGACTTTCCTTTCCACGGGAGAGTATCCGGAGGGGGCAGATAAGATGAAGCTCAGGCATAAGTCAGCATACTACCTCCTCCAGGACGGGCAGCTGTACAGGAAGACCCTCTCAGGGATGCTGGCTCGCTGCGTGGCCGAGGGCGAAGTACAAAGGATCTTAGAAGAGGTCCACTCTGGGTAATGTGGGAGTCACTCCGGGAGTCGGACCTTGGAGGGGAGGATAGTCAGACAAGGATACTTCTGGCCTACCCTGGGCCATGATGCAACAGAGTTCGCAAGAAAGTGCCACAAGTGCCAGCTTTTCGCCCCTCTCAAGTTACAAGCATCTCAACGACTCAGAAGTATCACTGCCCCCTAGCCCTTTGCCATTTGGGGAATGGATTTGGTCGGGCCATTCCCCTAGGCCAGTGGGCAGAGAAGGTTCCTGCTAGTGATGATTGATTACTTCTCCAAGTGGATGGAGGTGAAGGCGCTGGCCAAGGTGACCTCCCAGGTCATCAGAATTTCATCTGGGGGAGATCATCTGCCGCCACGGGCTACCCCAGGCCATCGTCACGAACAATGGGCCTCAGTTCGCCAGTGCAGAGTTTACCAGTTTCTGCGGATAACTCGGGATCGACCTCAAGTTCGCCTCGGTCCATCATCCCAGGAGCAACGAGCAGGTGGAGGCCGCGAACAAAATCATCGTCAACCTCCTCAAGAAGAAAGTGGAGAATTTGAAGGGAAGCTGGGTGGAGCAGCTTCCCGCGGTCCTCTGGGCCTTGAGGACCACCCCTAACACAGCTACTGGAGAGACCCCCTTCAAGCTCTCTCATGGGTGCGAGGCAGTTCTCCCCGTGGAGTTTGAAGTCCGAACACCTCGAGTTGTTGCGGCCAAGGAAGGTAGGGAAGAATGGCAGGCCGAGAACAAGGAAGAGCTGAGGCTCTCCCTTGACATGGTGGAAGAGCTGAGGGACCTTTCCGCCATCCGACAGGAAGAGGTGAAAAGGAGAATGGCCAAGTACTTTGACAAACATGTCAGAGTCAAACAGTTTGTGGAAGGGGACTTGGTGCTAAAGAAGGTGGATGCAGTAGGGAGGTCGGCGTCCGTGGGGAAGCTCAACCCCAGCTGGGAAGAACCGTTTATTGTAAAGGAGGCTTTGAAGTCGGGAGGTTATCGACTCCAGAATGTGGAGGGCGAGACCCTAAGTCTCACCTGGAGTGGTGACGACTTAAAACGTTTTTTTCCTTGAAGCTTGTAAGTTGTGACTTGATTTTTAATAAAAACTCTTTAATATGCCAACATTGTCGTTGTGAGTCCGCATGGAGGAATGAGATGAATTTGGACCCCGAGCAGATCCCGCTGCCAGGCTCTCACCTAGCTGGCATGGCTGGAAGTCACTCAGTGTCATCCTTGGCCTCGAGCAGATCCCGCTGTCAGGCTCTCACCTAGCTGGCAGGGCTGGAAGTCACTCGATAGTATTGATAGTGGACCCCGAGCAGATCCCGTTGTCAGGCTCTCACCTAGCTGGCAAGGCTGGAAGTCACTCGGTGTCATCCTTAGCCTCGAGCAGATCCCGCGGTCAGGCTCTCACCTAGCTGGCAGGGCTGGAAGTCACTCGATGGTATTGATAGTGGACCCCGGGCAGATCCCGCTGTCAGGCTCTCACCTAGCTGGCAGGGCTGGAAGTCACTCGATGGTATTGATAGTGGACCCCGAGCAGATCACGCTATCAGGCTCTCACCTAGCTGGCAGGGCTGGAAGTCACTCGGTGTCATCCCTAGCCTCGATCAGATCCCGCTGTCAGGCTCTCACCTAGCTGGCAGGGCTGGAAGTCACTCGGTGTCATCCCTGGCCTCGAGCAGATCCCGCTGTCAGGCTCTCACCTAGCTGGCAGGGCTGGAAGTCACTCGATGGTATTGGTAGTGGACCCCAAGCAGATCCCGCTGTCAGGCTCTCGTCTAGCTGGCAGGGCTGGAAGTCACTCGTCGGGGAAAGACGTCGACTCCTCGTCAACTAACGGGGAGGCCTTGACGTGCAAAGCCAGGTCAGAAGTCGGGGAACTGGGTGTTCAAAGGACGAGGAGTTGGAGTCGCGAAGCTAACCAAAAGAGGGAAGAAAAGAACCCGAGCCGCATGCGAGAGGATCGGCTCGCAAGAATTCTGGTGGCTCAGGCGAGCGACGAAACCGGCTCGCCTCTCCTGGTGAGCAAGTAATTACCTTAGCGAGTCCGGACGACAGGGACAGGTCGCCGCCAGCGAGGCAACTGACCGGGTCCCCGATGACTCCTGAGCCGGATCTATAGGCGTATGACCTCGTCGATGTAACGTGAAGCGAACGACTGCGAGTGCGGAAAGGGGAGGTTCACATCACACAATAACAACAAACATTCATATAACACGGTTGCAGAAACATTTGTAAGGGCAAGAGTAGACAAAAATCACAATGTCGTGACACTGTTCGCGACTATGTCTCAAACAACCAAAAATTCACAGATATACATATAACAAGCGAATCGCGGGGGCGAGGGCGACGCGAGATCCTGGGCGGGAAGTCCTAGATGGGCTGGTAGGACTTATCCCCGGCGTCCGGCATGGGAAGGAACAGCGCCGGCACCACCTCGTCCGCTGAGAGTCCCGCGGCCTCGCTCTTGAGGAGGTCCGCACGTCGCAGCATCTGCATTGTGTACTTCGCGGCACTGGCGGCGTTCTTTTGCATCAATACCTCCAACTCGTAGTCAGAGTGATGTTCAAGCGGGCAGCTGCTATTGGCTGGAGGAGGGGCAGCAGCGGCAGCCTCCAGCTCGCGCACCCGCGCCACCAGTGCCAACTTGTCCTGGCTGAGGGCGGCGATCTCAGCACCCATCCGGCTGGTCGTCTCTGCATCCTGCGAAAAGAAAAAAGGTCGGAAGGTGGATTTGCGAAAGGAAACGACAATTGGAAGTAAGCGCGTACCACCCCTCCCAAATACTGCGCGAGGGTCTCCTCGGCCGCGTCGGCCCGCTTCCTCTGGAGATCCGCGTCCTCCTGAGAAAGTTTGCGAGCCTCCTCCTTCTCGTCCGCCAACTTCTTGAGAGAAAGCTCCAGGCCGCGTAGTTGGGCCCGCGCGCTTTCGTGCACTAGTACTCGCGTCGCCTCTGTATCGTAGATAGCGACGTCCTCTCGCCAGTAAAGGCCAAACGAGAAGTTATAGGCCTCCCCGCCGATGGTGTCCTGCTCCAACCAACTCGGCAGCAGATTCGAGACCACCACGCGATTTGACTCTTTGTCCCATAACAGAAGCGGGACGCCGAGCTCGTCCAGGTATTTCTCGCCGTAGCCGAAATTGCGGTGCCCTCTCGGCACCGGCTTCGCGGCAGTATGCGCCCCGTCTGGTGGCCCAGAAGTGCCCGCCGCCCCGCAAGGGGTGTCGCTGGTCGAAGCGGCCAAGGGGGGAAGACCCTCGGCCGATTGATCCTCCGGGGCCTTGCCTTTTCTCTGGCCCGCGGCGAGTTGCTGCCCCGCAGTCTTCGCCATCTTGGGCGGGGGAGCAGGCTGTTCGCGGCCCGGCCGCTTCTTAGCAGGGACCGACGGGACGTCGCGCTGGGCGGCGTCAGCGGCCTGAGCTCGGGCGAGGACCCCAGAGGCGACCCTAGCACTCTCGTAGGGGGGGTGAAGGGGAACGTCTCGCTCTCCTGCCAAGGAGAGAGAGGGTGAAACTAGAGCGGAAAATAGCGAGACAGAGCAATGACGAGTGGCTAACCTCCCCCAGGCGG
This sequence comes from Platanthera guangdongensis, assembly GCA_039583875.1. NCBI lineage: Eukaryota > Viridiplantae > Streptophyta > Magnoliopsida > Asparagales > Orchidaceae > Platanthera > Platanthera guangdongensis. The sequence goes on along the minus strand of CM077162.1, from coordinate 24,003,776 downwards.
GACAACATCAAGGTCATCTAGGTTGCGGCGCAAGTACGCGACCTCGAAGTTCTTCCCGGCAAAGAACCCCCACAACTCGGCTTCATGGCCCCCCAGGCTGGGAGGGCGGTAACTCACCTCGCTGAGCTGCACCGGCGAGAAAGGGACATTGCCGAAGTCCCCCTTGACGAACAAGAACTTATTGAGCCAGTTGTGGCTCTTATTAACGGTCTCCCGCACCTTGAGGTGGGCGCTGGAGAAATAGACGGTCCCGTCCCAGTTCGCGCGGAAGGAGAACAATTTGCGGAAAACCGTGAGACTGAACTCGACCCGCTCCTCCCACAAGAAGCAGGCGACCCTACCATGACAACCACAGAGTTCGGGGTCATCTGGCCTATGACGACCCCGAAGTACTTCAACACTTGACGAACCTCCGGCCACAGAGGAAGCCGAAGACCCACCTCGAAGGGAGCCAGCGGAATGGCGAGCTCGTCCCTGGAAAGATCGTTGATCTTCTCCCCTTCCCCGGGACGTCTCGCCGAGAATCCAGGCGGGACGTGATCGCCGAGGGCGTCTAAGTACTCGCGCTCAGAGATAATGGCATGGGGGAAGTCATGCTCCGAGAATGTCCAAGTGCATTTACTTCGCCCGTCCGCATCGCCGCCGCCGCCACCCATTCCACAAAACGATCGCCGAGCGAGCGAGAAAGCCTCAGAAGGCGAACGCGAGCCGGGCTTCGCAAAGAGCAGGAGAGGGGAAAAGTGCTTTGAAGCGGTGGAAGGACAAGAACCGACAAGGCCTATTTATAGAAAGAAAGAAAGAGCGGGAAAATTTTCCGCCGACAGGAAAAGTGCGTATAGCAAAAATCAGGCCTGACGGTTCGACTTCCCGACCCGCAACCGCGCCGCCAAGACCATTCAGGAGCGGGTCTCACCCGTCCGCATCCGCACGAGAAACGAGCGGGCGAGCCTCGGCCCGCACCCGCCCAGGATTCTGAGCGAGTCGGGGAGACTCTCAACCGGCGAGCTCCTTGGCCCGCTACCGCTAAAATCAGGATGGCGGGTTGAGCGAGTCCATCCTATGACCCGCACTCGCCCGAGGAGAGGGGCGAGTGGAGGGCACAGGTGCACTCGAGCCCGCCCCGCGGAGAATCAAACAGCAACGTGATAAGAACGGTATGCACCAGAAATCAAAAACCGGACCCGTAGGCGGGCGAGGAGAGTCGCAAATAGTTACAGATACTGAATAAGTTTTTGAAATAATAGTGCCCCCCCCCCCAAGCGAGTCGACTCGAAGCGCAGACACGGCCCAACCCAGCGATAGTCCTCGAACAGAGAGAAGAAAGGGTGGATCAGTACTGGATCCACTTCCACCTGCCCCGCCGTTGCGTTCCGGTTCGCGGCGGCACGCGAGGATAATGATAATCGTGCACCGCCACCAACTCCTGCTGGGCCAGGCCAACTTGCTCCGAGACACTCTTTAGACGCTCCTCGGCCCGCGTAATGTGCACGCCGGGTGAAGTGACCTCGCCACCTTCTACTGCACGCGGAGCCCCCTCCAAAGCCGCGAGCCGAGCCTCGATCTCGGCCTTGTCTCGGTCGACCCTCTTGACGAGCTCCTGAAGCAGCAGAGTATGTTTCTGGAACAGTCGTGTCACCTGCCTCTTCATCCCCACCGCATCAGTCGGGTCGCCCAGGTAATCTGAAACACCCTCCACGTTAGGCGGAGGCGAGTACCCTTCGCTCATCTCAGTTTCAGAGGAAATCGCGTTGTAGCCTGCAAAAAGGAGATTTAGAGGGGACGGGCAAGAACAAAGCTGGCGCCGAGTACGAGCTTACCAGGGGTTGGCATGCCGTCCATACCGGCGGAAGGGCGGGAAGAGCCCGGCCGACCCTGAAAGAGTTCTCCCTCGAAGGCCGCAAGAGATTTCCCCAGTCCAGGGGGAACCTGCGAACGAGGGGTATTCGGGGGTGGACGGCCCCGACCCGAGGGGATGGCAAGCCTCTCGGACGACAAGAGAGGGGAACGATCCCCCCCCCCCCCCCGTCACCCTCATCTTCACGAGGCAGTACCTGCGGGACAAAGCGTCAGAAATGTAGCAACAAGCCAGGAAGGAAGATCGCGTACCTCGGAAGCGACCTCGATGCCAGCCGCCGAGCTGGAACCTAGGAAGTTATTTGCCGGGGACCGCCTCACAATCTTCCCCTTTACTGGTCTAAAGAGAGGGTCGGGAGACCCACGCGCCAACCAGGGGGCAGCTTCGAGGGCCTCCTCCCGAGTCTTCTGGCCCGCGGCCGCCAGGCGGGCTCGCACCTCTTCGCTGACCGACATCAAGAAGCTGCAGTCTGCTTGAAAAGACGAGATGACATAGGGAGACACCCCTGGGCTCAGTGGTATATTTATAGCCGAATAGTGGGGCCCCACCAGAAGATTCCATGCCAGCTCAGCACAGTACTCGCCGAACATGCGGGTTGGATGGTTCTTTCCGAGCTTGATCAAGCTCAAAAAGAGCAGGGATTGTGTACAACCCCGTGTTCGTCGAGCGGGCCCTGCCAGGAAAGGCGAGCGAACCAAGTTCCACGGCCCGCACCCAAGCAACAAGCGGGCATGCGGCAAGAGGCTGGTCCGCTCCCGCTCAGTTCAAGCGAGCGAGCCAGGCGAGACGACTCCTTCCCCCCTCTCACTCGCTCAGAGAATCGTCGACCGGAGTGGGGGGCGCTGTTCGTCGAGCCGATATTCATGGATGGGTTCGACGATCCGCGACCTGCGAACCGTTCTAATGGTCACAATGGCCGCCAGCCCGTTCCCTATTCGCGACTTGGTCGCCTGACCGCCTCGACAGAGGATTGGCGGGTCGTGGTGGCCCGGCTCGCGCTCGCCCGAGAAGAGTAGGCGAGCCGCTAGAGCCAGGTCGCACCCGCCTCTCGCGGAGAGGGATTAGTGGAGAGATGACCTCCCAATCCATGGGTGGGGCCCAGTAGAAGCCCCGAGGAGAAATTACAAGGATGCCCTCCCCATGGGTGCGAATAGCTTCTTGAAGCAGCGGAGCTATGCTGTTGGCAGACCAAGTTGGACTGCACATAGCTGTTCAAAACAGCGGAGGTTGGCTACTAGCAGGCCCTCTATAGAATTCTATAAATAGAACCCAAGGGGGCACCTCAGAAGGCAGGCGCTCATATTCTCTTGCTTCCTGGTTTAGTAGTGCTTTCTGAGGTAGCCTTAGCTCGGCCTGTGGCTAAGGAGGGAAAGTATTCTCAGGTCTTCCGGGTGTGTGGTGGGTCCTCCCCGACGAGCCCTTGGGTCGGTTTTTCCTTGTTTTCCCTGTTGTTTTGCTTGTGGGAGTAAAGTAGGCGCGAGACCACCCCTTCCCCAAGGGTGAACTCCACAGGAGACCGATTTTCGGTTTCAACATCAATGATAGAGTCTAGAGATGATGTATTCTTTGAAAATAAGCTTGTTAAAGATCAATATTTTAACGTATCTGTGTCTACTGATATGATTTTAGAATCTATCATAGAACCTGAAGCTGACCCCTCTCGCATTGTTCTCCAACCTTTAGTGGTTGAACCTATTCCAATTAGAGTGTCTACAAGAGATAGAATCATTAAGAACTTTTGTGAAAATTTTGTCACATGCCGCTTTGAGGATGATCTATTCTCTTACCAGGAAACAATGAGATCTGGAGATTTGTTGGTGTGGGCAGAAGCCGTAGATGATGAAATGGACTTGCTGCTACAAAGTAACACTTGACCTAGTTGACCTGCCTAAAAAAGATAAGTCTTTGGATGCAATTGAGTGTTAAAAAATTATACAATGATGAGTTTATAGGCAGATATAAAGCATGCTTGATAAACAAAGATTATAACAACAGTGGAAATCAACTATTTTGATATTTATTCAACTCTGTGTCACATAACGACTATAAAAATTATTCTTGCTTTAGTATCTATCGAGAACTTTATAGTTCATCAGATAGATGTGAAAAAAATCGAGTCACGTTTGGGTGAAAAAATCGCGGCCGGGCGAAAAATCGGAAAAATCGTGTCGGGGCGGAAAAATCGCGTCGGGGCGGAAAAATCGCGCCCGGGCGGAAAAATTCGCGCCCGGGCGGAAAAATCGTGCTCGGGCGAAAAATCGCCCACGAGCTAAAAAAACACATCGGGGAGAAAAAAATTGCGTCCGTGCAAAAAAATCGCGCTCGGGCGAAAAAACACGTCCGGGTGAAGAAATCGTGTCCGGGCGAAGAAAACGCGTCCGAGCGAAGAAAAAGTGTCCGAGCGAAGAAAACGCCCACGAGTGAAAAAATTGCGTATGGTCGAAAAAATAGCGCCCGGGAGAAAAAATCGCGTCATGGCAAAAAAAACGCTTCCAGGCAAAAAAACGCGTTCGGGCGAAAAAGCGCCTCCGGGCGAAAAAAAACGCTTCCGGGCGAAAAAATAGCGTCCTGGCCAGAAAATCGCGTCCGTGCAAAAAGTCGTGTTCCGAAAAAATCATGTCTGGTCCAAAAAAATTGCGTTCATGCAGAAAAATTACTCTTCTTTTGAAAAGCTGATGTTGACAATTCCAATATCCGCACCTGGAGATAGACATTGAACCAATGAGTTTTTAATTTTGTGTGAATATCTACGACTTTCCACGATAAAGCAAATTCCACTCTACAATTGTTGATACAAACATCGGAAATGACTTTCATTTTCTTAAAGCCAATACTTTAATATCAATGTCGTTGAAATGAACGAAGCTTAAGATCTTCAAATATCATGTTGAAAATCAGTTAAACTTGAGAATTAAGTGATTTAAAAGTGATCTAATAGGAGAATATATGGTAGCATGGTTCAAAGAATTTTGTGCCTCTAAAGGTATAATTATTGAAATCACTGCTCCTTATTCACCCTAGTTAAATGTTGTCTACTTCCTTTTGGGATGAAATAGTCATAATTGTAAATCACATTTTAAATAGATTGCCTCATTTTAAGCTCACGTTTACTCCTTATGAGCTGTGACACAGTTACTCTTGTAGATTTTATACTTCAAAGAATTGAGGTTGTAGTGTTTATGTTAGAATACAAGAACTCAAGAGACCTAAGGTGAGACCTAGAACAACAACCAGTGTTTATCTAGATAGTTCAACTAATAAGTTTCTAGAACTGTCCACTAATTCAATGATAGAGTCTAGAGATGATGTATTCTTTGAAAATAAGCTTGTTAAAGATCAATATTTTAACGTATCTGTGTCTACTGATATGATTTTAGAATCTATCATAGAACCTGAAGCTGGCCCCTCTCGCATTGTTCTCCAACCTTTAGTGGTTGAACCTATTCCAATTAGAGTGTCTACAAGAGATAGAATCATTAAGAACTTTTGTGAAAATTTTGTCACATGCCGCTTTGAGGATGATCTATTCTCTTACCAGGAAACAATGAGATCTGGAGATTTGTTGGTGTGGGCAGAAGCCGTAGATGATGAAATGGACTTGCTGCTACAAAGTAACACTTGACCTAGTTGACCTGCCTAAAAAAGATAAGTCTTTGGATCCAATTGAGTGTTAAAAAAATTATACAATGATGAGTTTATAGGCTGATAAAAAGCATGCTTGATAAACAGAAATTATAACAACAGTGGAAATCAACTATTCTGATGTTTATTCAACTATGTGTCACATAACGACTATAAAAATTATTCTTGCTTTAGTATCTATCGAGAACTTTATAGTTCATCAAATAGATGTAAAGATATCATTCTTAAATGAAGAAATTAATAAAAAAAAATTTATATGACATAATCTGAAGGTTACGTCCATACATATTTAAAAGATAAAGTGTACAAATGAGAAAAATTAATCTATGAGTTTAAGCAAGTGCATAAGATGTGTCACATGAAATTTGGCCAAGTGATAAAAGGATTTGGATTTCAATCTAGCTTTTTTGATAAATGCTTTTATCACCGCTTGGTGTCAAATAAAACAATCATTATATGTTAATATGTGGATGACATGTTGATTTTGGTGTCGAATCTTGCTGCAATAATGGATATTAAATGCACTTTTGCAAAAGAATTTAACATGAATGACCTTGGTCTTGTTGATAGCTCATTACGTATGAAAGTTAGAGTTGACAAATGTAATATTACTCTTACTCATGCTCATCAGATAGAGCAACTTCTTTTTGTACGGAGATATAAAGACTGTAGGCATGCAGAGACACCATTTGATCACAACATCAAGTTGATTCTTAATGTAGGGGCCAACGTTGATGAAGTTAAATACTCAAGGATAACTGGTAGTCTCATATATTCCACTAGTTGTACGAGAGCAGACATTGCTTTTTTGTTGACATGTTGAGTTGCTTTGCCAGTTATCTAAGCCAAAAGCACTGATATGCACTTGATACACTGATAAGATACCTGAGAAATACTAAAGATAATGTTCTATGCTATACTGATCACCCTCCTATCGTGAATGGATACTTTGATGTCTCGTGATGTTCAAAAGTTGGAAACAGTAAGTATATTAGTGGATATATATTCACTTCAGATGAAGTTGTTATTGTTAAAGTTGGTGACCGGGCGGTCTGTCTTGGCGGGTTGAAGACCGCGCGGTCTGGCGGTTTGACTCGCCGGCTTGTAAACCGGGCGGTCTAGCGATCTTCACAGGCGACCTATCTGCTTCTCTTGTTGTAGCCGTGCGGTTAGTCCTTCTGTCTAACCGCGCGGCTTGTGCGGTTTACTTTGTACAGTCCGCTTAGCTTGTATTTTTTTAGTCCCACATCTCTTATTTGTATTCTCTCATCTCTCCTCCATTCTATATAAGGGAGGGCATACCTTTGTAATAGTTATCTTTTTTGGATAATAAAATTTCAATTATTCAAAAGCTTATCCGCTTGTTCTCTCTTTTCGCTACTTTCTAACATGGTATCAGAGGGCACGGTCATTTCCTCCTGATTCTGTGCGCTCTCTGTTGTTCGCGGCTTGTTTTCTGCTTCCTGCGACCTGTTTCGCGACTTGCCTTCTCTTCTGTCCGCTGCCCTGTTCGCGCGGCTTGTTTCTGTCTGCTGCCCTGTTCGCGCGGCTTGCTTCTTCTTGGTTCTCTTCTCCTACTGCTATTCGTCGCAGCGACTTGTTTCCTTGTCGCCGCGCTCCTTGTTCTTTCTTGCCACTCCGACTTCCTAGTCGTTGCGGCCTTGTCTCTACCCGCTGCGGACTTCTTCTCCCTGTCCGCTTCTGCTTTCCCCTTTTCCGCTTGTCTCTATACTCGCGGTTTGCTGTTGTGATCTGCCTGACCGTGCGGGTTGTTCCTATCTCACCTGCATCTTGGTCGCGGTCACCTGCTCTTCTCCTCTCTTCTGTTCGCTCGGCCTTTTCAGTCCGCGCGACCTCTTCCCCGCTGTGCCTTGTTCTGCTTCCTAGCCGCTCGTGTTCGCGCGGCTTCTTCCCTTTAACCCGCTGCGGTTTCACGCGGGTTGCTCTCTTTTCCTCTCCCCGCGCCTTTCTCTCTGTTCGCGCGGATTCTTCCTTGTTTGAGCGGCCTCTCTGCCTTTCTTCCTTTAGCCGCTCCTGCTTGTTAGTCGCCGCGACCTCCTGGTTCAGTCGCGCGACTTGTGCTCTGCACCTTGGTCGTGGCCCTTCTTGCCGCTGGTGTGCTGTCACCGAGACCGCTGCAGTTTCTTCTTCCTCCCTTCATGGCTTTCATATCCTCCTCCAAGCCATTCGCCTCGGTTGTCATGTCTTCTGGTCGTGCACACGTTGTTACTCAGGGCAAATGGTTGATCGACACTGGTGCTACGAATCATATGACCGGCCATCTCCCGTGTTTCTCTCTCCTAGAAAAACATGCTCGCTTGCCCCTGGTTATTCTCGCTGACGGCTCTTCATCACCAGTCCATGGAACAGGGATAGTTCATGCCACTCCGTCTCTTCACTTGGCGGATACTCTATACGTGCCCCAGTTCCCGTGCAACTTATTATCTGTTACCTCTCTTTGCAAGCAATTATAGTGTTCCGTCACATTTACTTCTACTTCTTGCTCTTTTCAGGATCCGGGCTCCCAACGGACGATTGCTACTGAGACTGAGAGTGGCGGCTTATACTTCCTGGACAACATTTCTGCTTTTTCCACCTTCTCCTCCACCTCCACAGATCTTCTCCAATGACATCTTCGCCTTGGTCATGCTCCTCCCCGTCTTCTTCGTCAACTTCTGCCCCACCTTCCTCCTCAAAGTCCTCCGCTCAAGTGTGAGGCCTGTCAGCTTGGCAAGCATCACCGCTCCTCCTTCCCTCCAAAGCACGTTCGTAGCTCTACCCGTCCGTTTGATCTTATCCACTCCGATATCTGGGGTCCTTCTCCTACACTTACCATTGGTCGGGGTAGTTCCTATTTTGTCACGTTCATTGATGATTTCTCTCGCTGTACGTGGGTGTATCTATTAAAAGATCGCTCCGAATTATTCTCTGTATGGACATCCTTCTATCTCATGATCAAAACTCAGTTTGGTGTTTCTATCCAAGTTTTTCGATCTGATAATGCCCAAGAATATCTCAGTCGTGACTTCTCTACATTCTGCATGCAAAATGGGATTCTTCATCAAACTAGTTGTGTCCATACTTCACAACAAAATGGTGTGGCCGAACGCAAAAACCGTCACCTCCTCGATGTCGCTCGCACCTTGATAACCTAGATGCATGTTCCTCGCTCCTATTGGGGCTATGCTGTTCTCCTTGCCTGCTACCTCATCAATCGCATTCCCTCCACGGTTCTCCACGGCCAAACCCCGTTCTCCATTTTGTATCCGGGTAAGGAGCCGTTTCCTCTTCCTCTCCAAATCTTTGGATGCACTGCCTTTGTGCATACCCCTTCTGCCACCCGTGATAAGCTCTCCCCTCGCTCCACCAAATGTGTCTTTCTGGGGTACTCCACCACTCAGAAAGGCTACTGTTGTTTTGATCCCGTCCTTCGTAAGCAGTTCGTCTCTGCTGACGTCACCTTCTTCGAGAATACCTCCTACTTCTCGGATGACTCCTCTCTTCTCCCAGCTTCTGATTCTCCTGCCGTTCCCTTCGTTCCCTCGCCTCCTACTACACCGTCTCCACCCCCTCCTCTTCCTCCACCTCTCTCTCTCCCTTCTCCACCACCCTCTCCCTCATCTCCGCTGCCGTCGCTCTCTTCTCCCGGGCCAGCTTTCTCTACCACGGATGCTCCGGATGCCGCGGGCCCGGCTGACCTGGATCTTCCTATAGCTCTTCGCAAAGGGGTGCGGACGTGTACCCTACACCCCCTTGCTGATGTTGTTTCCTATGATCGTCTTACCCCTTCTCGCAGGGCATTTGCACTGGCTATCTCTGCCACTGCCACACCCCGCTCCTATCAGGAGGCCCTTGCTATTCCTCACTGGAAGATGGCCATGGATGAGGAAATGGCGACCCTCACTGAGCGGGGTACCTGGACTCTTGTTCCTCCTCCCTTCGGTACTGATGTTGTTGGCTGTCGCTGGGTCTTTGTGGTCAAATTTAGCCCAGACGGCACTGTGGATCGGTATAAGGCTCGCCTTGTTGCTAAGGGCTTTACTCAGACCTATGGGGTTGATTACTTTGACACCTTCTCCCCTGTGGCTCGTCTCAGCACTATCCGGGTTCTTCTCTCTGTGGCCGTCAATCGGGATTGGCCGATTTCTCAGCTGGACGTCAAGAATGCCTTCCTTTATGGTGATCTTCATGAGACCGTTTACATGGAGCAACCTCCTGGGTATGTTGCTCAGGGGGAGACACGAGTATGCCGGCTGCAGAAGGCAATTTATGGCCTCAAGCAGAGTCCTCGAGCTTGGTTTGACAAGTTCAACGGCATTGTGGCGGCTGTTAGTTTTGTGCGAAGCTCTGCTGATCACTCTCTCTTTATTCGCAAAACTCCTTCTGGGCTGGTTGTTCTTGCTGTGTACGTCGATGATATTCTTCTCACTGGCGATGACCAGGAAGGGGTAGCCCTGACAAAGCGACATCTTCGCCAACATCTGATCACTAAAGATATGGGCTCTCCAAAGTACTTTCTGGGGATCGAACTCTCTCGGAAGCCCGACTCCTTAGTTCTCTCTCAGCGTAAGTATGCCCTTGATCTTTTAAAAGAGGCAGGATTAACTGGAGCAAAACCTGCCCGATGCCCCATGACTACTGGGGAGGACAAAACCTGGACAGATGATTCGCCTCCTCTTTCAGATAGTTCGCGGTACAGGCGTCTGGTTGGTAAGCTCATATATCTCACAGTGACCAGACCTGACATTTCCTATGCTGTGGGCAAGGTGAGTCAATTCATGCAAGCGCCTAGGGAGTGTCATCTACAGTCCACCTTGCGGATCTTGGAGTATGTCAAAGCAGCGCCTGGGAAAGGATTACTTTTTCAGAAGAATGGTCATCTGAGGATTGAAGCCTACTCAGATGCAAGTTATGCTGATGACAAAGGGGATCGCAAGTCAACCTCAGGTTTTTGCACCTTTGTTGGGGGAAATCTAGTGAGCTGGAAGAGCAAGAAGCAGTCTGTTGTCTCCAGGTCCAGTGCAGAAGCTGAGTATCGCAGTATGGCGTCAACCACTTGTGAGTTGAAATGGTTGCGGGCTCTCATGCTAGATTTAGGAGAGGTGTACAACCATCCTCTACCTATGTTCTGTGATAACAAGGCCGCCTTATACATCTCCAAAAATCCGGTATTCCATGAAAGAACAAAGCACATTGAGGTTGACTGCCATTTCATTCGTGAAGAGATTTTAAAAGAACAAATTTGCACTCCGTTTGTCACGTCTGATAAAGAGCTGGCTGACATCTTCACCAAGCCAGTTTCCGCCTCGTTTCTGCATGTTTGCGACAAGCTGGGCATGATTGATATATATGCTCCAGCTTGAGGGGGAGTGTTAAAGTTGGTGATCGGGCGGTCTGTCTTGGCGGGTTGAAGACCGCGCGGTCTGGCGGTTTGACTCGCCGGCTTGTAAATCGGGCGGTCTAGCGATCTTCACAGGCGACCTATCTGCTTCTCTTGTTGTAGCCGTGCGGTTAGTCCTTCTGTCTAACCGCGCGGCTTGTGCGGTTTACTTTGTACAGTCCGCTTAGCTTGTAATTTTTTAGTCCCACATCTCTTATTTGTATTCTCTCATCTCTCCTCCATTCTATATAAGGGAGAGCATACCTTTGTAATAGTTATCTTTTTTGGATAAAAAATTTCAATTATTCAAAAGCTTATCCGCTTGTTCTCTCTTTTCGCTACTTTCTAACAGTTATTACGTGGAAATTCAAAAGACAGACTTGTATACCATTGTTATATATGAAAGCAGAATTGTTTGTCTTATCTTCAGCTGGTGAAAGGGCAGATTGGATCACAATTTTGATTGTTAATATTTATTTATCAAGACTATAAGTCAATTCTTTAAGCTTATACCATGATAATCAAGCAGTAGTTCAGGCCGTTAAAATGCTTACTATAATACTAAGAGAAGACATGTAGGACTGAGACAAACTCTGATGAATTACTTGAAAGAACAAGGAATTACACTTTGATCGATATGCAATTGAATGATAACTTATCTGATCCATTAATGAAATGAATGTCAAAAGATCGATTAATTAAAACATTAAGGAAAATGAGATTAAATGCAATTTGATTGGTTTAGTCCAAATGTTTTGATATTCTCAAAACTGTCTTGTCATTTAATAAGCATGTTGTGCTTCATTGTTGTTTTTGATTACTGAGCATAAATCTGGTGAGTTATTTCATTTCAAAATTTGTTTTTTATAATTTCACTTGGATTCTTCTCTCTCACCATGACAGATAGTGTTTTTCAAAATTTGATAACACAATCTGACTCAGTTTAACTCTTCTTTTATTGGTTGGTTTTATTTTAAATTTGATGTTTTCTATTTAACTTTAGTAAAACAGTAACTGTGACATTTCATATTAGAACGCAAATATAGTTGTGATGTCTAAAAGTACGTAAGATCGTCTCCTTTGATACAAATAATGGATTCTGAATTAGAATATATAATACCCTGAGTAAGTGTCTTCCTAGCTTAAATATAAAATATTAAGTTCTGATAGCAGAACTAAATACATGTAATTTTCAAATGTCTGAATTCATTTTAAATGAAATTCTAGGTTTGAAATTACAAGAGATGATGTAGAGGAAGAAGCATTTGCTGATTGAGATCCTGATTAGGACGACCTGCTGTATATTTGAGGATGATGACATTCTGAATGTTATTGTTATTTTGTTTTGCTTATATCTCTGTTTAGAGTTTTGTTTTGCTCTTTTTTTCATGATTGTTTGAACTTATGCTATTTAATTGATTATTAGACACTAGGTGTGTTGAAACCTAGGTTATGGTCATACTTTAGACTTTTGTGTAATGCTGCTTTGTTTTAAGTTTATTCTTATACATGCATACATTTTCAATCTAGTCTTTTTTTGTTTAACATGTGTGATAACAAGTGAGACATTATTGTTAGTTATTCATGCTCGGTTGAATATTGCACAAATCACCTATATCGAAGTCGGATCCGCGACAGACATAGGAGAAGATTATTAATATTTCGTGTATGTCCGCACATGTCGAAACTGACTCGTTACTAACCCATGTGTTGTGTGTCTACCTAGGACAAGACTCTATATTGAAGGTACTATAAATACTTGTTCCAAAATTAATCAGATATCGTAGAATATTTTGAGCAAAACGAAAACCTAACATTAAGTTTATTAAAAAACCAAACCCATGTTAACCGACATGCTCCCATTCGGTTTCATCGTTTTACCTAAAATCGAACCTAAATCGAACCCTAAAATGCGAAGCAGGCCTAGCCCTTTTGTTTCCCTTGTTCCCCCTCGCCGCCACTTGCTAAGCTGCAACTGGCCCGACAGCCTGATGCATCGCTACTGTATATCAAGGGGTAGTTTTATAATATTACATATTTGTATCTCTATATATGGTTATTGTTAGGGCTTATTATGTATGTTAAATGTATTGTGTTCTTGTGGTGCATTTTAGCGGCTGCACGGAAGAGTCTCCCCTCGTTGGAAGGTCGAGCTGTTCAGGGCTGCTATCCTTAGGTAAGATCAGTTATCTTGTAATCATTTCCATAAATATTACAATCATATTTCTGTGTTTTTCTCCTTGAGATTGGTTTGGATCGTATTAAGGTATTAGAGCCATGTTTTCCTCCCGCCTACAAATCGTTCCTCCCCTATGTCGACATCGATTGCACCTCCTCCTCTGTCCTCCAGCCGCACCCCTCAACCTGTCGCAAGCCTTTAACTTATGCCCCTCCCTCACCCTTCCGCAAATCGTCACCTTTCCACAGATCTCGCGGACCCCGCCCTCTACAGCCTGAACCCACCACAACTTCATTCGCAATCACCAGACACCGCCGACGCTCACTGCTCGGCTCCCACTTTCCTATCCAACAACACCAACACCCCTTCCGCTTTTGCGCCATCTCGAAGACGAACCTCCGCTTCCACATTTAAAATCCAAGCCGCGGATCACCTCCTTTTTCGCTCGACACCATCTCCTGCATCGACGTTCCCCAACGCCCTGTAGTGTTCGTATCGCAGGCGCACGCGTTCCTTCGAGGCATATTTTTTGGACGGTGCCACTAGTGCTAGTCGAAGCCCCAGCTGTCGTGACGCGCTATCGGGAGTTGTTCTGACGCAAAGTAAAAATGCCAGGCGACTCGACCACCCTCGCCGCGTTCGATCTTGAGGGCAAACTCGATTTGAAGGAGAGAGTAATGATACGTCCCCATTTTATATTAAGAGATAGTTTTGTAATATTACATATATGTATCTCTATACATGGTTATTGTTAGGACTTATTATGTATGTTGTATGTTCTGTGTCGTTGTAGTAGCAGTAGCAATAGTGTATCTTACCTGCAACACGGGAGAGTCTACCCTTGCCGGTCGAGGGCTGCTAAGGTGAGATTGGTTTGTAGCGTATCACGGGCCCTCACGACCACGCTCGAAGCTAGCCTTGCACGAGAGTTGCTGCCAATGTTATCAAGGCGTCGCCTAGGCGATGCCTAGGAGACGCCTAGGCGCCCGGGCGCCCACAAGAGCACTATGCGATGCACGCCTAGCAGCACTTGTGTTAGGCACCTGCCTAGAGGCGCCTAGGCGCCCAGGGCGACGCCTGGACGCCTAGGCGCAAAAACTTGCTCTCGAGTATGCATTATTTCTCTCGGATAGCAATTTTTTTTATTTCTCGTGTATGCTTTATTTCTCCCGACGCTAGGACTGCTTCCCGTCTCCCGCAGGTTCGCTCCGGCTTTTCCCGTCTCTCGCAGGCTCGCTCCCTCCGGCTTTTCCCGTCTCCCGCAGGCTCGCTCCCTCCGGCTTTTCCCGTCTCCCGCAGGCTCGCTCCCTCCGTCTCCCGCAGGCTCGTTCCCTCCTGAATTTAAGGCTCTATTACATATATATAACATGTGCTTCACTTTGAGCGATGGATGCGATTGGATGTTATTGTGTTTCTGTTTGAATGAAGTCATAATGTCATATCATAATTTTATTAGTTCACAAACTAGTAACTAAATCATCGTTTTCTTATCTTATTCTACAGATGGGTTTTTGTGTTACCTTTACCTTCATTTAAATCAACTTACATCATCACTAACAAAGATATAATCACGTGTGTTTTTTTTGCCACATTCATGTTTTTCAAATGCATATATATTTTACATTGTTTAAGTATAATTTTTTAATGTCATAGTTGACTTATTTTTGTGAACACTAACATTGTAGTGGTTGTGGATGCTTTGTATGAAATTTAGAAATTTATTTAGGCTGTTCAATATTTACTGTCGAATGCTTATATTTTGTTGATAATGTAGAGAACTATTAACTATTTGAAGAGTGATTTTAGCTCAGTTACCACATTCGAGTGAGAGTGAAAATAACCATTCCAATTATTTTGCATGTTGTGTTTTAAAAGGGAGTTATACTTTACTGAGCATGTTAAACACTTGGTCGCCTAAGGGACGCCTTGGACGACCCCTAGGCGACCCCTAGCCTTGGTACACCTTTAACACCTTCGTGGTCTTGTGGTCTTGTGGTCTTGTGGCCTTGACAAGCTTTGGTTGCTGCCCCCTCGTGGCCTCGCCACTGTCCTCCCTCCTCCGGCGAAACCTATTTCTTAATCCTTCACCGTTTCTCAAAGCCTATAACATTAAGCTTCAAATTCAGTGTGAATCTTCTCCGTCTTTGCTTTCTTTGATGGAGGTCAATCTAGGGCATCTTCCATTTGATCTGGATTTCCATCCTTCAAGTCCGATCGTCGCAGCGGCTCTCATCAACGGCGATCTCCACCTGTAATAAGTCGCTAACTCTTTCCTATCCTGAAACCAAAGTTCATCCTCATTGTTTGATTAAACTCTTTAATTCATCTCAACAGGTATCGTTATCAGGCAGACTTGCAGCCGCAGAGGTAAGCGATCGGTTTTGTTACTAATTTTTCTATTTTTTTCTCCAATATCATTGATTAATGATTATAAAGTTCATCGCGCTCTTCCTTTTCTTAAATAAGGCTGCTGCAGATCTCGGCGCATGATGAATCATGTAGAGCTGTTCGGTTTGTGGATTCGGGTCGCAGTAATTATATTTATCTCACCTAGCTGTTCTCTAATTACTGTTAGAATCACAAGCTTCTTATTCTATGGTGCCTGTTTCTTTACAGCGGTTTTGACAGCTTCCCCTGATTGCTCAATTCTCGCCACTGATGTGGAGACTGGAAGCGCCATTAGCCGTTTGGAAGAAGCTCACGAGTGAGTTTAAAATACATTCGTATTAACACAATTTTGGTGCAGATAATGAGGCATAATTTATTTTTATTTTGCATTCCTTTTCTGTTGATGATAGGGATTCAATAAATCGCCTAGTTATCTTGACCGAAACAACAGTAGCATCAGGAGATGATGAAGGATGCATTAAGGTGCACTGCCTTACTATTTTTCTTTTCACATGAACAAACACATGCAATTATCTGCACAGGAAGAAAACTATTGTTTATTTAATATAATTTTTTTAATATATTAGTCTGTGGGATTAGATGGTTTGGACACGTACAAAGGAGACCATTAGAGACACCTGTTAGGCGTTGTGGGAGTCGAGTCATTAGGCATGTTAGACGAGGGAGGGTTAGACCAATAAAGACTTGGAATGAAACTATAAATAAAGACATGATGTACTTAGGCATTAGTGAGATCATGACAAAAGATAGAGCACAATGTCGACAAAGGATCCATATAGCCGACCCCACTATAATGGAATAAAGGCTTGAGTGTTGTTGTTGTATTAGTCTGTGGTATAAAGGCTTGAGTGTTGTTCTTGCTGTATATTAGTCCGTGGGACGTGAGTACGTGACTTGTTATAATTGAAATTATTAGTACTATGTTTAGTATGATCAGTTGTTTTTTTGTGCGGCAAACTTAATATCATTGAATGGATTTTATAGTTCATATACTTAATTATTCATTAGTGGTCCTTATGCATAAATATGGAATCAAAGTTGTGGTCTTTGTGATGGCAATGTGCACGAAATAAAAGTGATTTTTGAGACTCTTTTTGATGTAGGTTGTATCTCATGAAAATTCTTATGATGTGTGAATGAATAAAAGATTAGGTTGATGACTTTGAATTAAAATGCAGATAATTTGACGCAGGAAAAATTTATAGATGGCAGACGTGTGATGACCTAACCCTAGACAGAAGCAAACAATGACAAACAAAGGATGTGAATCTAAGACCAATCCTAAAATGAAACATCAAGGGCAAACACATACGCAACACACGATGAATGCAATGGACGAACGTCAAATCCTAAAATGTCGACGCAATTGAATGAACGCATTCAATCCGGTGAATTAATGAAAGTTAACCCTAATGCTATGCAAATGCAACGACACATTTTACTCATGCAATGACACATTTTACTCATGCAATTAACTCCGACAAGAGATTGCTTAAATAATAAAATTTAAAACTCTTGTCTCTAATCGCACTTAACCACATGATGTCAAATTAAGTAATCAAGGACCATTGCAAATTAGTTAAGAGCACATCATAATTCAAAGAGAATAAGAAATATACTCCCTCAGAAAGTGAAATAATCAAATTAATTTTGGCTAAATATTACTAGCAAAATACAAGATACCACTACACTGCGAAGAACTGAACGCTTACCAAGTAATCGATGCCGGTGGTGGTGTTGGGAAAGATTCTGTGGTAGTAGCTGTCCAAACGGGAGGATTCTGCTATGTAGGGGTTGTTGGAGGGAGAAAGCTACACCGGGACTGGAGGACGATGTTTGGGGCTGGGTTTAGCAGGAGAGGGATTGTTGGATCAAATAGAGATGGGGATGGTGGTTGGTGGCTCGGACAGTGGTGGGATGGCGGCTGAGGGGTCGATAAGGGTGGGGAAAGGTAGATGGGGGTTCATATGGAGGTAGGAAGGCGGCTTGGGGGTTGACAAGGGTGGGGAAAGGTGGCTTGGGGTTCAGACAAGAGTAGGAAAGTGGTTGGGAAGGGGAAGGTGGCTGTGTACTCAGACAATGGTAGGGAAAACCGCTGAAGCTCGACTGAGGTGACGGAAGGAAGAGGTATGGCGGAGGCAATAGTGGGACTGGATGGTCTGGACGGCAAGGTGGAAGTGGAGAGTATGAGGCGTCGACGAGGATGTTGACTAAAGAATAAACGTCGTCAGCAGCTGGTATGGCTCTCGGCTGAAGAAACGGCGGTGTTGGTGGGGTCAGGGCTCTCTGGCATTAGCACCAGAGAGTGGCAGAGGAGGTGGTGACTCCCATCGTCAGCACCGGGAGAGGGAGAAGTCAGCACCTCCCGCTGCGGGCTTCTCACCTGTAGGCATGACCTAGCGGCAGAATGAAGGCCCCCAACTCTTGATACCCAAACACCCTAACCAAATGGAATATAGGGGGGGGGGGATTTAGGTAAGTCATTCGGTGACCCTAAAAGCATGATCATATAACTTAATGTAAATCTCAAAATAGAAGTTCAAAAAATTAAAATAAAATACATAAAAATATAAAAAATCGTAACAAGCGCGATGACGGTATCTGATTGCCCATCCGATGATCCAAAAGTCATTGATCTCGTAAATCTCTTAAATGCATCGCGATCGATCTCCCTCACAATTACTTCATCTCCAGTAGAGCTATTTGCATGTTAGCAGTTGTTATTTTCCCCCCCAGAATAATATAGAATGATCTGGAATAATTGACATTTATATTGCATTATGAAATACAAGGCTGTGAGAGGGACCGTATGTTCCACTTCCTTTACATTGGTTATTCTTGTTTTCTTTTTGCAGGTTTGGGATACTCGTCAACATTCTTGTTGCAATTCATTTGATGCCCATGAGGATTATGTATCGGATATGACATTTGTGTCCAGCAGCAAGCAATTACTTGCTACAAGGTTGTTTTTGTAATTTTAAGCTCAATATTTTTCATCTTAGTGTGAAGAACCATAGTTACCGAAGCAAGTTGAAGATCCCCTAAACATTAGTTGTCCATTTGAAACTAGAATACATAAAACCCTAATTCGGAGGAATGGGAAAGTGCTCCAATCATTTAGCAATTTGAATAATACATTTATGACATGTAAGGATAATTAGGGTATTTTACCAAAAAAAGTTGACATTGTTGTTGAATAGAGATAACTGCGGGTGTGTAGTTACTCGAGGGATCTAAATTGAGAATTTTTGAAAACATGAACAAATGTGAAGCATGGTCTATACATTCGAGGCCTGTTTGTAATTTACCCTTATATTTTTAGATAAAAAATTTAGTGATCTACAATGAGAATAAACAAATTGTTACAGTTTTAGTGTTCACTGTACTTGCTGTTTATTTATTGGGTGAGATTAAATTAATCTTCACTTGGTTTATATTTTACTTGTGCCTTGCTTGAAGTCTTTCTGACTGTAATAGTTGTTCCACGTTTTTCATTATATATCATATATACTAATTATTATAATGTTTGGTTTTGCACCTTTTGGCAGTGGGGATGGTTCACTCTCTGTGTGCAGTATTCGAAAAAATAAGGTTCCATTACTCCAATTTGTTATTTTGAAGTGAGGCATTTGTTTGAAATATTTATTTTTGAAGCGGAGAGAAACATACCTTTGCACTATGCCATCAGGTACAAGCTCGCTCTGACTTCTCAGAAGATGAGCTCCTATCTTTGGTTACAATGAAGGTAGAAATCCTGAACTTTTTTTTTACAAAATTACTACTTCATTTAGTTTGTGAAACAGATTTCGATGTTTTACTTGATTGAAAATATTGCTCATGTTCTTTTTCCTCCAAGCATGTCATTATTTCCCAGTTTTTTTGCTATTTATCTTTAAATAGAAGATCAGGAGATAAACTTGGTTTGATAAATTTGCTCAAATACTTGATAATCTAGAAATTGTCCAGCTTGATTAATTACATCATGCTTTGATTGTTGGTTTATGGTAATTTATGTGAATACTTGAGATTTTTTGCACTAAACAAAAATTTGTTAATGACTGTTATAAGTAGATTTATCGTTAATATTCCATTTTCATTTTCTTCTGTTCTTGTAGCTTAGGAATTGTAGCTCATAATATTTTCACTGAATTATTAAATTCAACGGGCAAGAAATGCTGTTGTTTTTTTTGTATAAATATCTATCCTCTACATATGCTACACATATATTTGTTCTTAATAGTATCTAATAACCGTATCTGTTATTAATAGGCACCGGGAAGTTCTGTGAACCGGGTTCCCCGGACCCTTCCCCTTACCTCTTTTTATTTGTTACTTTTTCCAACACCATTTACCACGTGATATATTCTTAAATTTTTAACTCAAAGACAAACAAAAAATAAAGGGCAACCCGGTGCACAGAACTTCCCCACGCAGCGAGGGTCCGGGGAAGGGTCCCACCACAATGGAGAAATGTAGGCAAACCTTACCCTGCATTTTTGCAAGAGTCTGCTTTGCATTTTTTGCAAGAGTCTGCTTTGAAGACTCGAACCCGTGACCTTAAGGTCATACGGCAACACCTCAACCGGTATGCCAAGGCTCCCCTTTAGAATATACTTAATTAAAATATAAATTATCCTTTAGGATAATAAATTTTAGTTTGAAATTGTGGCTATAGGATTGGAGTTATTTTTGGGTATCAATGAACTATTTTTTCTTGTAAACCCTATTTCCACTAACAGTGGTTTTATAACTCATAATTGGAACATGTTAATGAATGGCCTAATAGGATTGTAGGATTTACTATCAACATAGGCTACTTGAAACTTTTGCTTTTAACTTAGATATTTCATTCCATGGTTAGATTTTATGTTAGTCCACTTTTTTTATTTCTTCCTATAGCTTAGTTAATGAAAGTTCCAATTCTTCAGAGTTGAGATACTTTTATAAGCTGAAGTTACTGCTGGATGTTACTAATTGGCCAGTGATATATTGATCTGTGTTTCATCTAGTTATCCGATGGATTTTGTTGTCTCTGAATGTTTGAAGCTAATCAAATGTCACATGAATAGTGATTTTTTTGAGGGGTTTGTTACTTTTTAACATTTCTCATAAAAATTATAAGAAGACAATATTCTTGCAGACTATTTGGGATAAGAGTAATGACTTTTTTTATTGTAAATAAAATTTGAAGTTTTCTTTATGAATAAAGAGGCCAAGGATGTAAACAAATATTGCTTCATTAATAAAATTATACTTCTCTTTGGATTTGAACTCCTCTCTTTCTGAATGTGTTATGGGCATAGGCTAGGCGTCCTATTATTCCATAAATTATGTATCTTTATTATTGTCATGTTGTGTCTTTATTATTGTCACGCCGTGCCTTTATTATTGTCATGCCTTTGAGTGCCTACTTGTCGGACCCCTGTAGCCGAGAAGCGGGTTTTGCTGTTTCCAAAAGCAAGGTCCCGCTGCCTGTCGTTTCCTTATCGATTTCAATTTGCCGCTCAACCTCGTGCCGAGTCTTGCGTCAGAATCCACTGCTTCTCCGGTTCAGAACTCACAACTTCATTTCTTCTAGCGCTCACAACTTCCATCCTTCCAAACACTGTTGCTCCTTTTCTCAGATTCCAAGCTTGCAGTGCCCTTCCTCCCGAAGCCGTTTCTCTATTTCTGAACTTGCAACGTGCCTTCACTTCAGAACTTGCAGGTGCCTTCCTCCCAGAACTCGCAACTTCCTTCACTGTTTTCAAAGTAGTCGCGATCTCGCATCCAGAACTCACGAAGGACTCACCACTCCCTCGCGATGCTCCCTCGCTGTCCTTGGATCTCCAACACTCGCTAGCCTTTGTAGGAACTCACTGATCCTATTATTTGTCGTATTCACAACCTTCCAATCCCAACCCTCGCCAACCTCACAGTTTTAGATTGCTGGATCCGGAGCTCGCCACTACTTTCTGCTTTCGGGACCTCTGCTTTCAACTTTCAGAGCTCGCCGATCACTCAAGCTTTAGAACTCGTCGCCCCTTCCTTTTGTATTTCCCGCCCCGTCGGCTTGAATCTGCCGTACAAACTCGCGTTGAGTCCCCGTATCAGAAACTGTTTCTTCTCAGCTTACATGCTCGCCATCGTCTCTCTATCCGAGCTCGCCGTTGCTTCCCGCCAAGTTTGCTTATATTTTGGCTCTCAATGCCTTCTAGTTTCTGCTCTCGTGAGCTCATTGAAGCTCACTCGACTGTACCCGCTTGAGCTTGACAAGATCTAGCAGCTCCCATGAGGAATCCCACTCTTGCTTTGCTTCATCACTATGTTGAAGCTTGAACTCCCTCTACTGGGTCTCGCGATGGTGGACGTGATGGCCGCACCCATTCCAGAGGACAGAGCACTTGCGAATCATACTGAAACTATCTGTTACCAAAAACATGGGCACACAACCGCTCCCTTCCTATGCTTCTTTGGCAGTGGATTCTCTCAACACGTCCTGCATTGAAATTGACACCCTGTGGGAGGAGCTCTGCCAACCGCGGGAGGGGGTTACTTGCAACCTGGCTTAGTTGCCTCCTCTCATGAAGGTCTATCTTGTTTTCCCATTAGGCTCCCTGGATTGTGGACATGGGGACACAAATCACTTTACTCTGCAGAAACCCTCTCGGTACACGAATGCTGCTACTTCCAAATTTATTATTGTTGCAAATGGCGCTACCACCACTGTTTGCGGCTCCGAAGATGTTCCTCTGACCTCATCCATTTCTCTACGCTCTGTCCTCCGTGCCCTTGACTTCCAATTTAATCTTCTCTCTGTTAGTCGATTTACTCATAATCATGACTGCTCCATAACTTTTACCTCTTCTTCTTTTGTGATACAAGATCAATGGACGCAGAGTATCATTGGTACTGACCGACTATCAAATGGGTTCTATACTCAGGACCTTCTCTCCATAGCATTATCTGTTGTTACTTCTGTTAATTGACATCGGCGCCTTGGCCATGTTACTCTTTCTATACTCTGTAAGGTTCTTTTTATTTTCATTTTTTGAATTTACCTGTGAATCTTGTATTTATGGGAAACAACATCGCTCTACCTTCTCCCCCAGTTGTATTAGGAGTTTTGCTCCATTTGATTTAGTTGACTCAGACATTTAGGGTCCGTATAAAATTTTGCGTGTCCAACTATTGTTACTTTCATACTTTTATTGATGATGATCATTCTCGGGTGATGTGAGTGTGTTTACTACATGCTCACTTTGAATTACTACATTGTTTTTTCTCCATCGTTGAAACTCGTACTTAATTTTTGAGCGCCCTTAAAATTCTTCGAAACCGATAATGCTTGTGAATATACCCCACAACAAGACGGTGTGGCCGAACGGAAGAACTGACACCTCCGTGAGGTTGTCTGCTCCCATATGTTTCAAATGAAGGTTCCTAAGAATTATTGACACTTCGCTATTACCACCGCATGCTATTTAATCAATCACATGTTGTCAACCATTCTCAACTTCCCTTCTTCGCCCCATTCCCCTCCACACCTCCTTCCCCATACCTCCTCTTGTTTTCGGTTGTGTCTGCTTTGTCTATCATCTTGTCCATGCTGAGGACAAGTTGACCCCTCGTGCCACAAAATATATTTTCGTTGGGTACTCCCGCACACAAAAAGTTTGTGTGTTACTCTCCCACTGATGTGAAAACGGTCACATCTGCTGATGTCACCTTTCTCAAGTATCAACCATTCTGTTCCTCAACTCCTCTCGATAACTCGCCACCTGCTATCCCACATCCTAACGTCCCTATCCACCACACCACTCCTCCCCTACTCGCTACACCACCTCACGTGCTCCCAACACCATCGCCTCCTCTCTGTGTGTACACTCGTCGTTGTCCTCGGTCTGATGCTCTGAGTCAATTGCCTTTTACTGATGACGCTCCACGACCAGTTGATTCGCCTACGGCTCCTTGCCAGGATGCAATCCCTTCTGTCATTCACTCTCTCTCATTATGTCTCCTTTCACTGCCTATCTCCCAACCTTCACAAGTTTGTGATTTCCTTTTTTTAACCTCTCTTCTGTGCAGGAAGCTCTTCAACATCCGGTGTGGCAAGTCACGATTGATGAGGAAATGACTGCCCTTTGGGCCAATCAAACCTGAGACCATGATTTCCTTGCGTAGTTGAGGTACAAACATCGATCCTCCACCATCGGCCTATAAAGGCTCTGCCTATTACTACCATATCCCATTCCTTCAAAGTGGATTTCCATGGTTAAGAATAACTAGGCTCGCCTCACCAGTATTTCACTAATAAGGGCCCAGTCATCACCATTAAGGCGACCACGCATTGTCCCACACAACTTACCTTCTCTCCTTATTCAAAACGAAGGATTCTGACTTGCATGTTCTTCTTTGGTACATTTGTGGTAAGACATACCACCCACGGTTCCTGTCCATCCCCATGTAGTAATACTTCTCATTTTTAGCCTTGTTGTGTCATTCTTTGAAGCACCACAACAACTTCCTCCTTAATGGTCCGATCATAAAATTCTTCTTTTTTCCAACCATTTTTCGTCACTACAGTTTCCCCGTATCATTATGGACAAGCCCAGAAGAATGTTGTGGAGAAAATGTCCTTGAACATGTTACATGCATGTTTGATCCAATTGAGCTCTAATCCATATCTCTAATATGGTCCTTGTGGGCAAGAAGAACGATAAATTATGTTTATGCTTGCACTATTGCTAGCTCGACAAGCATCCGGACCTCGACGAGTATCTCATTCCACTGATCTAGGACTTGACGAGTTACTGGGGAAGTCGTGCTATTGCAAACCGGACCTCTGCTTTAGCTACCACCTGATCTGGGCCAACGTTAAGGATGCGCCTAAGGCGTCTTTTCTTGCCCATGATGCCCACAATGAGTTCCTGGTCATGCCTTTCGGCTTGAACAATTGATGAGTCTGATATTTATAGTGTTTTTTGGATTCATCCGTGCTAGTTTTCACTCACTCACACTTCACATTTAGAGCATAATTGATTCTATCTCATTAGTTCACAATTCTCACACGAAGTGCACTGTTTATGCCCGTTGTGGTGTGCATTTGCGCACTATATTGTTGGGGGTAAGAACATGATGCTCCTCATTCTTTTTTCTGGTGTTTTGCTTGTGCTGGAGGTGTGTTCCTAACTGTTGGTTTGCTGTGCAAGTGGGTAGATCTTCTATGCTGCCCAAGGTCTTTCCTGTAGGAATCGCACGGTCGTGCGTTTTTCTTCACGCACGGTTGATGCAACCGTGCGATGCCTACAACACCCATTTTTGGTGATCTGCCCCGAGCCGTGCGATTTGATCTCGCACGGGCTGTTTTGCCTGTGCCTGACCAAATCGCACGACCTCGCCTTTTTGTCTAAAATTTATGTATTTATCGCCCGTGCGTTTTCTTCATGCACGATTGGATTCAACCGTGCGAGAAGGAAAACACACGTTTTGCTCTGTTTGGCCTAATTTTCAGTGATCTGTCATTAACCGTGCTATTTGTTCTCGCAAGGGATGTTTTGCCCGTGCGTGATAAAAAACGCACGGTCTCCTGTTGTATCAGGCTGGACGATTCCTGTGTGATTAATATCGCACGATGCACGCACGATCGTGCGTTCGACCATGCGTGCCTATGTTTTCTGACGTTTTACTATTCCAGATTCTTCCGGTTTTTCGCGCCCAAGAGCTCAGTTCTGCCCCATTTCGCCGCTCCACCGCCACCCATCTTTGTGAGGTCCTTCAACCATCTTCTTCTTGAAAATCAAAGGCTACGAGATCCTCTTGGCCTCCTCCATCGTTTGCTTGCCTCCAAGGGTGATTTCAAGAGATTTCTCACTACACGTGTGGAGTTCTCCGGCGAGGTCGTGACCGAAGACAACTGTCGGAGAAGACGGGAACATTAGAAGAAGGTGACAGCTCTTCCAGACCCCGGACGACTGTTGGAGCCTGAGCTCAGACAAGGCTTGACAACTCTAGATTCCGGCCGTGAACCTCCAATGAGTCTCCGCCCCTTTGGTTGTAATATCACCCCCTCTATATTGTAGTATTGTTCTTCTTACTTCCTTGGTTGTATGAGCGATTGTTGCTAATCCCTAATTTGTTATTTAGTGTATTTCATGTCTATGTGAAATCTCTTTGTGGTTTGTGCAAGTGAGGAGCGCCGCCATCTTGTCATTTCCATCTCCCATCGCGAGCGTGGTCACACTAGCAATTACTAGTGACGTCTATTGTGAAGACATGCTCTCGACCCTAAATTCCGCTGTTACGAACCATTTCCTCCTTTAGCCTTCTCATCCATCCGTTTACCGAAGCAGTCCATCGAGGCCTGCGTAGTTTCTATCCACCTTGTGAAGCGGTGTGTGCGACCCGCATTAGTTTAGTTAGGTTTTATTTTGATTTTTGAAACCAAATTCAATGCTTCTGTTTTAGTTTAAATCTTTATAATTGGTTTTCCAAACAATAGAATCGCGCGCCGTAACCTGCATTCCTCTGAGATCGATAGCTGGGGATTTACTCCCACATTTATATTACTTGAGCGACCGGTGCACTTGCCGTCAGCGCTTCAAATTTTTGACGTCGTTGCCGGGGAACGCAGACGTCGTGTGATTTTTCTGTTTAGGAAACTGTTATAAAGATTTTGTTGTATTTGTTTTTTTTGAGTTGTATGCAGGGGCGAGGCCCTGGTGACTTAGTTGAGTTTGATCCGGAAATAGAGCAAACGCTGCGCGCGCGTCGTTGTGTTGCTGCTGCCATGGATGGTATTAGGATCAATGAGAATGACCATAGGGGAGAGGATGTGCCCCAGGTTGGTCAAGCTGCTGATGAACATAATGTGGTCCGGCCAAGGCCCCGGACAGTGCGTGATTACACCACTCCCACTGTTGGGAGTGTGTACCCTGGATTTGACCCGACCATTACTAATAATCAATTTGAAATCAAGCCGGCCATCTTGAACATCATTCACAACAACGCCCAGTTCTCGGGGATGGCAAGTGAAGACCCCCATCTTCACGTGGCGGGGTTCTCTGAGATCTGCGAGACGTTCCGTTATGTTGGCATCTCTGATGATACTGTGAAGTTAAGATTGTTTCCATTCTCCCTTCGGGACAAGGCAAAGGCATGGCTCCACACCATTCCGCCGGGAGTTACTGCTACATGGGATGTGCTGTCATCCAAGTTCCTTGCCAAATTCCATCCTGTTGATAAGATTGTGAGCATGAGGCGGGAGATCGCCACGTTCCGCCAGAATGTTCAAGAGACCCTTGCTGAGGCGTATGAGAAGTTTATGGACCTCTTACGGACGTGCCCTCAACATGCGTTCCAACCATGGGACTTGGTTGAAAATTTTTATTTTGCAATAGAGCCAAACTACCGCGCCATGATCGATGCTGCAGCTGGTGGGACCTTGATGAACCACACTCCTGAGGATGCAGTGCGAATCCTACAGAACACTGCTTCCCACAACTCCTTTTGGACGACCGGTAGGAACACCCCAAGAAGCACAAGGGGACTTTTTGAGGTAAACACTACGAGGCCACCTGCTAATGCGACACCATCACACTTCGAGAATATAGCTTTGTTGAAGAGGCTTGCCTCTACTTCTGCTCAGGTGATGGCTATTTCATGCCAGGGTTGCGGAAACGCCGGGTACCATGCTTATGAGTGCTCAACTGGTGTGCTTTCTTCTGAATTTTCTAATTTGAATGTTGATGAGACTGTTAATTACGTGAACAATCAAAATCGTCCGGCACCGTTCTCAAATACTTATAACCCGGGTGTGGGAAATCACCCCAACTTTTCTTGGAATCTGTTAGAGAATACTAGGAAATATAATGTATTGGCCCATTAACTTGGTCTATGTAGGATTTTGTGTTTAGTCCCACATTGTTTGTATATCTAGATCTTACTCTCCTCTCTCCTATATATTTGTATACTTGTTTTTTGGTATTCAAGAAGTATATACAAGGTTTGGATCTTTCTCTACATGGTATCAGAGCGAAACGGTCCGACGACCTGTTTTCTCTCTAACCGCTCAGTCCTGTAATCGGGCGTCCTGTTTTTTTCTCTAACCGCCTAGTCCTCCTGTTAACCGGGCGGCCTGTTTTTCTGCTTAACCGCACTGCTTTGCGGCTTTCTTCTTTTCTAACCTCCTTCTCTCCCGTGGATCCACCTCCTCTTTCTCTTCTACGCTCTTTTATAACCTTCATCCCTGTGACACGTGGACCCCACTCCCGTGCGGTTAGATTTTCTTAACCTCCACGGGCTGCTCTCTACCCGCTGCGGCTTTCCCCCTTCCCGCGGTTAGATTTAACCGTCTGGCCTCAAATTCTACTCACTGCGACCTGTCTCTATCCGCTGCGACCACCTTTATCTTCTTATTGCTCTTGTCGCAAGGAGTTCTTTCGTGCCTTGCCGCTCTTCTCTTGCCGTCTGTCGTGTTACTTCTCGCTTCTCGGCTCGTCGTGGCTGTTCGCGCGGACTGCTTCTACCGATCTTGTTGCGGTTTGCTTCTAACCGCACGGTCTAGTGCCTGTTCGCCGTTTTGATCTTGGTGCGATCTGCATCTAACCGTCGCAGCTTGTTTCTATCCGCTGCGAGCTCTCTTCTATCCGCTGGTCGTGGCTTTTCTTGCTGCTGGTGTGTTGTCACCGTGACCACTGTGGACTGTCTCGCAGATTGCTTCTACCGATCTTGTTGCGGTTTGCTTCTAACCGCACGACCTGGTGCCTGTTCGCCGTTTTTAATCTTGGGGCGGTCTACCTCTAACCGCTGCGGCTTGTTTCTATCCGCTGCGGGCTCTTTTCTATCCACTGGTCGTGGCCTTTCTTGTCGCTGGTGCGTTGTCACCGTGACCGCTGAAGACTGTTTCTTACCGATCTTATTGCGGTTTGCTTCTCACCGCACGGTCTAGTACCTGTTCGCCGTGTTTGATCTAGGCGCTGTCTGCCTCTAACCGCAGTGGCTTGTTTCTATCCGCTGCTGGCTCTCTTCTATCCGCTGGTCGTGGCCTTTCTTGCCGCTGGTGCGTTGTCACCGTGACCGATGAAGTCAGTTTCTTACCGCGCTGGTCATGGCCTTTCTTGCCACTGGTGCGTTATCACAATGACCACTGCGGACTGTTCCTTGCAAGATGTTCAACTATCCTCCGGGCTCTGTGGTATCTATTTCCGATGATGGTACCTCCTGCCTTGCTCATAGCTCATCCTGGATTTTGGATTCCGGGGCCTCTCACCACATTACCTCACGAAAACCACGACAATATTTGAACTCTGTGCATCCCAAGTTCATCACTGTTGCTAGTTGGGACACCATTCCCGTTTTTGGCGCGACAGATATTCACCTTACTCCCTCCATTACTCTTCGCTCTGCTCTTCATGTTCCGGGCTCTTCTTTCAACCTTCTCTCTACTGGTCGTCTCACTACTGATCTTGATTGTGATGTAATTTTTTCTTCCAACTTGTGTGTTGTGCAGGATCGCAAGATGCAGACTATCATCGGAAAAGGGCATCTGTTGAATGATCTCGATATCCGTGACCCCTCTCTCCCAACGGTGTTGTTCTCTATTAGCTCCGTTGATTTGACATTGACGTCTTGGTCACGCTCTTCTAAACATACTCAGAAAATCTCTCCCTAAAGTGTCCCTCCAAGAGTTCACGTGTGAGTCTTGTATCTATGGGAAACATCATCGGTTTACGTTCTCACCACATACTACTCGGAGTCCTGCTCCCTTTGATCTGGTACACCAATATTTGGGTACCCTACAAAATTGTAAGTGTTTTTGGATATTGTTACTTTGTCACATTTGTAGATGACTACTTTCGGGTGACTTGACTGTATCGCCTTCGTGACCGCTCTGAATTATCTGGTGTATTCCGTACTTTTTTCATTAAAACTCGCAACCAGTTTTCCACTACAATTAAAACCCTCCGCACCGATAATGCCCGAGAATACACTAGTCATGCCTCTGCACACCTATGTGCTGAGTTTGGGATCATACATCAAACCTCATGTGTTTATACCCCCCAACAAAATGACGTTACTGAACGCAAGAATCATCACCTGCTTGAGGTCACCTGCTCTCTTATAATTCAAATGAATCCCAAACAGTATTGAAATTTTGTGGTTTCTACCGCATGCACTCTTATTAACCGCATGCATTCCTCTATTCTCAATTTTGTGATTCCCTTCAATCTCCTTTTCCCTCCAAACCTCCTTTCTCCATCACCCCCCGCGTGTTTGGCTGTGTATGCTTTGTTCATCATCGTGGCATGTCCACTGACAAACTTGCCCCACGTGCCACTAAATATATGTTTGTGGGTTACTCTCGAACTCAGAAAGGATACGTTTACTTTTCTCCCAAGGATCACAAGGTTGTTACTTCTGCTGATGTCACCTTCCTCGAAGATCAACCATATTAGTGATATTATTTTCAACCAGCTGATTCTCCACTTCCGCCACCTCTTCCGCGACCTGCTATCCCTGTTCATCCAAACCTTCCACCTCTACTTCCCACACCAATCCCACCTAAACCACCTATCATCCGTGTGTACAGTCGACGTCCTTCTTCGTCTACTACCCTACGGGAGATGACCCGCTCTAATGATGTTTTGCTGCCTGCGGATTCGGCAACAGGTTCCACCGCCCACCTGATGCCCAACTATGTCTCTTTTCACTGCCTCTCTCTGGAACTCCGACAAAGTGCTCTTTCTTTATCCTCTATTTCCACCTCTAATTCTGTGCAGGAGACTCTCCAACATCTCGGGTGGCGGGTGGCCATGGACTAGGAAATGTCTGCTCTTTGGGCAAACCACACATGAGATCTGGTCCCGCTTCCTCCTGGATAATCTTGTGTGTGATGTAAGTTGGTGTTTGCTGTCAAACAGGGTTCGAATCGGGACGGTTCACCATTTGAAAGCTCGTCTAGTAGCTCGCGGTTTCACTCAACAACAAGCTTTGAATTATGATGAGACTTTTTCTCTAGTTGCTAAACTCAGTACTGTTTGTGTGTTGATCTCCCTCGCGGTTCACCGCCACTGGGCATTGCACCAACTTAATGTCAAAAATGCTTTTCTTAATGACGATTTACAGGAGACCGTCTATATGCAGCAACCTCCTGGGTTTGAGACCACGAGGGAGTCTCTTGTCTGTTGTATGAAGAAGTCTCTTTATGATCTCAAACAATCTCCGCGGGTATGGTTTGATAAATTTAGTAAGACCGTTGGTGCTGTTGGGTTCTCTCGGAGCCCGGCCGACTTCTCTCTGTTCACTCGTCATCGTCCAACATACACAATGATTCTGTTAGTATATGTGGATGATATTTTGATTGCAGGAGACGATCTTCCAGGAATAAGAATGATCAAACAACATCTGACGACTGTGTTTCAAACAAAGGATCTGAGAAGCCTTCGATATTTTTTGGTCTCGAAGTGGCTCGGAGGCCTGATGAGCTTGTGTTATCTCAAAGAAAGTATTGTCTTGACCTAATTCATGATGCAGACTATTCTGGATGCAAGCCTGCTGATGCTCCTATGGATATCAATCACAAGCTTTGTGCTCATGCCTCGAACTCTGATTTGCTCCTTCCGAATCCAGAGTGTTATCATCGTCTTGTGGGAAAGCTGATATATCTCACTGTTACGAGACCGGATATATCATTTGCTGTTGGAGTTGTCGGTCGATTCATGCATGAGCCACATATCTCTCATCTTCAGGCAGTCGAACGTATTCTTCGATTCTTGAAGACTGCTTCTGGATAAGGACTTGTATACAAGCCCTCTTCGTCTCCCTTATCTCTGATTACATACTCTTATGCTGATTATGCTGGCTCGTTGGATGACCGTCATTCCACAAGTGGATACTGCACTTTGGAGGACATCTTATTACATGGTGCAGTAAAAAACAGTTCGTGGTTTCTCGCTCATCTGCTGAGGCCGAGTATCGATCAATGACAACAATTGTATCTGAGCTCACATGGCTTGAGGGTCTCCTTGATGATCTAGGAGTCAAGCTCTCCTCACCTGCCACTTTATTTTGCGACAGTCAAGCTGCTATACACATTGCCAAGAATCCGGTCTTCCATGAACGAACAAAACATATTTAAGTTGACTGTCATTTCATTCTGGAGAAGTTCCAGATGAAGAAGATAGAGTTAACACATGTTCCTGCTGCTCAGCAAGTTGCTGACATCCTCACCAAGGCCTTACCACGACATCTCTACTATTAGTTCTTGTCCAAGCTTGGTGTCTACGACTTGTACGCTCCAGCTTGCGGGGGAGTGTTAGAGAATACTAGGAAAAATAATGTATTGACCCATTAACTTGGCCCATGTAGGATTTTGTGTTTAGTCCCACATTGTTTGTATAGCTAGATCTTACTCTCCTCTCTTCTATATATTTGTACTCATACTTGTTTTTTGGTATTCAAGAAGTATATACAAGGTTTGGATCTTTCTCTACAAAATCAAAACGCTCCAGGCCAACGATAACAACCGGGCCAGCATCAATTTGATGCTCACGCCTTCGGTAGCAAACCGAGGCCACCACAACCGGGTTATAACCAGGTGCTCCTATCTAGAGAAAAAATGCTTTGGAGGAGATGATGGAAAAATTTGTGGATATGACCCAATCCAATATGGCCAACCAGACTGCCTCAATGAGGAACTTGGAGATGCAACTGGGCCAATTGGCCAAAGTACTATCTGAGCGTACTCAGGGTGCTCTTCATAGTACAACTGAAAAAAATCCTCGTGAATAAGGGAAGAGTTTAGCCGAGTCAGTTGGCGGCCATAAGGGCGAATTGGTAGCTAAATGCACAATCAATGATGTTGAAACCATCGCATTGTGCGACACGGGGTCATCACGCAACGTCCTTGCCTTGCAAGACATTGAAAAGCTTAGCCTAAACATTGATGTTGATGATCGGACATCCCTTGTCCTCGCAAATGGGTCGGTGGTGGAATCTGAAGGAGAGGTTAAGGGGGTTGAGGTTATTGTGGACGACACGTTGGTTGTTACTAGCTTTTAAGTTTTGGGACCCATGAAGAATAATTCCATCCCTATTTTGGGTGTCCCCTTCTTGAAAGAAAGGCGCCACTCTTTGTGACACCACCACTTTATTTAATATAATAAGTAAGTGGTGTGCTAATAGAGGCTGAAACCGGATAAAATGAAGTGAACCGACAATTCCCGGTTGTTAGAAATGCGTGGCGTGCGGGTATTAAGCGGCGCCCGATAAGATTAAAGCAAAGGAAAGCCGCTATTTCTCCTATTCTTCTCTCCCGATCCCGCACACCAGCACAGGCGACGGAAGGAAGCCGGAACCCGCCGATCTTCACCGAGCTTTTATTCCTCCTCCGTTTTTCGTGATTTTTCCTCCGATTGAAAGGTAATCACTTCCTCTCCACTCCTCTTGCTTCTTTCATGAAGTTTTTACATGAATTGTAAATGGTAGAAACTTTAGATTTTAGGGTTTTTCGAACATCTTTGTTTATTTTCATTTGAAAGGTTTCTGTAACGATTTTACTACCTAAATCCGTGAATTTGGGGAAACCCTAGTAAATGCTAACTTGATTTTGATTTTAGGGTTGAAATAGGTGAAACCCTAAGGGTCCTTAGCATGAATATTATGCTGCCCTTTCTCTAAACCAGTGAAAGTTCACTAATTGAACCTAGGACATCAAAACCCTATGTGTTTAAAGAGGTCTTTGACCTAATTAGGTCAAGTAGAACCCTCAAAGGGGATTATGACATGATATTTGACCTAATTAGAGACAACAAGTTAGGGTTATTAATATGGCTAAGGATACTATATGCTAGATGATAAAGAAATTAAAGTAGAGGACTTCCCTTCACTCCAAATAATTATTTGGAGGATAGGGAGTGTTGCCCTTCACTACAAATGAATATACCTTGTTTTAATAATTAGGGCAGCAATCTCTTAGGGGATTTTGAAGCTAGGGAAGCAAATTGGCTAGGGCGTAATGTTCCCTCGCCAATTGAACCAAAAGCACCTTGCTTTCTAGTTAGGATAACCATCAATTAACCCCCTAAATGACTCCTTGACCTAATTAGGTCAAGTGGAGCCCGTCAAGAAAATCTTGAAGTGTTGACCAACTTATGTGTCTTTAACAATATCGCCGATGTAGGATATGACTTCTCGAGGCAGTAGAAGGCAAAATGACGATGGTGGTCGCAGAGATAACGAAAAGGGGTGGAAAAAGTGAGTTCTTACCATTTTTAATCATTTAATTTTCATGTTTATTCTCCATGCTTATCTGTATGTGTATATTATATGAAAAGAATAATTGAAACGAAATATACAATGAATTAAACTAAGTAAAGAAAGTAAAAAAAGTAGAAGAATAACGAAATGAAATGGGCTAAGTTAGGGGTCAACCCAGCAATGGAGGTGGTGTGAATGTCCTCCCAATGATGATGAAATGAAAATAACGTGCGAATATGAAAAATACACATTAAGAAATGCGTGCGAATATGAAAAGGCACGCAAGCGCGCTATATAAATGATACGAAAAGGTTAATATTCCCTTAACACCGCCCAATAACAACATGAAAAGTCCAAAATAGGCTAAGAAAGTCCAACCCAGATGAAAGGATATATAAGAAAAAAGATATATAAGAAAAAAGGATGAGTAAAGATGAACACAAGAAGAAAAACATTAATAATAAGAAGATGATGCAAACGATTAATATGATATAACGAGAGAGAACGTAATCAAGATAATAAAGTATGAAATCCGTAAAAAGTAAATAATATATCATAGTAAAAAAGGGAACAATGAGAATTCATTTAGTCTTTGACTAATAGAAAATGTAACTAGACATGTAAAGGCGGAGGCTTCCCCTGTTAGCTCCAACAGGCCCCCTACACGCAGGGAAAAGATGTACAAGATCTGGGTGGATGTCATCACAGCCGTCTTCGAGGTCATGGATGCCCACAAGGCATCTTGCCGCGACCCCGACTGCCCCACGACGAGTTTCAGTTTTATTTCAAGTAGTCTACTCATGGTTGTCATTTGTTACAGTATAGTGTTTTTGTTTTGAGTTACAGGTGTAGTTTTGAGCAGATATGATAGTGTATTTGTAACTGTAGCTCGGATATTTTGATAACTCATTTTGTTGTACATGTAGAAAGAAATAGGAAAAAAAGAAAGTGCAATCTTATTCTTCCACAAAGGGGCTTTATATAGGAACTACAACATGACTCACAACACCGATAGGCGGTGTGGGACTAAACATAATAACACTAAAATATTAATATCTCTAACACTCCCCCTCAAGCTGAAGGGGAAGCCTACAGCTTGGACACAACATAAAATAGAGGGTAAAAGAAGGAAGGCAGCGTGGGACAAAGCAACAGCCACCGAGGCCCAACCGCGTGTCACCGGGGATACTTCAACCGGGCAAGAGCCACACGACGTTGGTCCGCAAAACCGACCATGACAACGCTGGATACACTCGGAGCGGAAACTAAGTCAACCACGAAAGACCAAACCAACCCTACCAAATCCAGAGACAACGACGAGGAGACACAAACAACATATGAAATCAACCTAGGAGCCATGTGTGACTAAGGCAAGAGTCGGGAAAGAAGTATTCGAGTCGCCATGATCACAAACACTCCCCCTCACGTGGATCATGTGCAAGAAGACATAGGTTATACCTAGGGGCCGGGTGTGACTAAGGCAGGAGTCGGGAAAGAAGCATCCGAGTCTCCGATATCACAAACACTCCCCCTCACGTGGAATACGTGCATGAAGGTATAGACTACGCCTAGGGGCCGTGACGTACACTCCCCCTCACGTAGATCACGTGCAAGAAGGCGGAAATCATAAAGACGCAACACAAAAAACACAAACAACAACTTTAAAAAAAAAATTAAATTTTAAACCCTAGTGGCCGGGCTGGATCTGAAGAAGAAGGAAGCATCTGTCGGTACGAAGGAGCAGCACGGCAGCAGCGGAGGAGAAGCACGGCTCGCAGAGCAGCCGGAGAAGAAGCAGCTGCGGCAGCAGCAGGCCGGAGAAGATGAGCACCGACAGGCAGAGCATCTGGAGAAGAAGAAGTAGCCGGAGAAGAAGCAGCTGGAGAAGAAGTAGCCGGAGAAGTAGTCGGAGAAGAAGAAGGAGCCGCCGGTGAAGAAGAGCAGCGGCAGAGCCGGAGGAGAAGCAGAGGCTGACGGGTCGTCGATGTCGCAGAAGAAGCAGAGAGCCGACGGGAGAAGCAGAACCGTCGACAATGGACGGAAGCAGAGCCGTCGGCATCCTCGGGAGAAGCAGCGACAGGGGAGACCATCGTTGTTGCAGAGGAAGCAGCCCAGGGCGGCGACGATGCAGAGGAGAGCCGACGAAGCCGTCGGGATCGTCGTCAAGGAGCAGCGTCGGCGTCGTCGATGGCGCACAGGAAGCCGAGCAGCGGCGTCGGCGAGCGGCAGAAACTGCAGGAGCCGTGGAATCGGGGCCGCTCCTGTCGAAGGATTTAGCTGTCGACTCCGTCGACAGGAGCGGCGGGCGTGAGCCCTAGCAGGGAGCGTGAGAAGAAATCACGGGGCGGGTGCGGGCGGGATTTAGGTCGGGACGGGAGCTCGGGAAACAGTTAGCTGGGAAAAAATTTTTTAGGTCTCAGAATATTAGGCTCTGATACCATGTAGAAAGAAATAGGAAAAAAAGAAAGTGCAATCTTATTCTTCCACAAAAGGGCTTTATATAGGAACTACAACATGACTCACAACACCGATAGGCGGTGTGGGACTAAACATAATAACACTAAAATATTAATATCTCTAACAGTACATATATCCAGTCATCTGACAGCTTGTACTATACTGTATCAGGTGTAAGATAAATAAAATGTGATGTACTTCTCTACATTTCTTTTACTCTGTCATTATAATTAATTATTGATGATTATATAACTGCCATACTCTGAATTGCCAAGTAAATAAGTAGATCAATGGAAATTGCGACGGTAGCCTAGAAAGTGGGGCCGTTACAATTAAATGGTATCAATGCCGAGGTTGTTTTGATTCTTTAGGAGTAAATAGGAATGAGAGAATGTAAGTAAAACAAACTTGAAACATCTAACTCGACGTCTTCCTGTTTTCAGGAACCCTTTCGCACCTACTTGAGTAGACGATAAAGAGAAGAACTCAAAGGAGAAACTAGTCGCATGGCTGAAGACAAAATTAGGGAAAGATCAAATCCCCCTCTATCCGAAGTCATGCAAGCATTAGCTGAGGCTATTCGAATGGGTCATAGTGCTGTTGCAATATCACAACCGCCAGTGTCAAGTGAGTCATACGTGAAGCAATTTCTTGAAATGAGGCCGCCCTTATTTCGAGGAGGTTTAACCCCAATGAAACTGAAGGCTGGATCAAGAGGATTGAATTAATTTTCAATGCTATGAAGTGCCCCGACGATCAAAAAATTGATTTAGTCGTCTTCCTACTAGAAGGAGAGGCTGATCGAAGGTGGGACAACATGAGGCAAGGGAAATTTGCTGGGCGTAAAAATTTGGAGATTCTCTGGACCTAATTTCTGAAAGAATTTGTTAACTGGTTTGTTCCTCCATCTGAGAAACAAATGTTGCAGGAAAAATTTCTTCGATTGATGCAAGGAAATCGTACAGTCCTTCAATATGAAGCTGAGTTCGCACAACTAGCTTATTATGCAAGAGATATGGTCGCCAAGGAAAGCGATCGTTGCTTTCGATTTCAATTGGGTCTACGAGAAGATGTGCGTGTACATCTCATCTCGCAGAGGATTAAGAATTATAATGAATTGGTAGAGACTGCTAAGTTGATTGAAAGGGATGTCGAGAGTTCGCAAAGGCGAATGGAGTTTCAGAAGAAAAGACTTCCACAGGGACAGAGTATGGATTCCTCGCGAAAGAGTGGAAGTTCAAACTAGAAAAGGAAAAAAGGAGGTCCTCCATCACAAACTCGAAGTGAAAGTGGAGCTAGTAGTAACACGATGGAGCCCTTATGTTCGAAATGCGGGAAGAATCACTTTGGCGATTGTTTAAAGGGTACCGACGTTTGTTTTAAATGTCTGAAGCCTGGACATCGCCGCCAAGATTGCCCGTTGTGGAAGACAGTATCTGAAAGAGGTGGTCCTAGTCAGGTATCAACATTTCATCACCTTGATACCAGCTCAGTTAGTAGAATAGATAAAGGAAAAGGAATTGATACATCGGGATCTATGGTAGAAAATAGAGAAGACAGATAGGTGCAACCTAGAGTCTTAAATATGAACCAGCAAGGAGCGAAAGCTGATGATACTGTTATCACATGTATGATCTATGTACACAACCACCTTTTAAAGGTATTATTTGATACAGTGGCTAGCCAATCTTTCATATCTAAAAGAGCAATTAAACAATTAAGGTTGGAAACATATATATCGGTGGTAGAGTTGAGAGTTAAAATGTCTAATAATACTGAGATGACTACAAAGCTTCAATGTACAGTATGACTAACAATTGATACCAACCTAGTAGAAGCAGATGTTGCGGTTCTACCCCTATCTGAATTTGACATCATATTAGGGATGAATTGGTTATCAAGATATGAAGCTATCATCCACTGTAAAAAGAAAGAAATTACACTTAAGCTGGACAATATACATTGTACTTTTAAAAGACTAAATGAAGTTGCAAAAAATTATGATATCTTCATTAAAGGCACTGAAGAAATTACGAAAAGATTGTGAAGCAACCTTGACAATGATTAAGGGAACCAATGTAGTGACACGTGAACCAACTGCAGTTCCTGTAGTATGTGAATTTCTCGAAGTATTTCCTGAAGAATTACTAGGACTACCCCCATCAAGGGATGTAGAATTCACTATTGATTTAGTGGAAGGAGCTAAACCAGTAGCAAAGACACCATATCGCATGGCTCCTAAAGAATTGACCGAACTAAAAAACCAATTACAGGAATTACTTGATAAGGACTTCATCCGACCAAGCACCTCACCTTGGAGAGCTCCAGTGTTTTTTGTTAAAAAGAAAGATGGTTCGTTTCGACTATGTGTCGACTACCGAGAACTGAATAAGTTGACAGTTCGCAAACAGTACCCTCTACTTCGCATTGATGATTTATTCAATCAATTAAGTAATGCAAAAGTATTTTCCAAAATTGACTTAAGATCAGGATACCATCAGATGCGAATAAAAGAAGACGATATTTACAAAACTGTCTTCAGCACAAGATACAAACACTTTGAGTTCGTAGTCATGCCGTTTGGATTGACAAACGCGCCAGCAGTTTTTATGGACTTAATGAACCGGGTATTCAAGGAATATTTGGATAGGTTTGTTATCGTATTTATCGATGACATCCTGATATATTCAGCAAATAAGGGTGAACATACAGAACACTTGAAGATTGTGTTGCAGACGTTGAAAAGACATGCCTTATACGCAAAATTTTCAAAATGTGATTTCTGGTTAAATAAAGTTTCTTTTTTGGGACATGTAATTATAGAACATGGATTATTTGTAGATCCAGCAAAAGTAGAAGCAATTGTAAATTGGCCAAGACCTACTACAGTCACAGAAATCCGGAGCTTTCTCGAATTAGCAAGTTATTATAAAAAATTTGTAAACGGTTTTTCAGCGATTGCACTACCGCTTACGAAACTAACCCGAAAGAACGTTCTATTTCTCTGGACTGATGAGTGTCAGGAGGCATTTGATGAGTTAAAAGTAAGATTAACTACTGCACCAATATTGGTCATGCCCTGTGGCATAAAAGGTTTTCAAATTTATAGCGATGCATTCCTGAAAGGTCTTGGTTGTGTCTTGATGCAGAATGACAAAGTCATAGCTTATGCCTCAAGACAGTTGAAGGATTCTGAGCGTAATTACCCAACACATGATTTAGAATTGACAGCTATCGTATTTGCCCTAAAAATCTGGCGACACTACTTATATGGTGCTCAATGTGAGATCTTTACAGATCACAAAAGTTTAAAGTATATCTTCTCTCAGAAGGAAATAAATATGCGCCAGAGACGATGGTTAGAACTTATCAAAGATTATGACGTCGACGTTAAATACCATCCCGG
The DNA here is from genome assembly GCA_039583875.1 of Platanthera guangdongensis. Lineage (NCBI taxonomy): Eukaryota > Viridiplantae > Streptophyta > Magnoliopsida > Asparagales > Orchidaceae > Platanthera > Platanthera guangdongensis. The sequence goes on along the minus strand of CM077162.1, from coordinate 23,964,211 downwards.
TAAGGCAAATATAGTAGCTGATGCGCTCAGTAGAAAGCATTTGACACAGATGATTGTTCCGCTAACTGAACAGAAAGAGTTATTACGAGAGATGCAAAATCTTGAAATGCTTACATGTATAACTACCGCTCAGACACACGATTTATTCTTCCAACTAATGACAGAGCATTCCCTTAAAGACAGGGTAAGGAAGGTTATGAACCGAGATTCTATATTTGTGAAGATTCTGGATAAGGTAAAAAGTGGACAATCAACTGCTTTTACAGAACAAGATGAATTATTATTTTTAAATAAAATGTTATGTGTTCCTCATGTTGATACACTTCGAGCGGAAATACTTTATGAAGCACATAACTCAACTTATTCAATTCACTCTGTGAGAACGAAAATGTACCAAGATCTCAAGCAGGACTTTTGGTGGCCAGGAATGAAAGCTGACGTAATTCAATATATTGCCAAATATCACACGTGCAAACTTGTGAAGGCAGAACATCAGAAACCTGACGGATACTTACAATCACTGCCGATCCCTGAGTGAAATGAGATGACCTAACCATGGATTTTGTCATGGGATTGCCAAGGAGTAAAACTGGAAACAACGATATATGGGTAATTATTGACCGATTAACGAAAGGTGCACATTTTATTCCTATGAAAAATGATAGCCCAGTACAAAAGCTAGTCGATCAGTATATCGACGTTATTGTAAAACATCATGGGATTCCTCGGTCCATCGTGTCTGATAGAGATGGACGCTTTACATCGGATACTTGGAAACTCGTACAGAAAAAATTGGGAACAAAACTACTATACAGTACCGCCTTTCATCCTCAAACGGATGGTCAGTCCGAGCGAACTATCCAATTGTTGGAAGATCTATTAAGAATGATCGTACTCGATCTTAAAGGCTCATGAGAAAAATACTTGTCGCTGGTGGAATTTTCGTACAATAATAGCTACCAGTCGAGTATTCAGATGACACCGTTCGAGACATTGTATGGACGAAGATGTCGTACCCCATTAAGCTGGACAGAAGATGGTGATCAGAAGTTATTCCCAAAGAATCAAGTGGATAAGATAAACGATAACTTACACTGGTACGGGAAAGATTGAAAATAGCCCAAGATAGACAACAAAAATATTATGATGCCAGACATCGAAGAGTAGAATTTAATGAAGGCGATATGGTATGTCTGAAGATAAATCCCTTCAAGGGAACTTCACGAATTCGTCGACTTGGAAAGCTTAGTCCAAGGTATGTAGGGCCATTCGTCATCTCTGAAAGGATTGGACCGGTGGCTTATCGCATAGTATTATCAGATGCTCTTCAAAACCTTCATGATGTATTCCATGTTTCTTCATTACGAAAGTATATAGCAGACCCAGAGAAAATAGTCTCTCCTGAACAAATGCAAACAGAGCCGGACCTATCAAGTTCAACCGAGCCATACAAGATTGTAGATTGGCAAAATAAGCAGCTTCGAAATCGAGAGGTTCAATTTGTCATGGTCTGGTGGAAAGGGCATGGTATTCATGAAGCAACGTGGGAAAAAGAAGAAGACATGAGAAATCTCTTCCCTCAATTATTTGATGTACCTTCAGATTGAGGATTTTCGCGGACGAAAATTCAATAAGAAGGGGAGAATTGTGACACCACCACTTTATTTAATATAATAAGTAAGTGGTGTGCTAATAGTGGCTGCAACCGGCTAAAATGAAGTGAACCGACAATTCCAGGTTGTTAGAAATGCGTGGCGTGCGGGTATTAAGCGGCGCCCGATAAGATTAAAGCAAAGGAAAGCCGCTATTTCTCCTATGCTTCTCTCCCAATCCCGCACACCAGCACAGACGACGGAAGGAAGCCGGAACCCGCCGATCTTCACCGAGCTTTTATTCCTCCTCCGTTTTTCGTGATTTTTCCTCCGATTGAAAGGTAATCACTTCCTCTCCACTCCTCTTGCTTCTTTCATGAAGTTTTTACATGGATTGTAAATGGTAGAAACTTTAGATTTCAGGGTTTTTCGAACATCTTTGTTTATTTTCATTTGAAAGGTTTCTGTAACGATTTTACTACCTAAATCCATGAATTTGGGGAAATCCTAGTAAAGGCTAACTTGATTTTGATTTTATGGTTGAAATAGGAGAAACCCTAAGGGTCCTTAGCATGAATATTATGCTGCCCTTTTTCTAAACCAGTGAAAGTTCACTAATTGAACCTAAGGCAGCAAAACCCTAAGTGTTTAAAGAGGTCTTTGACCTAATTAGGTCAAGTAGAACCCTCAAAGGGGATTGTGATATGATATTTGGCCTAATTAGAGACAACAAGTTAGGGGTATTAATATGGCTAAGGATACTATATGCTAGATGATAAAGAAATTAAAGTAGAAGACTTCCCTTCCCTCCAAATAATTATTTGGAGGATAGAGAGTGTTGCCCTTCACTACAAATGAATAAACCTTGTTTTAATAATTAGGGCAGCAATCTCTTAGGGGATTTTGAAGCTAGGGAAGCAAATTGGCTAGGGCGTAATGTTCCCTCGCCAATTGGACCAAAAGCCCCTTGCTTTCTAGTTAGGATAACCATCAATTAACCCCCTAAATGACTCCTTGACCTAATTAGGTCAAGTGGAGCCCGTCAAGAACATCTTGAAGTGTTGACCAACTTATGTGTCTTTAACAATATCGCCGATGTAGGATATGACTTCTCGAGGCAGTGAAAGACAAAATGACGATGGTGGTCGCAGAGATAAAGGAAAAGGGGTGGAAAAAGTGAGTTATTATCCTTTTTAATCATTTAATTTTCATGTTTATTCTCCATGCTTATCTGTATGTGTATATTATATGAAAAGAATAATTGAAACGAAATATACAATGAATTAAACTAAGTAAACGAAGTAAAGGAAAAAGTAGAAGAATAAAGAAATGAAATGAGCTAAGTTAGGGGTCAACGCAACAGTGGAGGTGGGGTAATGTCCTCCTAATGATGATGAAATGAAAATAACGTGCGAATATGAAAAGACACGTTAAGAAATGTGTGCGAATATGAAAAGACACGCAAACATGCTGTATAAATGATACGAAAGGTTAATATTCTCTTAACACTGCCCAATAACAACATGAAAAGTCCAAAAGAGGCTAAGAAAGTGCAATCCATATGAAAGGATATATAATAAAAATGATATATAAGGAAAAATGATGAGTAAAAGATGAACACGAGAAGAAAAACATTAATAAGAAGAAGATGATGAAAACGATTAATATGATATAACGAGAGAGAACGTAATCAAGATAATAAAGTATGAAATCCGTAAAAAGTAAATAGGACATCATAGTAAAAAGGGAACAATGAGAATTTATTTAGTATTTGACTAATAAAAAATGTAACTAAACAGGTAAAGGCGGAGGCTTCCCCTGCTAGCTCCAGCAGACCCCCTACACGCAGGGAAAAGATGTACAAGATCTGGGTGGATGTTATCACAGCCGTCTTCGAGGTCATGGATGCCCACAAGGCATCTTGCCGCGACCCCGACTGCCCCCACGACGAGTTTCAGTTTTATTTCAAGTAGTCTACTCCTGGTTGTCGTATGTTACAGTATAATGTTTTTGTTCTGAGTTACAGGTATAGTTTTGAGGAGATATGATAGTGTATTTGTAACTGTAGCTCGGATATTTTGATGAATACTTTTGTTGTACATATATCCAGTCATCTGACAGCTTGTACTATACTGTATCAGGTGTAAGATAAATAAAATGTGATGTACTTCTCTACATTTCTTTTACTCTGTCATTATAATTAATTATTGATGACTATATAACTGCCATACTCTGAATTGCCAAGTAAATAAGTAGATCAATGAAAATTGCGACGGTAGCTTAGAAAGTGGGGCCGTTACATTCTTTATATCGCCGGTGACTGTGTCCACCCAAAGTGACACACCGTGCTTGTCCACCCACAATGACCAAGGACCTCGATGTTTTATCTGCTGTTGTTTTTGATGAGATTTTGAGTGATAAAGAATGCAGGTCGGAAGTTGTGCAGTTGATGAAAGCTGTTGAGAAAGAGAATGTTGAAGATGAGAAGATGAGGACTGAAGTAAGTGCTGAGTTGGAGGCCGAAGTTGTTGAGCAAGTAGTTGATGATCTGATGGATGACGAAGCTTGTGATGGATGAAAGCGGCGAGGCCGCGAAGTTGAGTGTTGATGCGGCAAGCATGGTCGCAAATTCTTCAAACATTGCTACAAATCTGATTTGGTGTGTAAACGATTAAAATAGGTCTGATGGGCTGATCTGTCACCCGCAGAGGGTGAGGAAATGAAGCCCCATGCTGCTCCTAAGAAAATAAAAACGAATTCTGAGCAGGTGCCTAGTGCTTGAGGGCGTTCTCCCACTGTGGAGAAGCTTAAGCAAGAAAGACTGCCGCGTGATGCGCACTTTGTTGTCCTCTGACGCGAGGAGGAGGTTAGGGGCAAGGGAGGTACGTCTCCCTTGGACCCTAAAGCTTTCATCTTCTGCCCATCTCGCGTGGCGGGTGATAACCACCACAAGTCGGCGTATAGCTGATTCGTGACGGTTCTCCGGGTCTGTTTGCTTATGTTGTGTTTGTTAGTTTTGCTCCTCGTGTTGAGTTTGTGGTGTTTGTTCTCATGGGTACTATTAGTAGGCAATGCTGTGAACTATTATTATAAATGCTTAATAAAGGTATTTGATCCACATTAAGGACGGTAAACAAAAGGGCTTTCAGGAGACAACCCAAGTTTCAGTTTTTGTTTTATCCAACGCTGTAATTTTGCTTTTATCATTGTTGTACCGAGTCTTCTCTCGCAGGTGTGGTGATTTTTCTGCGACGGGCATGGAACTTCGTTCAAAAATAACGCCAATCTTCTGGTATCCTCATTTCTGAGCATGAGTAACTCTCCTCCCTAACTTTATTTTTATGCTCATGGTTATATCTTTTACTTAGATTGTTTAGATTAATTCTGGGTGAGGGAGAATTGTGTGTCGTTACCCACTGCACGTGCACATTGTATAACATACAAGAAGTACTTTCTATTTTAATTTTATAATTATTGTTAGTTCATTTTCACCGAACACCACAACACCCACATGAGCGTGTGCTTAATCATTAACATGTCACGAGCTAAATTTATTTCTTTTGCGTGATTTAGTGAATTGCGGGGCTAGCTTAGGATTGTGAGACAGAGTAAAATGTTGACTCATGTAGTGATCCTAGTTGAGTGTTCACGTCTCGCGTAAAAATTCGAGTAGATTCAATTTTTTTATGCTTTTAGTTTATATTTTTCTTTTAGCGTAAATATAATTTATTATACTAAAAAATTGGTGAATTCGGTGTGAATAAAACAGTAGCGTAAGAATGTGTGCAGACGGTCATTAGTCTCGTATTGCTCGAATCGGGATGAAGGATAGTGTTTCTCACTGGCTAAGAACTTGCCCCAAGCTATTCTTAAAACATGGGTATACGGTTAGTCAATTGCGCGAGTGTGATGTAAGCCTTCATTTTGGCTATGTTGAGCCTATGTACCATTCCTATTATCTTATCCTTGCTAGCCCCGTTGTGCCTACCTCGTCCATTGATTCAGCTCCACCGATATCTCACAAAAGCCTAAAAGCCAATCCTAGTCTCACACCCAAATTTGAGCTCTTGTTGTATTTTTACTTTCAGTTGGGGTGTTGATGCGGTGATTCTATGTGGATGTCCTCAATTGAATTGTGCTGCAAAAAATTGTGATAGAAAAAAATAGAAATGAAAAAAGGAAAAGAAAAAAATGATATATGAAAAAAGTGAAAAAATTGCTAAATTGAAAAATCTTTTTATGATGTTTTATATTTGGAGTAGGCGGTGCACACACCCATGTAGTCAAGTCCATGTCTGACGGTGTGGTGCACCTGTGTTATTTTTGTGGTGTGAGGATAGTGTTTTGTTCTAGCTCATTTGGGTTAGGTGTGTTTAACCATCTTGTTTATCTTTGTATACCCTACCTAAACCCAAGCCCCATTCTAAACCTAAAGTCCTATTGATTCGTGCGATTGAGTCAAACCAGTGCCGTTGAGAGAGTGCGAAAGGACGAGCTTATGGTCATTGACATTAATGGATTTCTTTGGAGGTTGTTCCGAACCCCGGTCTTTGGCAATGCTCAACTCAGCAATTAATATACTTTTTTCCTACGCGTGACCGAATGATTCACCGCGATTCAATTTTTGAGTAGAAATAATATATAAATACGCTTTCAGAATTGTATAAACTATTATGTATAATTAAAAATTTCTTCTACTGAATTTCTATGTGCGTGTGTATGCGACTTCACATGGTACTCTGCATTTGCAGTTGCTTAGCCAGCTATTCCGTTTTCTGGTCTGGGGATGTGATGAGTCTGATATTTATAGTGTTTTTTGGACTCATACAAGCTAGTTTTCACTCACTCACACTTTACATTTTAACCATAAATGTTCTATTTCATTAGTTCACAATTCTCACATGAAGTGCACTGTTTAGGCCCATTGTGGTGTTCATTTGTGCACTATGTTGTTGGGGGTAAGCACATGTGCTCTCCATTCTTTTTCTGGTGTTTTGCTTGTGCTGGAGATGTGTTCCCAGCTGTTGGTTTGCTGTGCAGGTGGGCGATCTCCTATGCTGCCTAAGTTCTTTCCTGTAGGAATTGAACAGTCGTGCGTTTTTCTTCACGCACGGTTGATGCAGCCGTGTGGTGCCTACAACTGTACAACACCCATTTTTGGTGATCTGCCCTGGGCCGTGCGATTTGATCTCGCACGGGCTGTTTTACCCATGCGTGACCAAATCGCACGACCCCATTTTTTTGTCTAAAATTTTTTGTATTCATCGCCCGTGCGTTTTCTTCACGCACTGTTGGATTCAACCGTGCGAGAAGGAAAACGCACGATCTTCTCTGTTGGCTTTATTTTCAGTGATCTGTCATTAATCGTGTGATTTGTTCTCGCACGGGATGTTTTGTCCGTTCGTGATCAAAAACGCACGGTCTCCTGCTGTATCAGGTTGGGCGATTCCTGTGTGATTAATATCACACGATGCACGCACGGTCGTGCTTTTGACCGTGAGTGCCTATTTTTTCTGACGTTTTACTATTTAAGCAAAAATTTTCGCCCGATTATGGATTCTTCCAGTTTTTTGCGCCTAAGAGCTCAGTTCCGCCCCATTTCGCCGCTCCACTGCCGCCCACCTTCGTGAGGTCCTCCGACCATCTTCTTGAAATTCAAAGGCTAGGAGATCCTCTTGGCCTCCTCCATCTTTCGCTTGCCTCCAAGGGTGATTTCGATGGATTTCTCACTACACGTGTGGAGTTCTCCGACGAGGACGTGGCCGAAGACAATTGACGGAGAAGACAGGTACATTTGAAGAAGGTGACATCCAAGCTTGTCATGACGTCGCCTAGGCGTCCAGACGCCCGAATGTGTACAAGGCGTTGGACGCCTTGTTATAATTTTTTTTAAAGTATAGACTGCGGTATTTATAAAAACCGCAGTCTCTACATACTTTAGACTGCGATTTTTATAAAAACCATAGTCTAAAGTATGTATAGATTAAATTTTTTTTAAATACTTTAGACTGTGTTTTTTATAAAACCCGCAGTCTAAAGTATTAAATTTAAACCACTTAAAAAACAAAATTTTAAGCCTATACATACTTTAGACTGCGGTTTTTATAAAAGCCGCTGTCTAAAGTGTGCCTTAGTTTTTTTTAAATATCTAGTTGTCGCCTTGACTTGCTCGCCTTATTGTTGCCTAGGCGTCCGCCTTATCGCCTAAGCGCCCAGACGTCCGACGTTCGTCTTGGTTCGCCTTGATGTCATGACAAGAATGGTGACAGCTCTTCCGGACCCCGGACGACAGTTGGAGCCCGAGCTCGGACAAGGCTTGACAATCCTAGATTCCGGCCGTGAACCTCCAACAAGTTTCCGCCCCTTTGGTTGTAGTCTCACCCCCTCCCTATTATAGTACTGTTCTTCTTAATTCCTTGGTTGTATGAGCGATTGTTGCTTAACCCTAGTCTGCTATTTACTATTTAGTGTATTTCTTATCTATGTGAAATCTCTTTGTTGTTTGTGCAAGTGAGGAGCGCCGCCATCTCGTCATTTCCATCCCCCATCGTGAGCGTGGCCACACTAGCAATTGCTAGTGGCGTGCATTGTGAAGAGGTGCTCTCGACCCTCAAATTCCGCTGGTGTGAACCATTCCCTCTGATAGCCTTCTCGTCCATCCGCCTACCGAAGCAGTGCGCCGCGACCTGCTTAGTTTCTATCCACCTTGCGAAGCGGTGTGTGCGACCTACATTAGTTTAGTTAGGTTTTCTTTTGATTTTCGAAACCAAATTGAAAGCTCTTGTTTTAGTTTAAATCTTTATAATTGATTTTCCAAACAATATAATCGCGCACCCTAACCTGCGTTCCTCTGATATCGATACTTGAGGATTTACTCCCACATTTTATATTACTTGAGCGACCGGTGCACTTGCCGTTAACGCATCAACAATGCGCCTACAATGTTCAGTGGAGTGGCCGGTCTCTCTATGGAACTCACAATAGAGCGATGAGTTTCTTGTGTGCTTTATTTGGTTGGATGGTTGCGGATGCTTGTGCTAGGGCTCATGACGGATGAATCTAGAGCTGTCATGATTTTGGTTCGGTTCCGGTTCTACTAATACCGTGAACCGAACCACTAAGGTAAAAAATCTTCAAATTCGAACCAAAACCTTATTTAATTTGGCTGGTTTCGGTTCCGACATAATTTTTTGGGAACTATCGTGTCGACGGTTCCGGTTCTCTACAAGAAGTCAAGAACCAAAACCAAACTGACCACTAACGGTTCGATCCAGTTCTATGCGGTTCGGTCCGGTTCCAATCAGTTCTACGTGTCATTGTGTTAATCATTTTATAACTCTATAATTTGAATCATTACTCATTAGACACGTACAAAATTATTATCTCTTAAAAATGCATGTTTGAAAAGGAGATTGAAATTTAAATGGTTAGAGCAATAATTTTGTGGTTTCTTTAGTATAAATATGTTAAAATTTAACTAATACATATGTTCATGTTAAATTTGATCTAATGTCGTGCAACATGTGTATGAGTATTTGAATCATGTTGTAATCAGACGGTACTGCAATCGGACGGCTGATATAGGTATAGTCGTATAGATAATAAATATATTTTATTAATATTATAAAAAATATATAATCTCCACCACTATAAAGGAAATATAGAATGCCTGAATTTTAAATTCATTGAAGAGATTCCGGTCGTCCGATCTGTAATGATAATTCTGCAGCCGTATGATTAAATACATCTTCTCTCTCCAATTTTTTGTAGGGATCCTAAACCTATGTTGATAGTGTCCTAAACCTACATTCACAGGAAATTACCATTTTACCATTTTGATTTTGTAAAAATTCCACGTAATGGTCTACTCAATATAAGTAGATCCTCAATAGCACATGCCTAGCCAGACCCAACTCCATAAAAGAGCCGCACGGTCTAACAATGGTACCATTGGGCCCGCCCGCTGAAAATGATTTCAAATAAGCATCCTGCATATGCCTTTTAAACCCAAATAATTCAATTCAACCAACAATGTGGGACTAAAGGGGCGCGTGAATCAGGCGGAGCGGAAACAGGCGAATGAATTACTACTCCTTATTTAATTACTAATTACTTAGGGGTGAGTGAATTAGGCGGAGCGGAAGCGGGCAGGTGAATCAGGTGCAGCAAGTGAATTACAAATCCCTTAATTAATTACTAAAGGGGCGGGTGATCCAGCGGAGAGGACACTTAATATTATTGAAAATGTTAAAATTTAAAGTACGAGAAAATAATAAAACAATTGATTGAAAAACTATTGAAATAATACTTTCATTTTAAAATTTGTATTTATAAGAAACACCGGCGGCGGGGAGGAGCACGCCGGGGCTGGGCGGAGACCGCTAGGGGCAGGCCCGGGTACACTCACGCGGGGCACGGGGTGCGGGCGAAGCCCGCCTATGGGCGGTATTGTCGTCCGTGGCACTGGGGGCGAGCGAAGCCCACCGTCGCCGGCCGGGTACTGTCGCGTTTGGCCATATGGGCGGAGCCCCGTGTCGGACACTCGACCGGGGGGCGGGCACGACCGTCGGGGGCTTGCGAATCCCGCCGTTGTCGGGCGGGTACTATCGCGCTTGACAGTAGGAGCGGAGCCCCATGTCGGGCACTCGACCGGGGGGCGAGCGAAGCCCGCCGTCGCCGGCCGGGTACTGTCGCGTTTGGCCATATGGGCGGAGCCCCGTGTCGGACACTCGACCGGGGGGCGGGCACGGCCGTCGGGGGCTTGCGAAGCCCGCCGTTGTCGGGCGGGTACTATCGCGCTTGACAGTAGGAGCGGAGCCCCATGTCGGGCACTCGACCGGGGGGCGGGCGAAGCCCGCCGTCGCCGGCCGGGTACTGTGGCGCGTAGCCATCGGGCCGGAGGCCCGTGCCTGTCACTCGTATATATATATATTTATTATAAAGAATAATAATAATAAACGGATTGCGGTTTGGTCCAATTGGGTCTAAAAATTCTGAAACTGCTAGAGACATTTATATTGTGGTTTCGGTTCTATTAATAAAATGAAAGAACCGCACCCGGACCATTGATGTTTATGGTTCCAAAATTCAAACCGGAACCCGAATATTTCACAAACGGTTCAGTCTGGTTCTTTGTTGTTCGGTTTTCAGTTTTCTGTTTTAAGTGACAACTCTAAATGACACCGACCATCTCCGTTGTTGACATACTGAATTTGGGGTGGGGCGGGGGTGGGGGGGATTTTGGTGTTGCTCTTTTCTCGATGGGGCATGGAATTGGAGTCTGGGGGAGGGGGTCCACTTGATGTTGCTGGGGGTGATTGGCAGGAACGTCCTTTCCCTTTCCCTCTCTAAGAGACTGCAGACTTATGTTCGACGTGTCGCCTTCCTGAACGGGTTGGTGGCGCTCCTCTGTGTCTATGTGAAGGTAATTCCTCCATTTATTGTTTTTCTCTCGATGGGGCATGGAATTGGAGTCTGGGGGGAGGGGGTCCACTTGATGTTGCTGGGGGTGATTGGCTGGAATGTCCTTTCCCTTTCCCTTTCCCTCCCTCTCTAAGAGACTGCAGACTTATGTTCGACGTGTCGCCTTCCTGAACGGGTTGGTGGCTCTCTGTGTCTATGTGAAGGCAATTCCTCCATTTATTGTTTTTTTCTCTCTCCCCCTCCCACACTCTCCCTCCCTCCCTCCCTCTGACCATGCCTTTGACCATGCCTCTTTCTTAGTACAGGTCCTCACATGCCAGTCAGTGCCTTAGCATAGGTTAATTATAATTTATTCTAACATGTGTTTGAGGCTTTGAGCAATGTCCAGGTGTTGTCCAAATGCTTTTAATTTATTTTATTGAAATAATCTGACATGCCAGGAGTATCCTTGTCTCCTGGGGTTCAACCTGTCAGAACAACATCAATTGTATTATTGTATTTACTTTATATATTACAACAATGCTTTTTCCCAAACTTTGGTTCCTTTCATTGTAATCTTTTTACATATCATGTCTTTCCATTCCATTTTGTTTCTGATGAAGTTTCATTTTTAGGATGGTAAAAAAGTTATTTGTGGAACTCAAAACGGGTCATTGCTTCTGTACTCTTGGGGATATTTTGAGGATTGCAGGTATGCTTTTGGCTTCTGGCCCAAAGGCTTTAATATCGGTTATCTTTAGCAACAAATTTATGTAAGGCTATTATTGTTTTTTGTAAATAATTCCTCTTCATTTGTGGCTTATTTGTTTATAATTTTTTGAAAGATCTAAGCTGTTTGGGTTTTAATCAAGTTGAACTTTCATGAATTTAAAATTTGTTGGTTTGCGTATCTAAGCTTAATTTATAGCTTTGTTTGTTAATGCATTTTAAGTAGTTTATTTTCCAAGATCTGACATTATTTTTTGTTTATGAGTAGAGTCAGTAGACCTGCAATGACAGGCTCATATTTTACGTGCATGTGCTTTATTATTTTAATTGATTATGGTAAATGCACTTTATATTAGCTCTTCGATTTATGTATGAGTCAGTTTCTGGAAGTGTTTGGATATCAATCTGGAAAGTTCAAAGTGAGTTTCAGTTTTATCTAACATCACATCACTATTTCATTATTTTTACAAGTAACGATATTAATTTAGCACACCATGCTCCCCTCTAACGGCTCGTTTTATAAGAAAAACGAGGGCTCGTTTGTTTTCGAGCCTTCATTCATTTCATTTTCCCTAATCTTTTCAGTTGCAATTTTCGACTCTCCTCTCTTTCTATATGGTTTTCTGGTGATTCTCTCATTTATGGGCTCTGGTTCTTTGTTTCTTTTATTCTGAAACTTCAACGGTTTCTCTGGTTCTTGGGGCTTCTCTTTCCCGCTTGTTCTTTGGTTCTTCATTTTTACTCCGAGCCTCTGTTTATATGTGGATTTTCTGGGTTTTTAACCATTACTACATACGTGACCTTGTCATTCGTCTTTATGATTGTTTTTGATTAAGCACACAGGCACATGTAATGGTTTCTTTACTTACTTTACCGGACACTTGGATTCCTTCAGATTATTAGTTTTCAGTTCTTTTAGGGCAAGTGGGAACAAGCTTGAAGAACGTATCTTGGTGTAAATCCATAAAAAGGGCATCACACAATTTAAAATCTTTATAAGTTTAAAATTGTAGGGCGTTCTAAACATCTATAGCTAAAAGGAATGGTGTTTGCTTGCTCTAAAGAAAATGAAAAATGGAAAGGCGGTTGAGCCAGACGATATACCCATCGAAGTATATGTCTAGGGAATGAAGGATTTTTGTGGTTTACATGTTTTTTCAATAAGATACTGAAGTCAAAGGGGATGTCAGACCAATGGAGGGAAAGTATCTTGGTACTTTTGTATAAGAACAAAGAAAATATACAAAATTGTGTTAATTACAGAGGAATTAAATTGATGAGTCATACTATGCAATTATGGGAACGAGTAATAAAAAGAAGAATAAGACGAGAGACTAACATATCAGAGAATCAATTTGGATTCATGCCAGGGCGGTCGACCATGGAAGTTATACATCTCTTGTGGAGACTCATTGAAAACTGTTGAGAAAGAAAACAAGATTTGCATATACTGTTTATCGACCTTGAGAAAGCTTATGATAGAGTTCCAAGAGAGATCTTTAGAGTCTTAGAAAAGAAAGGTGTAAATTTATCATACATTGACATAATCAAAGATATGTATACAAATTCAGTGACAAGGGTGAGGACATCTGGAGGATTAACACAAGAATTCCCTATCAATGTTGGCTTACATCAAGGTTCAGCTTTAAGTCCTTATCTCTTTACCCTTATCTTAAATGAGCTCACCAGACATATCCAACAAGCAATACCTTGGTGTTTATTATTTGCGGATGATATCCTTTTGGTCGATGAGATGCGCGAGGGTGTAAACGCAAAACTTGAATCTTGGCGAGACACTTTAGAAATGAAGAGTTTTAGGTTGAGCAGGGCAAAGACAGGGTATATGGAGCTTAAATTTAGCAGTGCAAGAAGGACGGATGACTTTGTTATTAAGTTGGGTGATCAAGATATTTCCCGTAGCGAATGTTTTAAATATCTTGGATCAATAGTTCAAAAAGACGGAGGTATTGATAAAGATGTGACACAAAATCCAAGCGGGTTGGTTGAAGTGGAGAGGCGCGTCAGAGATCTTGTGTGATCGTAAAGTACCATTAAAACTTAAGGGCAAGTTCTACCGTATTGCAATTAAACCAGCGATGCTCTATGGTTCTGAGTGTTGGGCAGTGAATTGTGTACATGAGCAAAAAATGAGAGTTGCGGAGATGAGAATGCTTAGGTGGATGTGTGGACACACGAGACTGGATAGAATTAGGAATGAATGTATCAGGGATAAGACAAGAGTAGCACCAATTGCAGAGAAGATGCAAGAAGCTCGACTAAGATGGTTTGGACACTACAAAGGAGACCATTAGAGGCACTTGTTAGGCGTTGTGAGAGTCTAGTCACCAGACATGTGAAACAAGGGAGGGGTAGACCAATAAAGACTTGGAATGAAATTATAAGGAAAGACATGATGTACTTAGGCATTAGTGAGATTATGACACAAGATAGAGCACAATGGCGACAAAGGATCCATATAGCCGACCCCACTATAGTGGGATAAAGGCTTGAGTGTTGTTGTTGGTGTCTTTAGAAATGATATATATGCTACTTCCACTATCTGAGTTTGCCCATTTTTCTCCACATTTAGTGCTAGTGCCGTGGGTGTGTAGTCATACTATTAACAACATTTATCCTAGGTAGGTTGTTATTGCTCTTAAATGTATCCTCATCACCGAGTTCTTTATCTAGTTGATAAACATGTTCTTCCTCGTAGTTATGTCCATTTTCATTTCCGACAAAGTAATTTGGAGTTGGGTTCCTCTACGCCTATAAGAGTTTACATTATTACAACGTTTAGTGGCCACTTCCTTTCCTATGAGTTAAGACACTTTGGGTTGTAAGAATGGTTGAAATTTCTATTGATATTATTCCCAAATTGGAAATTCATTTTCTTGAAGGCCGGTTGTTTCAGGTATTGTTCCATGTCTAAGGCCAATTGATAGGTCTGTTCAAGGCTATCTAAGTTGTGTGATATCATTTCATGCTTGATTTTATATCTCAAGCCATTTCAAAATCTAATGTAATCATGCATAGTTCTTTCGTTACATTACACCTAATTATTATTTCATACAATTTGGTGACTTAATAAAAAACTATCAAAATCCCTTGATGTAAATTTAGGCATTGGCCCATGAGATGGTCCTTATATGACATTAATAGATACTTTCTTTCATTTTGTCTTCAGAGTTCTAAAAGAAAAAAACCCCATACATTGAATTCGTCTTTCTCTGCCTTTGACAAATCCCAAGTCATTATGGTCAATAAAGATTGAATTATCGTGCCAATTTAATTTTACTAGGGGCTATATTATCATCCGTCTATGATCTTAATAGTCAGGCGAGCTTTCGGAATATGGAGAGTAATTTCGTCTATCATCTTAGTAGTCATGGCGAGCTTTCGGAATATGGAGAGTAATTTCTTAGATTTCAAGGCGGGCTTCACTTTCTTGGGCTATCAATTTGGGTTTGCAGATTTCCAACTTTGGCGTCATTGTTCCCTTTTCATAACCCTATCCACTTTGGGTTGGCACACAGAGGATTGGACACATGCCTAAGAATGCGCCTAAACTGGAATTTAATACAAGTCAAATTTGATTTTACAATAGATCCAAAACTGAGTGAACATGAGTTTAGGGTCTAAATGTCCAAAGCAGCGTCATTTATTTATTTTTCGTTTCATGCAAGCTAGTAGGGAAATAACTTGAAATATACAAAGTATTATTTAAATCCTTGCTTGTCAGGTTCTAGGTGTATATATTGTACTTATTTTACGAATTGAGCTTTCATAATGTGCACTCGGTGTCATATTTCAGCCCGTATTACACGTGTCCCTGTGTTACATGGATGATTTGGATCCTAACCAAGTATTTGTTATTCCTAAATTTAGGGTGAATTTGAAAGTCCTATTTTTATACCTAAGATCTTAGTTTTTGTCTCATGTACTTGTGTGATTATATAATATGCAGTGACCGTCTTCTTGGGCACCCCATGTCTGTTGATGCATTATTGAAGGTACATAGAAATTGTCCTTTCATCTATAATATATAAAAAAACTCGGAAGTTGAACAGTACCTGTGTAGGCACGACGTTCACCTCCGAGTTTCTTTATCTAAATTTATATATCAGATAGTCATATAGAAATAATATATTATTTAGATATTATTCTATTAGTTAAACGTAGGCAGATGAGCAGTGGACTATGGAGGCCGCCATTGTGGCCATGACCGATCCCCGACCACGACAGTGCGACGGCGCGACCACACTCCTGCTGCTCGCAACACCCCCTGGGCTATCGTGCCACGTGATTGCAATTGTGCGCTCGGGGGCTGCGAGTGACGAGAGAGTCGTCGAGCCGTGGCAATGACGCGGTTGTGGCATGATAGCGGTCGTATGGGGGGGCATGCACTGTCTCGTTCTTTATAAAGATATTATTTGTTGCAAATTCATTGTGCTCGAAACCTTTTAATATGCTCTCTACTATTTTAGGTTGACGAAGACACTCTTATTTCTGGGTCCGAAGATGGAGTTATAAGGCTTGTTTTTAACCCTTGAACTGATATTTATTTTAACTTTTTTTGTTTCAGTTATAGACCCTCAACGATTGTTGTGCACATGATTTTTTGCTCAGATTGGTGGGCATATTACCGAACAGAATTATTCAACCCCTTGCTGAGCATTCAGAATATCCTGTTGAAAGACTTGGTATTCTTATCTCAATTTTTTTCCGTCTCACAAATTTGAGAAAGGGAAACACTGAATGTTTATTTTGTTTTTGTTGTCAGCAATTTCCAGTGATAGAAAATTTCTTGGAAGTATATCACATGATCAGATGTTAAAGGTGAGAAAAAATGTTAAAGAGTTTTGCAAGTATAATCAAATCTATTATAGAACTGTCATGCACGTGCCTAGTGGGAGCTGTTATTGTATAAGATTTATAGCACTGATAGATGTTCCATCTTTCCTTAATGCTACTCTGATATCCCTAGACATAACTTGACACTTAAAGCAGTTTGTATAATAAATTTTCAAGTTCTAAGAAACATCCTGATATCCCAATTCTCCCTTCGAATAAAATAGATATATAGTTGGATTCTGTAGAAAGGAGAAATGAAATAGAAGGTGCAAATATATTCATCCTCATAGGGGCATTAAATAGGAACTACAACATGACACCCAACACCGATAGGCGGTGTGAGACTAAACTCAATAACATTAATATATTGCATATATAATAACTCTAACACTCCCCCTCAAGCTGAAGGGGGACCCTACAACTTGAACACAACATAAAACGGAAGGTACAAGAAGGTTGACAACGTGTGACAAAACAACAGCCACCGAGGCCCAACCGTGTGTCACCGTGGATACTTCAACCGGGCAAGAGCCACACGACGTTGGTCCATAAAACCGACCATGACCACGCTGGATACACTCGGAGCGGAAACTAGGTCAACCACGAAAGAACAAACCAACCCTACCAAATCCAGAGAACACAACGAGGAGACACAAACAACATACGAGATCGACCTGGGGGCCATGTGTGATTGAGGCAGGAGTCGGGAAAGAGGCATCCGAGTCGCCGTTATCACAAACACTCCCCCTCACGTGGAATACGTGCATGAAGGCATAGACTATGCCTGGAGGCCGTGACGTACACTCCCCCTCACGTAGACCACGTGCACGTGTGGGACCCTCGTCGGGTACATGAACCCAGATCACGTGAAAGAAGGGGCCGAAATCGTAAAGATACCACACTAACACACCACAACAACAAGAAAACTTAAAGAGAAAAAAAAAGCAACATTAAACCCTAAACGGGGCCGGAGACGAAGCAGCGCAGAACAGCAGCGGCAGACGAAGAAGAAGCAGCTGCAGCAGCAGGCCGGAGAAGAAGAAGCGGTAGAGCAGCAGGCCGGAGAAGATGAGTAGCGGTAAGAGGCGCAGCTGGCTAGAAGAAGGCCGGGCCGGAGAAGATGAAGTAGAAGTAGCACCGTCGGAGGAGAGGAAGACAAGCCGGAGAAGCAGAGCAGTCGAGCCGTCGATGTCGCAGGCAACGCACAGCAGCGGATGGCGACGTCGGGAGAAGAATCCGTCAGGAGAGCTGTACAGGGAGAATGTCCTGCTCCCGTCTCCGGAATCAAGGGCCGATCCCGTAGACGGGAGCAGGGGGGTGAGAAGCGCCCGTCGAGCCCTAGCAGGCGAGCGGAAGCGGAAGCACGGGTCGGGGGGGGGAGAAAAGTGCGGAAGCGGGGGAAAAAATTTATTTAGGTATTCAGAACGTTCGCTCTGATACCATGTAGAAAGGAGAAATGAAATAGAAGGTGCAAATATATTCATCCTCATAGGAGCATTAAATAGGAACTACAACATGACACCCAACACCGATAATCGGTGTGGGACTAAACTCAATAACATTAAAATATTGCATATATAATAACTCTAACAGATTCTAACAAAACTAGGCCCATATTACTTTGCTTTGCCTGTTTCTCAAGATTTTATTAGTTTCCCCTAATCTTTATTGTGCTTCATCTTCATTGTTGTCTAATATCTGTCCTTTGTTTAATTCCATAAGGTTTCTGCTTTTTACATGGATTACACTCTCCATTTTAGTTAATGTTAACTCAATCTAATATAATTTTAGATATATGATTTTAGTTTTGCCTTGTATGGTTACTTCAGTTTGACATGTTACATTCTAAATAATGCTTTGTTTGCTTTTACATTATATCTCCATTTTTGTGGTTCGTAACATCCATCCACTTTGAGAGAGCATCTTATAACACTTAGTAATTGTAGTACTTGCTGATTTAATTATTTCAGCCGCCAATCCACCTACCTGACAAGATTGAGTGGAAAGAACAGAATAATCTATTGCATTCAAAATAAGCGTATTACTCTTACATATATGAGTAAGAGCAAACCACAAAGACTAAAATATCCCTACAACAGGTGATACAAAGTAAATAGAAATAAGAAGACTTGGACTGTAGGAATAATAAAATATCTTGACAAATTACCACTCTCCCCATCAAGTCAGACGAAAAATATTAGTCATCCCATGCTTCTGGATATCATTAGCAACAACATCGCATCTCATGCCCTTTGTTAGAAAAGCCCATGTAAATGGCCCATTTGATGGCCCTTTTATTCTCCTCCTTCTTTAGTCCCACATCATGTATAGAATTTATTCTTCTCTCTTCTCTCCTATATATTTGTATTCTCTCCTTGTATTTGGATACTGAAATAATATATACAAGCTTTGGGCTCTTCCAACATGGTATCAGAGCCAGGTTCGATCTAGCCGCGGACTGCCCCCTCTCTGTCCGCCCGGTCTCCTGCGGACTGTCCCTTCTCTGTCCGCCCGGTCTCCTGCGGACTGACCCTTCTCTGTCCGCCCGGTCTCCTGCGGACTGCCCCTCTGCTTCTGTCCGCCCGGTCTCGTGCGGACTGCCTTCTGCATCCGCTCCGGTCTCGTGCGGACTGCCCTTCTGATTCCGCTTCTCTTCTCTCCCTCCGTGGTTCCACCCTCCCCAGGCTTCTTATAGCCATCTTCTGCTCTGACTCGTGGGGCCCACCTCCCTCCCTCCGCTCCGGACGATCATTCCTGTCCGCTGCGGGCTCTGCTTGTATCCGCTCGAGCCTCTCTGCTCGCGGACTGCTACCTCTAGCTTCTCTCTCTCTCGCTGCGGGCTCTGCTTGTATCCGCTCGAGCCTCCTTGCTCGCGGACTGCCCTCCCTCTTGTCCGCTGCGGGCTCCGCTTGTCTCCGCTCGAGCCTCTTTGCTCGCGGACTGCTCCCTTTAGCTTCTCTTTCTCTCTCGCTGCGGACTCTGCTTGTATCCGCTCGAGCCTCCTTGCTCGCGGACTGCCCTCCCTCTAGCTCGCTCCTCTTTTGTCCGCTCGAGCCTCTGCTCGCGGACTCTCTCTCTCCGCCTTCTCTTGCGGACTGCTCCTGTCCGCTGCGAGCTCTGCTTGTATCCGCTGTGCTCCTCTTCCAGCAACCTGCCCACGGTTCGCCGCGACCTCTTGCGGACTGCTCCTGTCCGCTGCTGCGACCTGCCCCAGTTCGCCGCGGCCTCTGTCGCGGCCTGCTCCTGCTCGTTGCGGCCTCGCTCTACTCGCCGCGACCTACAGACCGCCGCGACCTCCAGCTCGCCGCGACCTCCAGGCCGCTGCGGCCTGTCTCTGACCGCGCGGCCTCTCTCTACCCGCTGCGGTCTGCCCTACTCGCCTCGACCGACTCCTGTCTGCCGCGGACTGTTCCTGCTCGCCGTCGGCCTCCCTTCTGCTAGTCGCCGGCTTCCTCTCCGCTAGCTGCCCGGCCTCGTATCTGTCTCCGCATGGCGCCTGCTGCTTCAGCTGTCACCTCTGTTGTGTCCTTCTCTACAGAGGGTATCACCTGCCTTTCTCATCATCCTTGTTGGATCGTTGATTCTGGCGCTACTCACCATATCTCCTCCCAGAAGCCCCCAGCGTATCTCCAAATGCCTCATCCTGCTCGCATCACTGTGGCCAACGGAGACACCCTCCCCGTCTTTGGCTCCGCTGATCTTCTGCTTACACCAACCCTTTCTCTTTCCTCGGTTCTTCACGTTCCGGGGTCTCCCTTCAATTTATTATCAGTTAGTCGTCTCACCCACGACCTTGACTGTTGTATCACTTTCTCACCCTCTTCTTTTCTTATGCAGGATCGCCGCACCCGAAGTACCATTGGTCAGGGGCAGCTGGTGAATGGGTTGTACATCTTGGATATCCCACCAACTCTTCTCTCTACTTCGGCTACCACCATCTCTACTATTGATTGGCATTGCCGTCTTGGACATGCTCCCCTTCCGATTCTCAAACGGGCTCTTCCTGATATATCTTTACAAGAGTTCTCCTGTGAATCTTGTGTCTACGGCAAGCAACACCGTTCCTCTTTCCCCCCAGCATGTGTCAGGAGTCCTACTCCCTTATCGTTAGTTCATTCTGATATTTGGGGTCCTTATAGGATCCCTAGTATTTTTGGCTTTCGGTATTTTGTCACGTTCATTGACGATTACTCCCGTACCACGTGGCTCTATTTACTCCATGATCGCACTGAACTTCCCTCTGTCTTTCGCGCCTTTCTTCTTGAGATGCGTACACAGTTCGACACTCCTCTCAAAATCATTCGCACTGATAATGCTCGGGAATATACGGGCCGTGCCTTCTCCACTCTCTGCACTGACTTTGGTGTCATTCATCAAACTTCTTGTGCGTATACCCCTCAGCAAAACGGGGTGGCCGAACGCAAAAATCGTCATCTTCTCGACGTTGCCCGCTCTCTTATGTTCCAAATGCACGTTCCCACCGAATATTGGAACTTTGCTGTTTCCACCGCCTGTCATCTCATCAACCGTCTTCCCTCCTCTGTCCTTGACTTTGCCTCGCCCATCCAACTCCTCTATCCCTCCATTCCCCTCACCTCTCTCCCACCACGGATCTTCGGGTGTGTTTGTTATGTCCACCTTCTTGGCCCTCCTTCCGACAAACTTGCTCCTCGGGCCGCCAAGTATATGTTTGTTGGCTACTCCCGCACTAAAAAGGGGTACGTCTGCTACTCTCCTACTACCGGCAAAATGGTCGTTTCTGCGGATGTCACCTTCTGCGAAGCCCAGCCCTTCCACTTACCCCGCACCTCCTCGTCTTCTACTACCTCGTCTTCTGCTCCATCTCTTCCCCGGCCCGTTGTCCCGGTCACGCCGTTTGTGCCGTCTTCTTCCTCCTCCCACCCGTTCCTCCTCGGGTTCCTCCACCGCTAATCCGTGTCTACTCTCGTCGCCCATCCAAGGATGCTCCCGTGCCCCAGCTCCCTGCTGCCAGCGATAGTTCGGCTGCGGTCGATCACGCTCCCGTCTCTACGGCTCATCCCTTGGCCAACTACGTCTCTCTCCATCGGCTGACACCGCCTCACTACGCCTTTGCCACCTCCCTTTCCTCTATTTCTCTTCCTAACAATGTGCAGGAGGCGCTTCACCACCCAGGATGGCGGGCTGCTATGCACGATGAGATGCAGGCTCTCTGGGCTAACCAGACCTGGGATCTGGTTCCTCTTCCTACTGGCCACACCCCTGTTAGCTGCAAATGGGTCTTTGTCATTAAACATGCGGCGGATGGCAGTATCGACCGCCTGAAGGCCCGTCTTGTGGCCCGGGGGTTTACTCAGCAACATGGCCTTGATTACGAGGAAACCTTCTCTCCCGTGGCCAAATTGAACACGGTTCGCGTTCTCCTCTCCTTGGCTGTTCATCGTCACTGGCCTCTTTATCAGCTGGATATCAAGAATGCCTTCCTCAACGGCGATCTACAGGAGACCGTCTTTATGCAGCAGCCTCCCGGGTTTGAGACCACGGGGGAGTCTTTGGTCTGTCATCTTCGAAAATCCATTTATGGTCTCAAACAGTCCCCGCGTGCGTGGTTTGAAAAGTTCAGTAAGGTGGTTTGTGCTAGTGGCTTCACTCGGAGCTCGGCTGATTTTTCTCTCTTCACCCGACATCGGTCAACTGGGACTGTGATTCTTCTGGTCTACGTTGATGATATCCTGATTACTGGCGACGACACGGCCGGAATACAACAGATCAAGGCACAGTTGAATTCTGCCTTTCAAACCAAAGATCTGGGCAACCTTCGGTACTTTCTTGGGCTTGAGGTCGCCCGACGCCCTGATGGTCTTGTGATATCTCAAAGGAAGTACTGTATGGACCTCCTTCGTGATGCAGGTTATTCTGGGTGCAAACCTGCGGAGACTCCTATGGACGCAAACCACAAGCTCTCAGCCCATAGCTCTGACTCTGACAAGCTACTTACAAATCCGGAATATTACAGACGCTTGGTTGGGAAGCTGATCTACCTGACGGTGACTCGACCAGACATCTCATTTGCTGTAGGAGTTGTGAGCCGTTTCATGCACGCTCCTCGGACATCTCATCTTCAAGCTGTCGAGCGCATCCTTCGATACCTCAAGATCGCCCCCGGACAAGGACTCGTCTACAAGCCATCCACATCTCTATCTCTTGTCGCGTATTCTGACGCTGACTACGCAGGATCTATTGATGATAGACGCTCCACAACTGGATTCTGCACTTATTTTGGTGGACACCTCATAACTTGGCGTAGCAAGAAACAGAATGTGGTTGCGCGTTCCTCTGCCGAAGCTGAGTACCGGGCTATGGCTGCTGTTGTCTCTGAGCTAACCTGGCTTGAAGGCCTTCTGGGAGACTTAGGTGTTCGTCTCTCATCTCCGGCAACCTTATTTTGCGACAGTCAAGCAGCAATCCATATTGCCAAGAATCCGGTTTTTCACGAACGAACAAAGCATATCGAAGTTGACTGTCACTTTATCCGGGAAAAGGTACAGTCAAAGAAAATAGATTTGGAGCATGTTCCTGCTACCGACCAAGTTGCGGATATCCTGACGAAAGCACTCTCCAAGCCGCTATACTATCAGTTCTTATCCAAGCTTGGCGCCTACGACTTGTACGCTCCAGCTTGCGGGGGAGTGTTAGAAAAGCCCATGTAAATGGCCCATTTGATGGCCCTTTTATTCTCCTCCTTCTTTAGTCCCACATCATGTATAGAATTTATTCTTCTCTCTTCTCTCCTATATATTTGTATTCTTTCCTTGTATTTGGATACTGAAATAATATATACAAGCTTTGGGCTCTTCCAACACCCTTGATGAACACATCAACTAGTTGGTATTTGGATAAAGTGTTGATCCACCTCCACATGCTTAGTCCTGTCATGTTGAACGAAGTTATGGATTATTCTAATCGCTGCTTTATTATTGCACTATAAGGAGATAAGGGGCATTCTCCCGGAGGCCCCATATCTTGTAACATGGTGTGCACCCACAGACTTTCACAGAGGCCTTGAGACATTGCACGATACTCAACCTCATCACTACATCTGGCTACAATGTTCTGCTTCTTACTTCTCCATGGCACTAAAGTTCCCCCAACAAAAGTACAGTAGCCGGTAGTGGATTTATTGTCAATACTACATCCAACCCAATTAGAGCTGTCACAGTTCCGGTTCGATTCCGGTTCTATGAAAACCGTGAACCGAACCGTTAAGGTTACAGTTTTCAAATTAGAACCATAATTTATTTTGGTTCGAGCGGTTCCACTTCCATCATATTTTTTTGGAATCGTCGCGTCTGCGGTTCCGGTTCAATATGAACCAAAACCAAATTATTCACCAGCGGTTCAGTCCGGTTCTATGCGGTTACGGTTTGGTTCCGGTTCGGCCTCAAAATGTATTCAATTTTTTAAATGTATGAAAGTGTTTTCAATATTATAAGCAGAGTGTTTGGGGACCACTATGCTTTACCCTAAGCAATTGGAATCAAGCACCATTGAGTGACTTGGAGTGTTTCTCGACCTCCATTGGCTATTTGGCTATTCATGGTGCTCACATCTAATCAAGCACCATTGACTAAGAGAGAAATTTTTATTTTTATCAATGTCGAAAGGTAAATTACATAATTTGATTTAAGTTCATTTTTATCAATGTCATGAATATCACTTGCAACACTACGTTGTCTAGTTGCATCCACCTTTTCCTTATACCAATTGAATAAATTTGAGAGCTCTTTGAACACATCTTTGATATATGCTTCACTACCCACGTTATATACTTTAGCATAACAAAATGCCACAAAATCCAATTTTCTCCGCGGATCGAGTATAACAGCTATGACTAACACCATAGAATAATCCTCCCAATATTGTGTAAATTTTTCAAACATAGTCAATTGCATTTTTGAAATAAGCAAAGAATTCCAATTTTTTTTTAAATGTAGATGAATCACGCAGACTTTAAAAAAGTATAAATTAGCTGTTGGACTTTTGGTGGCCGAGAAGATATTAGTTGAATCATCAAAAACTTTAAGAAAGTTGCATAATTCTTGAGCAATGGACCAATCATTTTCTGTAGGTGGATGCTTGAAACTCTCAATCAAATTGAATCTATAAAAACATTTTTATGCTCTAAAGCCCTTGACAACATATGATAGGTGGAATTCCACCTAGTCACACAATCTAAAAGTAGCCCTCGATCACCCAACTTTAATTCAGTAAACACTTTTAGACGTTGTCGAGATGAAAGAACAAACTTAACTGCATCACGGATTCAAATTATATTGTCATCTAGCTCCTTAAGGACTTTTTGACAATTAAATTTAAAATATGTGTAGAGCATCTAATATGAAAAAACTTTCCAACAAGTGGAAGAGATAATTGATAACGCCCTTTAAGTGTAGATGAAACTATATTATTTGCTGACACATTATCTAAGATAAGAGCACACAATCTATCTTCAATTCTTCATTCAGCCAAAAACTTCTCAATTGCCAAACTTAATATAATGCCAGTATGACACTCATCAAGATGCAAAAAATTGATAATCTTTTTGTGAAGTTTCCATTTTCCATCTATGTAGTGTACAGTGATACTCATATAACACATTGTTTGAAGACTTGCCCATGTATCGATAGTAAGACTAACACGTCCTTTTGATTTAATAAGTAAATCCTGAATGATTTTCTTTTCTCTTCTATAAAAGTTTAAGATATCCTTTGTCTTCGTTGTTTTGTGATTTAGATTAAAATCTGGTTGAATATTTTGAATCATGATTCTGAATGCTGGGTGATCCACAATAGAAAACTAGAATTCACACACTACTATGCACCAAGTGATGTCATCTCGACTTTGCTCTTGCTTAAATTTGATAATCTTCAATTCATTTGAATACTCATGACTACCTAGTAATTGTGTTTGTGCTATATGTTTTCTTTTGTAATGCAAGAAGGAGGAATGTAAATGCTTTCTAAGTGTAAAAGTTCCATTACTTGACATGTGAACGAAAACTTTCTGACAATGATGACAAGTTGCCTTTGCATTTGCTAAATCTTTATTGAAATCTTTTTCTCATATTTCTGATCCTTTCCTCTTTTTACTATTCGAACAATCGGAAATGACTTGAGAAGATTGAGTAATAATATTCATATTTTGGTCTAATGGAGTTGAACCTAGAGATAAAATTAAAATATGCACACATTAAACTAAAAAAAAGATGTTTTTATTAAGAAAATGGGTATTCATCAAGACTATGATTAGATTAGATTAGATGATACCTTGACTGGGCGCAGAGGAGGTCCCAATTTTCTCCAATCCTTTTTTTCTTCCTCCTAGAGCAACTTAATCTTCTAACAATGAAACATATTCAATTTAGGTTCAGATTTCTCTGTCATTGTTCAACATTCATTCGTTCAAATTACAACTTTCTATTCCAGTTAAAAAGTTTACACGACAAAATTAATGCTCAAAGTTACATATTTTATTATTTCAATAAGCCTTTAAAATGAAAAAGAAAAGGAGAAGAACAATCAAAATCTTGAAAAATCAATAAAACATCTGAATGCAAACATGAAAGGTGGATATGGTAAAATATGACACAAATAACTCAAAATCGGGATGCAAACATGGACAAATCTACTGTAAAGAAGAAGGAATCAAACTCATCCAAAATCTGGGAAAAAAATTGAAACAAGGAAGAAGGAATCATACCAACATGAATCTGCTGTGTTAGCGGAGAGACAACCCTAGAGCAGACAAGTCAAGAGTAATAAAAGGCCTGCAAATGTGAAGAAACACATCAGAGGGTGTCGCGTAGAAGAACCCTAGAAAACGGTGAAAAGGAAAATGAACCTTTTGGAGCAAGATCGTCGTCGCTATTGTCGTCGGATTGGAGGATGTCGCGTAGAAGACGAGGAAAAACGCGGAAGACTGTTTGCTTTTTGGGGGTTCTTGCTGCCTGCAAAAGTAGGGAGAAGGGCTCACTTTGTATGCCATCTTCATAAATCCCAGTCTCCAGTACTCTGTACTCCAATCCCTAAGCATTGTCACAGCTATATACCTATAAGGCTATCCTATAATAAATTAAAATCAAAATAGTTTTTAATTGTTTGTGCTTTAAAAAATTTTTATAAAAAAATATTATAATATCATAATATTTTAACTCCATACTCTGTACTCGATAATTCCACAGCCATAGCAACTTATCAATTATCATAGCTATAAGCCTATAAGTATATCCTATAATAAATTAATGATAAAATAGTTTTTAAATTGTTTGTGCTTTAAAAAAAAAATTATACAAAAATATTATAATATCATAATATATTATAATAAAATAATAATTATAATCAACGAGTCACGGTTCTGGTTCGGTCCGGTTCGAACCGGATCTACGAATATTGAAACCACTCAAGACTTGTATGTTGCGGTTCCGGTTCCGATCCGGATATTAAAATGAAGAAACCGTGCCCGAACCATTATTATTCACGGGTTCAAAATTCAAACCGGAACCAAATAATTCGCAAACGGTTCGGATCGGTTCTCAGCGGTTCCGGTTCGATTCCGGTTCGGTTCATGGTTTTCGGTTCTAAGTGACAGCTCTAAGCCCAATCAACATTAGTGAAAACTTCAATCTTCAAGTGATTGTTCCGAGAGAATAGAAGATCACGACCAGGAGTCTTCTTCAAGTATCGGAATGCACGATATACAACCTCTTGATGTCTGATTCTGGGAGCATGCATATATCTACAACATCATACGTGATGTCTGGGCGGGTGTGAGATAAATATATGAGTCTCCCAATCAATCTCTGATAGCCTTAAGTATCCTTGCGCTCATTATCAAGTATCACTATCCTCATCAATCCTGTGATTCTCCTCCATGGGAGTATTTGCATGGACACAACAAAGCATTTCAGTTTCTTTTAATAGGTCCAAGATATACTTGCATCACGATATAAAGATGCCTTGGTTCGACCGAGTCACCTCGATGCCTAGGAAGTATCGTAATCTTCCTATGTCTTTCACTTCAAACTCAGATGATAAGATAGCCTTGCGGTTGGTAATCTCCTCAGCGTCATTGTCTGGGATCACAACGTCATCCACATAGACACCAAGTTTATGCGGATAAACATAGTTTGATCAGATTGCCCCTGCTTATATCCAAACTCTATAATTGCCTTACGAAATCTGACAAGTCATGCCCTTGGAGATTGTTTCAGCCCATATAAGTGACAAACAAGACCTTCTGCCCCCATTTTTATGAACTCAGGAGGAAATTTCATGTACACTTGCTCATCAAGCTCACCATGGATGAAGACATTCTTAACATGTAGTTGGTGGAGATCTCATCCTAAGCAAGCGACACATGATAAAACCTGTATGAAGTCCATCTTTGCCACTGGAGCAAAGGTTTCCTGATAGTCCACTCATTGAGTCTCTGGGTGTATCCCTCGACAACCAGACGAGCCTTGTATCATTCAGCCTTGCCAAGGATTCATGGTGTTCTCGGTTAAACAATACAACTGATCTCAAACCAACATGAACCCAATATCTGACATCTGCAACTTTGGTACCAAGGTTAGTTCCCGAGAAATTGGGAGTATGCTCAGGTGTGTGAAAGATGGGCCATACACAACTGAACTCCACATCCTTAGGGAATGAGTAGACTCATAGATATATACTTGTAGACGTCTCTTATTTGAGTCTTATCTTCAATAAGACTACGTATAGGTATTAGACACTCTAGGCTAATGCACTCTCAGGAATATCCATGGTAATCACAGTGTTATCTTTCCGTGCGATTGGGTTAAGGGTAGACTTATTCTCATTATCCAAAAGAGAACTATTTGTAGGGCAACAAGCTATGGAAGGAGTGGTTTGACTTAACCTCTTAGGTTGCATTACATTGAACCTTGAACATGTGTTTTAAATCATTCCTTATATGATCAAAGCGTGTCCTCACGATCAAACCGAGCTAACATAATTTTTCGGAAGTCAACAATTAACATCCCAGTGTTATTAATCTTTTTAGGACAACGATCTTTATGAGGTATTTGATAAACATTGGGTCATCTCAGAGAATTAACTCAGATTCCTACTAATGGAGGGTTGACGATGAGAATTATTATCATAAGGTTGCATCGATCATTTAGGAGAAACCTTGCGTTTGAACATAATGATGCTCTGGATCCTCAATTAGTGGAGAAAAATAATAGTACTATCCTGGCTAAGTTATTAAAGGCACAAGGCGCACCAAGGCGTCAAGGGGTCTTGTAGCCTAGGTGCAGGCGCGCGCCTGACGCACGTGAAACACAAAAAAGGAAAATAAAAGACAAAATATAGTTTATTAAAATGATCACTGAATTTTACTACTTGCCCAATTTAGTGAATTTCATTCCTCAGTCACTGAATTTCAATTTCCCCTTGTAAATTCAGTGAACTGGGCACCCAATTCACTGTAATTCTGTGAATTAGGTGCCCAATTCATTGAATTTACAAGGGGAAATGGAATGGCTGATGTTGTGTCTAAACATACAATAGATATTGATTTTACAAAGGGAAATAGTTGATGTTGTAGTAATGTATCTTGATTTTCACTGTAAACCGCACAACTTGTTCTCTAACAAATAATCAGGTAACTCATGTAATGAGTTCCAAGGATATTATGCGTAGTAAGATTGAATTGCATAATCACGATTCCAGACATCAGAGGGGTTATATAACTTCATATTTGGAAAAATATCCGAACTTAAGACAATGATAGAAAATACCATTTCATCTGATAAGAAAAATCTAAATGCATTTTCAAACAGATTAAGGCACTATTCCATCACATAATTTCAACAAGGTCACTAACTGGAAGTACAAAACACAGTTTTGACAGAGGAGAGAGATTTCACAGGCCGCAACAAGAGGAGGAGCTTCAGGCAAGCAAGAGGAGCTTCTCTCAGTGAAATTTGCATTAGCAAGAAGAAAAAAGGAGTACAACGGGGAAGGACATAAAACAAAAACAACAAAAGAAAACAAAATGAGGGGGAGACAGTTACCCTCACGCACCGTCCAACCCGCGGCTGTAAGAGGAGCTTCTCTTCGGCGAGAGCTTCACCGTGAGGGGCTTCACAGTTGGCGACGAGGAGTATCGGCGAGGGAGAGAGAAAGAGAGAGTGACTATTAAAAGAAGCGGGCAAGTGGAGCGAAGAATGAAGAAAAAAATACCGAGGGGACTATCGGGCTTAGGCCTTAGGGAGAGAAATTTAAACCCTAAAAATGTGGGCTTCAACTGATTGACTCGGCTTAAGCCTTAGATTGGCTGGATGACAAAATGTGCGCCTTATGGTTTGGGTGAGACGCGCGCCTAGGCATGCCTCACTCGCGCCTGGGTCACCTCATCCGCCTTGGGCTTTCCAAGGCAAGGCATCTCGCGCATGGTGCACCCGGCTCTTTGGGCTTGCCTTTTATAACTTAGTATCATGGGTAATACATACGACTCTCTTGATGAGTTCTTTGGGATCAAGCATAAACGAATCTTGATTCTCGAAGAGGAGAGAGTAACAATAGTAACCTAGAGGATGGTCCTGATGACTATAATTAAATCATGCTAGACGACTATGACATGCCTTGAATGGTCTATGGACTCTATTACTGCGTATCCTAAACTAAACCTGTACCTGAAGCTCTGATACTAAATTGACTTAGGGCGTATGTAGTGGAGTGTTGTAGGAATCTAGAGCGACGCACAAGCAATTATCTGATCAATAGTTTACAATAAATGCTGAAATTTATAATTGTGCCCACAATCATTCACAAGCAAAATTAGAACAGTAGAGAGAATAACAATTTCTGTTTGAATTAAGGCCAGGTGCACTTCAATTAAATGTTAAACGAAGAAGTCAGTCAAATAAAACCATTCAAGAGTCAATATATACAAAACAATATCCCAAATAATATACTTGTTTCCCAATTAAACTATGATGTAGTAAAATTGAATTTAACTTTGAACTTACACGCGTAATAGGAGGTCCAAGACGCAATCCTGCATTGAATTCAGATTCCGGGGGTTGTAGGAGGGTGGCTGAGGGCTGTTGGAGGTATCCGGCAGCTGTTTTGTGGCAGGAATTGGTCCAGGAACAGTGATGGAAACAGTATTTAGCAGTTCCAGGGCCAATAGGGGTGAATGCTGGTTGGTGCAGTGAGGATTTGGTTGGAGGAGTGGCTGGAATGAGGGATTATGGCTTGGAGATGGTTAGCCGGCCTGAGAAGGAGTTTTGTTGGGATCTGGGGGAGGGCGGGTGAATGGGTTGGCCAATGAGTTTGTTTGGGATAAACGTGGCCGGCTGGGTAGTTTTAGGAGAGTTGACGGGCGATTGGGGCTGCAGACTGTGGTCATGGTTTGGGGGGTGGGGTGGGTTCTTGATTGGGGAATTGGGGCTTGCTTAGAGTGGCTGTTGCAGCCTGCGGGCCGTGGCCTATAAGGAGTGGGTGGGCTGCAGGAGATGGGAATCGGGGTCGGTGATGAATTTTCTGTAGCAAGATGTGGCTTGGGAATGGAGGAAACGATTAATGGGAATTGGGGTTTGCTTATAGAGGGGGTTGGGTGGGCTGCAGGAAATGGGAATTGGGGTTGGCGAGGGATTTCCTGCAGCAAGATGTGGCCTTGGAATGGAGAAGAAAACGGTTATGGGGAGGGAATTTGTTTTTGCTGTTATGAGAGGGAAGTGTCGTTGTATTTGTGAGGTGGGGGTCACATGATACATACCTTTTATGCGTTAATGCTCGAATGCTGTGAGCGGAAAATAGAGCCATTAGTACACCGATTAATTTTCCTGTTTTAGAGTTCGTAGGGGTAAATGTTCTAGGTGCAGAACGGTTGATAGTAGCATCGGCCTGTAAGTCCTTAAATAGGATCCGAATATGCTATCTGGTATGACTATATGGGTGAATGAAGTGCTTGTTTTATTTTTTCCTCTGTCTGCAGTATACAGATTTCACCGTTATTATCCCTGTTCAGACTACGACCTTAGGGGAAATTACTGCCAAGGCCTTAGATCCGAACGTAACATCACATCTTGGGAAATCGTGGGGAAAGTGTGGGAAAAGATGATGGAGACCGTGTGTAGTTAATAGTGTGTTATTATGTGTGTAGTTAATAGTGTGTTATTATGTGTGTAGTTAATAGTGTGTTATTATGTGTGTAGTTAATAGTGTGTTATTATGTGTGTAGTTAATAGTGTGTTATTATGTGTGTAGTTAATAGTGTGTTATTATGTGTGTAGTTAATAGTGTGTTATTATGTGTGTATTTTTGGTTTTTGTAATCTTGTGTTTACCACGTATATGTAGTGATTGTAACTCTTTATTTCATTATTGAATACAATGAAGAATTTCCTCACGGTATCAGAGCCCTAGGGAGACCCGTCTGTTCCGCTCGCCCGATCCCACGTCCTTCCGCTCATCTGCTAGTGCTCGCGATTCCGTCCTTCCGCTCGTCCAGTGCTCTGTCGCCTCGTCCGAACCCACACGTGCTCGCTCGTCCTCCTCCAGTGCTCGTCCAATGCTCTCCTCCTCAGTCGCAGTCCTCTATCCTCGTCTATCGCTCATCCAATGCTCGCCCAACCACAGTCCTCCGTCCAACAACCGCAAGGTGGGCCTTCTCTTTCCAGCCAAAGACCTCCTTTTCAAGTTGTCGCAGAGGGGAGTTTCTCCCCGGTTTGTTTCCGCTCCTTGTTTGGCACCATTTTCACCCTAGTTTTACACCAAAGCACCAGGGCTTCTCCCTAGCTCCTCTCCTAACCTTCCCATGCACCCTAAAGGTTGATGAAGGTGATTTCCAATATTCCCATTGGAGTTTGAAGACCGGAGCCATTAACGTGGAGGCAAAAATTTCAGAGAGAAGACGAGACTAGGAGGAAGCGACCCTTATTGGTGATAGGGAGCTAAGCGGTGTTGGAGACCCGCGGTGCCCTTAATGTAATTTTCCTTCCCGCTTTAGTCGTTAGGAAACCCCCCAACTGATTCAACGCTTTCCCGCCTAGGCCTTCATAGCTTGATTTTTCTCATTCTTAGATATCTCCACCCTGCTGTGTTCCACGTGATATTCGATACTTGGGGATTCACTCTCCTTTTTATTGTTACTTGTACGGCGTGGTTCACTTACCCGCCGGGCTCCGGGAAGGGGGGGGGGGTTGGTATTTGTGTATTTTTGGTTGTTTTTATTTTGTGCTTTACCACTTATATATAGTTGTTGTAACTCCTTGTTTCATTTTTCAATACAATGAAGAATTTCCTCATAGGGCATAGTAGTTTTATTGATAGTTATGCTGGTTTGTGGATAGTTAATGAGTAGTGGGGAGAGTTAGTTATGGTGGTTACATGGGTAGTGGAGGTGGCGGTGGAGGGAGCGGGCTACTGACCAAGGTGGTGTCTGGAGGTGGTGGTGGCTGAAAATGGAGGTGGAGAAGGGGGGAGTGGCCAAGGGTAAGCAGTGAGGTTTTATCATGCTTCACACCTGGGCTCAGTTTCGGTGCCGGGTGGCAAAAAGGAGGAACTATCTTATTCAATTTTCGATCCCCTCTAAATGAGTCCTCTATCCCTCTTTATAGACCAAGAATCTGCTACAAACGATCATGATTTTGCGATCATAATGGTCTCCAAAATATACTAAAATAAATTCAGAAAAAAATCTAAATTTCATGAATTGCTGACCCGCACAAAATGAATGACTCAAATCAACATGTAGGCCCTTCCGTGATGTGATTCCCATCAAGGGATACACTAAGCGTGCGAAATTTCTACACTCTTAAACCGTTTCCTTTTAAGAGAGATACAATATTTGAACTTTCAAGATACCATTAACCATTACTTGCCACTCCTTATATAGATTCCTTAGACACTCGTAATAAGTATAATATTAAAATAAAAACACATGTTGACGGCCTAGTATGGACACCCTGGAATACATAATCATATGTTGCACAACGGACGACCAATAAACTCTCTCCGGGGTTCTATGAGCCATATCAAATCCATGAGAACATCAGCCGAGCCACGTATCAACTGAACCTTCCCTCAAAGAAAAAAATTCACAATATGTTCCACGCTTCGACGCTAAAACAATTTCGAGGTGATCCACCTACCAGCTCAACTTACCAGTCATAACAGAAGGACGAGTTCAGCTCAAATTGATTTGAATCCTTTACACATGGGTTATGAAAGTAATCAAGAAAGTCTTGGTCTAATGGAGAAACATATTCCACTTGGGAGAAATGGGAAGGGTTATGACATAAGTACAAATGGTTTAAGCATTGCAGACAAGCTTGCTCTAGAGGAGGGTTGTGATGTTGAGTACATTAATGCATTGCACGTACACGTATAACAACATAGGGGGGTTGTGATCTCGGCTATTACTAGCTTTGAGCTGGAATGAGAAGTAAGCTTGAGCAAAATACTTCTGTCCTAATTTATTCCCCCTTCCTTTTCTCCTTCCGCCGGCTACAAGCGACTCGGTTCAAGACCTCCATCATGGTCGAGTTTCCTCCCAATTGCGAACATCCCTTCTGCTCACAATTGTGAGGCACCAAGATAATTGAAGGAAGCTCGCCCTCGAGACTGTTGACGCGATCCTTCGCCAAGGAACCCAAAAGATAATTGCTACTATCGAGTCTTGCACATGCTTATCATAAATGTGTTGAAATGCCCTTTATCCACTACACTCTTCCATGTACTGCAAAGCCACCACCTTTTGAGAACATTACCTCTCGCATGTCATTCAGGCTTAAGAATGCATGAACAATTTATTAGAGACTATTCTATAATGTCTTCGTACTCTGGAAGTGAAGAAATATTGACGTGTAAGTTAGTAATCGTAACATATTAAAGCTCTGATGAAAACTTTTTCCACTATGAGAAGGCAATATTGAATCCCACCAAATATAGGTTTTGGTGAAAACCCTGCAAGTTCTTGTGTTATTGTTAGCTCATGAGAAAATTGTATTCAGTTATTGAAACAAACAAAGACTCCTCTATATATAGGAGTTACAACAAGTATAAAATAAAAATAACGCCAAACACTAACACTCACCCTCAAATTGGGCTTGTGATATCAGTCTCACCGAACTTGGACATAATGTTACCAAAACACCTATGAGACAAAATCTTTGTAAGCACATCAGCCAGTTTTTAGTCAGAGGGGACAAAAAGAGTGCTAATATCTCCCCTCTCTATGTTCTCATTGATGAAATGTCGATCGACTTCCACATGTTTAGTGCGATTATGCTGGACAGGATTGTGAGCGATGCTAATGGACACCTTGTTATCATAGTTTAGCCTAATAGGGCCTTTGTCACGAATCCCAAGTTTGAGCAAAAGAGTTTGAATCCACATTCCTTCACATATTCCCTGGGACATAGCCCTAAATTTTGCTTCTGTAATGGATTTGACAACAATATGTTGTTTTTTACTCCTCCAAGTCACTAGATTTCTTCCAACCAAGGTACAGTACTCGGAAGTGGATTTACGATCATCAACTTCCGTGCCCAATCAGTATATGTGAAAACTTCAATAGATAGTTCTTTGTTTGGAGAGAGCAAGATGCCACGTCCAGGTGATGTTTTGAGATATCTGAGAATTCGATGGGCAACATCCAAGTGGTGCGATTTAGGAGCATGCGTGTACTGGCTAATAACTCCAACAACATACAATATATCCGGGCGAGTATGAGATAGGTAGATGAGTTTTCCCACCAGACGTTGAAAACCACTGATATCCGCGACAGGTTCTCTACCATCCCTTTCCAATCTATAGTTCACTTCGATAGGGGTGTTAGCAGGTCTACACCCACATTCCCCTAGTCTCCAGCAGGTCAAGGATGTACTTCCTCTGTGAGATAAAGATACCGTGCTTGGATCTAACAACTTCAATGCCAAGAAAGTACTTGTGGCTTCCAAGATTCTTTACCTCAAATACGCTAGCCAATCTTGTCTTCAGATTTTTGATTTCTTCCATGTCATCCCCAATTATGACAATGTCATCCACATAAACTATCGACGCCGTTAGTTTCCCTGTGTGTGCTTTACAAATAGGGTATAATCAGCATTACTCTGAGTATACCCAAATGTCATCATTGCTCGTTGAGACTTTCCAAACCAAGCCCTCATGGATTGTTTTAGGTCGTATAGAGCCTTCTTTAGTCTGCATACCTTTCCCTTAGATCCCTCAGAGATAAGACCAGGAGGTAGAGATATATAAAATTGCTCTTCCAAATCTCCATGGAGGAAGACATTCTTCACATCAAACTGGATGAGACTCCTCCCTTTGCAGACAACACATGAGAGCATAATACAAATAGAATTCATCTTTGCAATAGGAGCAAAGATTAGGAGATAATCAATTCCGACCATTTGAGTGTATCATTTGACCATCAACCTTGCCTTGTAACGGTTCACAAGACCTTTGGAGTTTTCACCAAAAAATCAACATACATCCAACCACGATCTTGCCTTGAAGAAGGGAAACAAGGTCCCATGTGCAATTCTTCTCAAGGACTATCATCTCTTCATGCATAGCATCTTTACACTTTTGATGCCTCAGAGATTTCTGCCACGAAGAGGGTATGGAAATGGAGGACAGTGAAGTGATAAAGGCTCTATGCCTGGAAGACAATGAGTCATAAGTCACATAATGAGATAAGGGATGCTATGTTGTTAAAGGCGCGCCTAAGGCTCCAGGCTCAGAGGTTTGTACCTTCGTTCGTCTTTTTTGCGCCTTTGGACATTAAATGCGCGCGTGGGTGTGATTTTTGTTGTAAACTTTTTTTTTTCAAAATAATGAAAAAAATAATGAAAAAATTCAATAATTTTTATATGATTTAGTATTTTTGATACATAAGTGATCGTTGAGACTTGGATATGATGCAAACGACCATATTAATTTTATTTTTTAAGAGATATAAATGATAATAATGAATGATTAATGAGTAGAATATATGAAGATTCTGTTCAAGAAGATGAATTGATGTTTAATGTCGATTATTTGAAATGAATGTTGTTGTCTCTTGCCTTCTTCGAGCGCGTGCCTGCGCCTTGAGCCTTGCTCTTAGGCTCCAAAACCCCTTTG
This sequence comes from Platanthera guangdongensis, assembly GCA_039583875.1. Taxonomy (NCBI): domain Eukaryota; kingdom Viridiplantae; phylum Streptophyta; class Magnoliopsida; order Asparagales; family Orchidaceae; genus Platanthera; species Platanthera guangdongensis. Next base: position 23,927,497 of record CM077162.1, on the reverse strand, counting down.
CGTTTTGGTGAGCCTTGCTACTTTAATAACTAAGAAGGGATGACAAGTGTAAGCACGATTACCTTGAGGATTGGTGGACGGATCAGGCGTGGATTCTGGTTCAGTGTGCCAAAGCTGACTGTTTGTGCCCCTTCGTCGACGAGTATAAATCTGCAATGAAGGAGCATGTCGCGGTGGCAGAGACGGCGACAGAACCACATGTGGGATAGTAGGATGTTATGGAGGATATATAGGTAAGGGAACAACAGAGAAGCTCACTTCCATGGTACCAGTCTCCCCTTGAAGAGAGCTCCCGTAATAAGACTCTGATTCATGGAATTTGACATCCATGGAGACAAAAGTCTTGCGTGTCACGGGATGAAAACACTATACCCTTTTTGGGTGTTCGAGTATCCAATGAAGACACACCAAAGCGCCCGGAGATCAAGCTTAGAGGTGTGGTGCATATGGACAAAACACACACATCCAAAGATACGAGAGGTGGGCTCACTAAGAAGGATATTGAGAGCTTCTAACGGAGTTTTGTGGTTGAGTATACGAGTTGGTAGGTGATTAATTAAATGCGTAGTCACGAGGACAACGTTTCCCCCGTAGTATTTGGGTAGGTGTATCTGAAGTAATGAACAATGAGCCTCCAGGAGGTGCTGATTCTTACGCTTGACGACCCCATTCTGGGTAGGAGTGTACACACACGAAGTTTGGTGGATGATACCCAAGTCACAAAGGTAGCGTTCTAAGTGAGTCAATGCACTCACGACCATTATCACTTTGCAATACTCACCAGTGACATTGAATTGAGTGGTAATCATTTTATGAAAATGCTGAAATAAAGGAAAAAACATGAGATTTGCTTTTCATGAGATAAACCCCGTGCATCTAGAAAAACAGTCGATAAAAGTGACAACCTATTTGCACCCAAAAATAGAAGCAACCGGGCTAGGACCCCAAACATTAGAATGAATAACCTCAAAAGGCGTAGCATAAGGAGGGGACATTCGAGGTAGAGATGCCCGCTTGTGGTTACCCAGTTTACAATCATCACAACAAAAAATGTTAAAAACAGAGGATGACAGCATGAAATAATAATTTCATAACAGAGATAGAGGGATGTCCAAGACAACGATGTCAGGAATTCTAATTGAAAGACGAAGCCACATGAAGAGTACACAGAGAGGGAGTAAAAGCCGGGATGGAGGGGTCAAACAGGTACAGTCCATCACACAGTTTACCAGAGCCAATCCCCTTCCCCGTCGTCAGGTCCTGAAAAAAGATTTTGAGTAAATATAGGAACATGAAGAACGAACGAGAGAGTCAGGGAGGAGCATGGAATGATTGCTTTGTCAGCAATAGAGGAAAATGAACCATTAGCAACACTCACTTTGTCACTACCTGAAAACAGAGAGTAGGATACAAAACTTGAAACAATGCCAGACATATGATCGGTGGCTCCGTTGTCGATGATCCACTGGGTGGAGGGGAGGCTAGAAGTAAAATGAGCACTCGTGGGCCCCTTGGTGGACATATGAAGAGGTTGGAGTAGAAGTCTCTGAAGGATGGACATGCATTAGACAACGAAAGACAAGAATTTCATCTGAAGAGAGAGGTGGAGCGGCTTTCGGAGAAGACATCATCAGAAGCATCAGAGAGATGAATAGAGCGGACCCGGGAATGACAGTCCGGAGTGCGACCATAACCACGACCACCACGAGTAGCAGGACCCCCTCTGGACGGAGGAAAGCCGTGGAGCTTGAAACAGGTTTCCCTTGTACGACGGGCCTTCCCGCAATAATCACAGATCAGATGATCCTTCTCCCCAGCCTTAGACGGTAAGTCAAGAGGAGGACGCCCACCGGGGCAAAAATGAGCGGCAAGAGCGGAGCTTTCTGAGGTAGTGCCAGAATGTAAAGTCCGGAGACGATCAAATTCTTGCTGAATAAGATTGTAAACCTCTGGTAAAGAGGGAAGAGGAGACCACCGAAGAATCTGGACACTAATTTGATCAAGTCACAATGCAAGCCACGCAAAAACTCAGATCTTATTACGTTCTTCACGAGCCCGAACAAGAACTTCATCTTTAGGGGAGACGAGAGTGAGTGTTTCGAAGTGATCATACTCTTGATATAGCTGAGTAAACTCCAGGTAATTTGACGATGGAGAGAGATCGCCTTGCCACAACATGAAAATTCGGCGGCGTAGTTGAAAGATCTGAGCAACATTGTTCTGATAGGAATAGGTAGTCTCGACACGTTGCCAAATATCAGCGGTATTGTCCAGAAATAGATAATTCCGAGCAATGCATTCTTGCATGGAGTTGAGCAAGCAGGACATCACCATGGAATTTTCAGACTCTCATTGAGACCACTCGGGAGAGGTCGAAGCAGGAGAACGTGTAGTCCCATTGACATAGCCAAACATACGACGGCTCTTTAGGGCAAGTGTAATAGAACGAGCCCATGACAGATAGTTGATGCCATCAAATTTCATAGTGGTGATTTGAGAAGTCCCATGATCATGGAGAGGGTGGCCTGAGCCCAAAGTGGATACCGGGGAGTATCCAGGCGACAAAGGGGCTGATTCCACACTCCCGTCCATATTAACTAGAGGAAAGAAACCCCGGAAGTGCACACACGAGAACAAAGGAGCACCAAACTAGACGCTGCTCAAAGAAAGAGACAGCCGACGAAGGTTCGGAGCCAAGAACACCAATAGAGTGGCCAAGGAGGGGTTCATCCCCACAAGATGGAGAAGGACTGGACGCCGGAAGAAGAGAGAGGGCCTACGAAGGCATTGGAAGAGGCAACAACGACGTCCAGTGCCTGGGCGGAAAGAAATGAGACTGAGGGAGGCGGAGAAGAGAACCTCCCGGCTGGCGATGGGGCGAGAGAGAGAGAGATAGAGGAGGGGAACCGGGAGTGGGTGGCGTGAGCGAGGGAAGGGCGGAGCTGGGCGAAGGCGGACCGAGCGGGGGCGGAACCCGGCGAGTGCGGCGCGAGCGGACGGGGCTGATTAGGGCACCGCTGACTCCGATACCATGTTAGCTCGGGAGAAAATTGTATTCAGTTATTGAAACAAGCAAACACTCCTCTATACATAGGAGTTACAACAAGCATAAAATAAAAATATAGCCAAACACTAATAGTTATTTTATATTTTAGAGTGAAATAAAAGCAAATCAAGATAAAGTATGAGTCATACATGTGATGAATTTCCCATGGTTGGTTAAAGATGCGCAAGAGCTAAGCTGAGTGGCAGACTAGTAGGTTTGAGTTGTTTCATTTCTCAATAGACGAGTGGTGTGATGTACTATCAAATCACTGAAGATGATGAGTTTCAAATGAATGAAAGAGCTTAAGTCCTTCCAAAATCTTGAAAATTTTGCATATCAGTCTCTGTCATACTCCAGCTTTGTTCTTCTCAACTGTCGACTCGCTTGTAGTTCTCCTTTTGCCAAGTTTGTACTTCTGAATCAGACTACTTGTCTTACCAAGCTGATACAAGTTTTTTTTAGCATGGATTGAAGTCTCTGTGTTGTGTTTTTTTTGAATACGAGATAAAGGTTCACCCACGGTCGCTTTCGTTAGAACCATGCACTAAGGTTGAACTACTTGGTGCTCCAATACTAATATTGATGGAGGACCATCGGTGGCCCATGACAAGGCGGGGCCCACTTTCGTCTATTCTCGCCGGAAGACTTGATCGGAGGGACGATCCGATCCCGCGGATTCGTCCGGATGCGCGCCGCGAATCTTTTTAATATATAACTTCGTTATTTTCGGTTCTTTTTCCTTTTATTTGGCACGTGGACGCTTTGGCCAATCATAGCCGTCGATCCCGGGTTGCCCTAATGTTTAAAATATTATAAATGGGAGTGTTAGAGGCTTGGAGAGGCATTGCTGGTTTTGGAGAAAGTTATTCCCGGAACTCCACGATCAAGCCACGGTGCCGACGCCGTGGAGCCCTAGGTGTTGACTCCTAGCGGTGGAACTTCGCCCCCAAGGTAAACCCTACCCCCCTCCATCATTTTCCCTGTCAATCCCCCCTTTCCGGCCACCGTACACCGCTCACCCAGCCCCCAAACCCCCGGCCTGCTGCCTCCATACAGCCGGCCCCCTCTTCCTTGCAAAACCCGCTGCCCCGCTCCTTTCCCCAAGCCGCTACAGGCCACCGCCCCTTTCCCAAGCCCCAACTCCAGCCGCCGGCCTCCAGCCCCCCCTACCGCCCCTTCCCTACTCCAAACCGACCCTCTCAAGGGCCTCTCTTGCCCTATCCGCCCCCTCCTTCCTTTTCCCCTTCGTGGATCCACCCCTACCCGCTCCGAAAACTCTAGATCTACTTAGACCTAGCGATACCCTCCACCGATCTACCCCCCCCCCCCCCCCCACTTACATATTACCTCCCCGTAGACCGGATCCGTCATCAAGTTACCAGATCTATCCACTTTCAGCCCATCGCAACCCTTCTCCACCGCGGAAATCCACCGTTCCGACACGTTCACCGGATCTGCCTTCAAAACTGCCAGATCTTTCCCGTCTCGGACATTCCTTTGTTTGTGAGTTATTTGTTGTATGGACTTCTAGTTTTAGGTGCTTGGATATTGCTTGGACTCTTCATATTTGCTTAAATATTTATTTGTGGAATTTTTCCCCGTAACGAATTTTGATTGCAGGAAGAACCATTTGTGACGCGCTTAATTTGGCCCTCCGTTTGGAGGAAAGCCTTGCTTGAACGCCCTAATAGAAATTGTTTCTGCCAATATTATTTCTTGCATGGTTGTGAATCTCATTTGAAATAATTGCCGATCATATTTTGTGCATTTACATATAGCACCCTCGTGTCCACTCACTCGAGTTAGCATAGATTGCACGGTACACATCTCACCCTACATCAAATTGGTATCAGAGCCAAGGTTAGGCCATTTGCATGCTCCGTAGTGGTAGGACATTTTGGACTAGCATGACAGAACCACAAGTAACAGACGACCGAGCGGGAAGCTCGAATTCGGGCACCGCGTTTGCTGAGTTCCAGTGCCTCATCCTAGATTGTTTTGACACCCTAGGCGCCCAGTTTAATTACGTACGACAAGACCTTGCTGAGGTGAACCTACGATTGGACCACCTAGAGAATGTCAGGGACACGCCTACACATCGCGACGATCCTTTGAAGGATGACCTTGATGTTTCTCCACGTCCCGACCGGCGCCCGAGAGTGGGTCAACCACCAGTGGAACGTCATCGCCGTGTCATTCCCTACCGGGCCCCAGCCCCGCCGGCGAGGCGAGACCCTGAGCCAACACGTGATAGAGACCCACCCCCGCGTGAGGATTATCGTAATCCCTGTCAGCCACAGCCTGACCTTAGGGACCGGGTGCCTCCACCTGGTCGCCGCGACCAGCACCGGGATGAGTATTACCCGCCAGATCGACTTAGGTTTGACTACGACTACGATGACTATCCAGGGGACTACCCCGACCCGCGGAGAGGTGGCCATGCCCTCGACATCACCCGTCGGATTCGCCTCGAAGCCCCATCGTTCGACGACCGCTTGGATCCGAAGGCCTTTAGTGATTGGATTCTAGACATGGATCAATATTTTGACTGGTACGATATGAGAGACGAGCGTTGTGTATGTTTCGCGAAGATGAAGTTGACTGGACAAGCCAAGGTATTTTGGATTAGCGTGGAGAGAGCTGTCGAAAGAGAAGGCTCTTATCCCATCACTCGTTGAGATGAGATGAAGGAGAGACTGAAGGATAAATATCTCCCCGCCTCTTATCGTGATCAGTTGCTTGATCAGCTACAGAGCCTATGTCAGGGGACACTCTCAGTAGCCGAGTACATGGCCCGATTCGATAAGTTAGTCGTTAGGAGCGATATTTCGGAGGAGCCCATTGCCACCGCATCTCGATTTAAGGCTGACCTTCGTTCGGAGCTCCGGAGAGAGTTGATTCCCCATCGCCTCGAGACTGTTGACCAGATATTCCAGCCCGCCTTAGAGTACGAGCAGTACCTCTGTACTTCGGCTGCGAGGCAGTTCCTCTCGTGCACTGATTCTTCGACATTCAAGAAGCCCACCCCTTTCCAGACTACCACGGCTACCCCGCCCCCACGGGTCACCACCGACATGAAGGGTAAGGCCATCGCCACCGAGGGTCAGAGACCTGAGGGTATCCAGTGTTTTAGCTGCTCTGGCAGAGGACATGTGGCGGCTCATTGCCCCACACGAAGCCTGCTAGTTGAGGGAGAGGAAGAGCCTGGCCTAGAGGGAGCTGAGGTTGTTACCGAGGAGGTCGAGGCTACGATCGAGGAGGGATGGGAGAGCGAGGCTGAGAGATCCCTAGAGATGGGAGTTGTGCGACGTCTCCTATATACCCCCCGTGCAGACGAGGATTGGCGCCGCACCACTATCTTCTACACGTATTTTCCTAGCGCAGGCGGGCCCTGCAAGCTAGCCATTGATAGTGGGAGTTGTGTCAATATCGTGGCCCAGAGAGGTTTAGAGCGTATGCAAGTAAAGGCGGAGCCCCACCCCCACCCTTATTGGGTCATTTGGGTAGACAAGACCGCCATCCAGGTGACACAGCGGTGCCTCGTTCCCATTCGGCTTGCTACATTTGAGGATCATGTGTGGTATGACGTAATTCCTATGGATGTGACCCACGTTTTATTAGGTCGACCTTGGCTGTACGACCGCGATGCCACATGCTACGGCCGGTCAAACTCATACACGTTTTATGATAAAGGTAAGATCACGTTGTCACCCACCCGGCCCAAGGAGAAATCCAAGGGTCTGATTGAGCCTTCCACGAGCACCATATCGTCGCGACCGTTACATCTTCTGCGGTGTAGTGAGTTCTTGCGGGAGAGCAGGGACGCCGACGTATTCTACATCGTTGCCGCCACTATGGCTTCTGAGAGCCCGACGGTGACTCCGGATCTTCCCCCAGAGATTCAGACCCTACTTGAGGAGTTTGTTGACATCATGCTGGAGGATTTACCTGATGAGCTCCCGCCGTTGCGAGATATCCAAGCACGCTATTGATCTAGTCCCAGGAGCTTCTCTCCCAAACCTACCGCACTATCATATGAACCCAGATGAGCACGCCGAGCTCAAGCGACAGGTTGATGAGCTTCTCCGGAAGCAATTCATTCGGGAGAGCCTCAGTCCCTGTGTCGTTCCCGCCCTTCTTACCCCTAAGAAGGATGGTAGCTGGCGCATGTGCATCGATAGCCGTGTCATCAATAAGATTACGGTGAAGTACAGGTTCCCCATTCCTCGCCTTGACGATTTATTAGATACCATGTCAGGGGCCCAACTCTTTTCCAAGATCGATCTACGGAGTGGGTACCACCAGATTCGGGTACGAGAAGGTGTTGAATGGAAAACAGCCTTTAAGACTAAAGATGGCCTGTATGAGTGGCTGGTCATGCCGTTTGGGCTGTCCAACGCCCCGAGCACGTTCATGAGAATCATGACACAGATATTACGGCCCTACATGGGCAAGTTCCTAGTTGTGTATTTTGATGATATTCTGATTTACAGTCAGACCCATGACGACCACCTAGCGCACTTGAGACTTCTTTTCGAGACCCTTCGTAGTGAGAAGCTATTCGTGAATCTAAAGAAGTGTTCGTTCTATGCCGAGTCGGTTCAGTTCTTGGGATTTATCGTTTCTTCCACAGGAGTGTCAGTCGATCCTGAGAAGGTTAAGTCCATCCGCGAGTGGCCCTTGCTTACGACCATTCACGAGGCCCGCAGCTTCCATGGTCTAGCTACTTTCTATAGGCGGTTCGTTCGAGGATTTAGCTCGATTATGACCCCGTTCACTAGCTGTTTGAAGAAGGGCGAGTTTCAATGGACCCCCGCGGCCACTCGAGCGTTTGAGGAGATTAAGGAGAAGTTGACCACGACACCCGTATTACGACTCCCTGATTTTGGCAAGGCTTTTGAAGTTGCGTGTGATGCCTTGGGAGTAGGGATCGGTGGTGTGCTGCGCTAGGAGGGACACCCGGTCTCCTATTTCAGCGAGAAGTTAAATGAAGCCAAGCAAAAATACTCCAATTATGATAGGGAGTTTTATGCAATCGTTCAATCATTACGATACTGGAGACACTACCTCCTTCCCCGAGAGTTTGTTCTCTATTCGGACCACCAAGCGCTTAGGTACTTAGATTCCCAGAAGAAGTTGGGGCATAGACATGCGAAGTGGGTTGAGTACCTTCAGGATTTCTACTATGTTCTCAAACATCGCGCTGGTGTTGAGAACAAACCCGCTGATGCGTTGAGTCGACGGGTCACCCTTCTGCAGACCCTGAGAGCCCACATGGACGGACTTGAGCAGATTATTGCTGATTACCCAGGTTGTCCGGACTTCGATGAGATATATGCAACTTTATCCCGAGATCCACCTGTGCCTGTCGACGGCTTCCAGATTTGGGAAGGTTACCTTTATCGGGGCTCCCACATGTGCGTCCCCAGCACATCATACAACGACTATCTCATTTGGGAGCTTCATGCGGGCGGAGCCGCCAGGCATTTTGGCAGAGATAAGTCCATAGCTATCGTCGAGGATAGATTTTATTGGCCGGGCCTGAAGAGGGATGTGACCAGAGTTGTCCGGCATTGTCGTACGTGTCAGACTGCGAAGGGGGCTAAACAAAATACAGGATTATATACACCCTTACCAGTCCCACTTAGGCCCTGAGAGGATATTAGTATGGACTTTGTACTTGGACTGTCGCGCACGGTTCGAAAACACGACTCCATCTTTGTCGTCGTTGATCGTTTTTCCAAGATGACACTTCATAGCCTGCTCTAGGACTGCTAACGCATCACGCGTTGCATCCATTTTCATTCGGGACGTCTTTAGGTTACATGGCCTACCGAAGTCCATAGTCTCCGACAGGGATGTTAGATTCGTGAGTTACTTTTGGAAGACCCTATGGTACAAAACAGGCACTACCCTGAAGTTTTCATCTGCATATCATCCTCAGACAGACGGGCAGACTGAGGTTGTGAAACGCAGTCTAGGGAATTTGCTTAGATGTCTTGTTGGCGAGAATGTGGCGAGTTGGGACTCCGTCCTTCTAGTCACGAAATTCGCCTACAATAGTTCGGTCAATAGGTCCACCGGGTTGAGCCCATTTCATATAGTATTAGGGTATGAACCCAAGAAGCCCATCGACCTCGTTCCTTGTCCATTAGAGTCCCGTCCAAGTGAGTCCGCCGAGTCATTTGCATGTCATTTGCATGATTTACATGAGTCAGTCCGTCGGCAAATTATTTCAAGTAATGAAAACTATAAGACCCGTGCAGATTTAAACAGGCGAGAACAGGTTTTCAACGAAGGCTAGCAGGTAATGGTCCGAATCCAGGCGGAGAGGCTCCCACCGGTGCCTGCCAAGAAATTAAGCGCTAAACGAATGAGTCCCTACTTGATCGTTAAGCGGATCGGGACAAATGCCTACGAGCTGAATATTCCCGCGAGTATGGGCATCCATCCGGTGTTCAACGTTGAGGACTTGACTCCGTATTACGAACCTCGCGAATATTTGGACCCGAGTCGGGATGATCACCACCACTCCACCACCTCACCTGCCACAGCTTCCTCCCTCTCACCTCTGCCACTTGTCCTGTCCCCTGCTGTACACACCCCTGGGAGTCCTTCACCTATGGTGACACCGCCCGCACCCCTGATCGCTCCGGGATCCACCTCACGAGAGCAGTATACTGAGAGTATTACAGATATCGTTGCCCATGAGTACGTCCCTACCACCACTGGATTCTCATGCCGCTACCTGGTTCGTTGGAGAGGTCGCTCCGCCTCTGATGATACGTGGATTCTACCTACTGAGCTGGATCGACTCGCCCCTGGGCTTCGACGACAGTATGATCATCTTCATTCATCAGAGATGAATTCTTTTCAGTCGGGGGGAGTTGATGGAGGACCATCGGTGGCCCATGACAAGGCGTGGCCCACTTTCGTCTATTCTCGCCGGAAGACTTGATCGGAGGGACGATCCGATCCCGCGGATGCGTCTGGATGCGCGCCGCGAATCTTTTTAATATATGACTTTGTTATTTTCGGTTCTTTTTGCTTTTATTTGGCACGTGGACGCTTCGGCCAATCATAGTCGTCGATCCCGGGTTGCCCTAATGTTTAGAATATTATAAATATGAGTGTTAGAGGCTTGGAGAGGCATTGCTGGTTTTGGAGAAAGTTATTCCCGGAACTCTGCGATCAAGCCACGGTGCCGACGCCGTGGAGCCCTAGGTGTTGACTCCTAGCGGTGGAACTTCGCCCCCGAGGTAAACCCTACCCCCTCCATCATTTTCCCTCTCAATCCCCCCTTTCCGGCCACCGTACACTGCTCATTCAGCCCCCAAACCCCCGGCCTGATGCCTCCATACAGCCGGCCCCCTCTTCCTTGCAAAACCCGCTGCCCCGCTCCTTTCCCCAAGCCGCTACAGGTCATCGCCCCTTTCCCGAGCCCCAACTCCAGCCGCCGGCCTCCAGCCCCCCTACCGCCCCTTCCCTACTCCAAACCGACCCTCTCAAGGGCCTCTCTTGCCCTAGCCGCCCCCTCCTTCCTTTTCCCCTTCGTGGATCCACCCCTACCCGCTCCGAAAACCCTAGATCTACTTAGATCTAGCGATACCATCCACCGATCTACCCCCCCCCCCCCCCCACTACTTACATATTACCTCCCCGTAGCTCGGATCCGTCATCAAGTTACCGGATCTATCCACTTTCAGCCCATCGCAACCCTTCTCCACCGCAGACATCCACCGTTCCGACACGTTAACCGGATCTGCCTTCAAAACCGCCAGATCTTTCCCGCCTCGGACATTCCTTTGTTTGTGAGTTATTTGTTGTATGGACTTCTAGTTTTCAGTGCTTGGATATTGCTTGGACTCTTCATATTTGCTTAAATATTTATTTGTGAAATTTTGCCCCGTAACGAATTTTGATTGCAGGAAAGAACCATTTGTGATGCGCTTAATTTGGCCATCCGTTTGGAGGAAAGCCTTGCTTGAACGCCCTAATAGAAATTGTTTCTGCCAATATTATTTCTTGCATGGTTGTGAATCTCATTTGAAATAATTGCCGATCGTATTTTGTGCATTTACATATAGCACCCACGTGTTCACTCACTCGAGTTAGCATAGATTGCATGGTACACATCCTACCCTACATCAAATATGATCTGAAGCTACTCGACTCCCTCGATTGGAGAAGTCTCCCGAAGGAAACAAATAGCAATTTGATATTGGGCTAATGAAGATGCAAATTTTTGGGTTTTTTTTGTTTCGTTTATCTTTTAGTCACGCAAGCACAACATAGATAGTAAGTTGAATTACACAAAATAATTGGATTCTTGAATATTTCTTAGGTTTTTCTTAACAGAATTGAACGACTTTCATATCGGTGCTTTTCAAGGTTCTATCGTTAATCTTGAAGGTGATTGTGTTTTTGGCATTTGAATCCTACAATCAACAGTTGTCTTTGTACAAATAGAAAATGATTGTGTACACCATATTCTTCACACAAATCAAGGCTGTATATCTATGAGGTTTATATTGTCTGCTGAGATCAGTGTCGTCTTCTATAGCATTAAATGTTTACTTTTGGTGCATCCAACCTATCAGGGTTGAGTCAGACTTGAGGTGCTGACTTGCGGGATTCATGGCTTCTTGTAGTGGTGGTTTTAAGCAGTCGTGCTTGTTGAGTAGACTACCTTGGCTTCAACTTCATTTGAGGCGACTTGCCGACTTCCTATATCGCTGAGTATAATTCACTCGTGCTTGAATGTTATTCCTTTCTATCTTTCGCGCCTCCTTATTACAAGATGAGCAAGTAGATAGAATCTGTGTACCCGTGTGACTAGAAGTGCCAACTTGTATGCCGATTTGATCTCTTGGTCAATGAAATCATTTACCATAAAATAATTGGATTAAATGCCCATCATCAGGTCGGACGGTCACTTAATTGAAATACATTGATTACGTATATTAGGAAAATACGTCTATTAGGAAAATACCGAACTAGTTTAGTGCATTTGAAAACATTATTGCTCCGTTTGGCCTGATGTTTTTGCTCCGGTGAGTTTGGACAAAAACGCCACCATCATAGAATGTATGTTTGACATGACAACGGTTATGACAGTCTCCCAGAAAAGAAAACTAGTTTTGAACATAAAAGTGAATTAAGTTCCTTAGGTGAGTCATCCGTTCACGAATGACGATTCATAACCACTGCGTTCACGACCGCCACCGCATTCACGACCGCCACCGCGTTCTTGACCGCCACCGCGTTCCTGACCGCCACTGCGGTGCCTAACGAAGCCTATATGACTTTTTCATTTGGAACTTCCAGTTTGTATGAGCTTTGTTGGACAAGGCTCATGTTTAGGCCCATGTATATGCCTATTTAGTGTAGATTCTTTTAGTCTCACACCATGTAAATGGGATTCATCTCTCTCTTCTCCTTATATATATGTACTCATACATTGTTTTTATACATTAAAAAATGGATACACAAGATTTCATCATTTTCTCTACATGGTATTAGAACAACCGGTCCCCCTTGGGCGGTCTCTGATTTTTTAATTCCCCTTGGGCGGTCTCTTCCTTCCTTCCTGCAAACTCGGCGAGCTCCCTCTTTGGTGGATAGTAATTGAGTAACCGCATGACACTCCTTGCGGTTTAGTGTCCGCACCTTTCTGCGGTCACTGCTGCTTCTCTCGTGCGGTTTACTCCTAACCGCAAGTTTCTCTGTTGCTGCTTCTCGTGGAACCACCCTTCTCCCCTCCTCCTCTTCTCCTTTTATAATCTCTCTGGTCTGCTCCGTGGGTCCCACCTCCTCTCTTACCTCGCGGCCTTCTCCTCTAGTCGCTGCGGACCCTCCGACCTCCCCGCGACCTGCTTCTCGTGCGAATTTGAGCCACTCCGGCCTCTTTCTTGTTCGTGCGGGTTGCTTGTCGCGCTGTCTGCTCGTGCCGACTTAATCTTGTCGCACGCCCTGTCGCGTGTTTGCTTCTTCTCGACGTGTTCGCACTGTTTATCTTATCACGCGGTTTTCTAGTGTTCGTTGCGGACTCCCGTGCTCCTGCTGACTTCCTTAGCCGTCGTGGTCTTCTCTTTTACTGCGTGGTCTTCTCCTGCAACCGCGCGGTCTAGTTGGATTGTGTTCGACCGGTTTTCCTCATCCGCGGTTTGTTTCTCTTGCCGCGGTCTCCTCTTTCCGGCTTTACAACAACCTTCCCTTCTTGCCGCGGTCAACTCTGCCGAGCTCTCTGCTTGTCCATTGCTTGTCGGCGACTGTGCATTGCCTCTAGCCGCTGTCCGCTGTATATGCTCTAACTGCTTCCTCTAGCTGCCAGACCGTCTCTCTATGGGCTTCTCGATTGATTCTATCGAGCACCCTACTTCCTCTCCTGCAGCCCGCCTAGTTTCTACTGCTGAACAGCGTGATGAGTTGAGCATCACCACAATCTCCCTTACCGGGAAGAAGAATTTTGTTGAATGAGTGCACTCTGTACGTTGAGTACTTCAGTCCAAGGGACTTCTGCATCATCTTTCTCGGGATCCTCCTTCAGCACCTATTGACGACTGACTGCGTAACGACGGCCGTGTTCAGACCTGGCTTCTCAACTCCCTTGATGACGAACCTTACCGTATGGTCATGTATCACGAGATGGCCAATGCAATGTGGGATGAGCTTCATTCCCTTTACTCCGACAAGGACAGTCTTCAACACCTATATAACATCATCACAGATCCTTAGACTCTTGACACCGACGGTGCTGCCGACTTAACCTCATTTGTCGCTCAGGCCAAGACTCTGGTTGAAGCCTGGATCCAACATCTGCCTCCCTCTATGGATCTTGCTGCCCAACACGCTCAAAAGGAAGCAGTCGGTATTGTCATGATAATGGCGCGTGTCCCGCCCCATCTTCAGAGTGTTTGGGCTTAGTTCCTATCGTCTGCTGCGACTCCCTCATTCTCTGATGTGTGCTCCATGCTGCTGAGGGTTTCACCACCTCCTAACACTGCTGGCCCTCCCTCACCGACCCTTCTCTAGCACTCTTCTGTGCCTTTACTACCTCTCCCCCTGCTCGTGGAGGACGTTTCGGCTCTCGGGGAAGGGGCCGAGGTGGGCGGCCGCGACCCAAGTGTACTTTCTGCGGTAAGGATGGACATCTTGACGCGACCTGTTACCACAAACATGGTCTTCATCCTCGTCTGACTGCTTCTGTTGGTGCTCACAGTCCCTCTGCCACTCGTGCTGATATTGAAGAAGTCCTTCTCCAGCTCCAACAACTTCACGGGATGCTTATCCACCCGCCTGCCTCCGTTGCCTCCATCTCCAATGAAGTTATCGCTTGTCTCTCCAATAGTCCGCGCTGGATAGTGGATTCAGATGCTACTCACCATATCACCTTGCTGAAGCCCCATCAATACTTGACTTCTCCACATCCGAAGTGTATCACAATAGTCAATGACGACACCGTCCCTGTCTCCGGCTCTGCTGATATCCCTCTCACTTCCTATATTTCTCTCCGTTTGGCTCTTTATGTCCCGGGCTCCCTGTTTAATTTACTATCTGTTAGTCGTCTCACTGCCGATTTGAATTGCTCTGTCACATTCACCTCTTCTTCTTTTCTAATGCAGGATCGACGAACGCAGAGTATCATTGGTAAAGGACGGCTGCAAAACGGGCTCTACCTTCTTGACGATTCTCCTACCATCCTCTCCTCCGTCTCCTCTGTTGATTGGCATTGGCATCTCGGGCATGCTCCTCTTCCGGTCCTCAAGAAGGCTCTTCATGATATTTCTCTTCCAGCTTTTACGTGTGATTCATATATCTTGAAAAAACATTATCGTTCTTCTTTTCCTTCTCATTGTACTCGGAGCTCTGCTCCTTTTGTTCTAGTATATTATGATGTTTGGGGCTCATACAAAATCACTAGTATATCTGGGCATCGTTATTTTATTACCTTTATTGATGATTATTCTCGCACGACTTGGTTGCACTTACTTCATGATCGCTCTGAGTTTTCCCGTGTGTTTCAGGCTTTCGTTCTTGAAATTCACACAGTTTTCTGACAAAATTAAAATTCTCCGGACGGATAATGCTTACAAATGCACTAGTCATGAATTTGATAATCTTTGCTCTGAATTTGGAATTATTCACCAGACGTCGTGTGTCTATACCCCCCAAACAAAACGGAGTGGCTGAACGTAAAAATCGACATCTTATTGTTGTTGCTCGCTCCCTCATGATTCAAATGCAGGTACCCAAGACTTATTGGAACTTTGCGCTTTCGACGACATGTTATCTCATTAACCGTCTCCCTTTCTCCGTTCTTCGAAACGCTTCTCTGTTTAGTCTCCTCTTCCCCTCGACTCCGCCATTCTCTCTCACGCCTCGCATCTTCGGGTGTACCTGCTATGTTCACCTATTTGGTCCGACCACGGACAAGTTGGATCCTCGGGCGGCCAAACACATGTTCGTCGGTTATTCCCGAACTCAGAAAGGATATGTTTGCAACTCTCCTACCACACGCAAGGTGACCGTTTCCGCTGATGTTACCTTTTCGGAAGATCAGCCATTCTTCTTTGCTCTGAACCCACCTCTACCATCACAATCCTTACCAAGACCTGCCATCCCAGTTACCTCTCCTCCTCCACCACTCCTCCCTGACCCGACTCCCGTTCTTCATATGCCACCTGTAATCCGTGTCCACACTCGTCACCCTCCTCGCTCTGTCATCTCGATGCAGTCGGCTTCGACCTCTGACACTCTGCGACCTGCTAATCTGACACCGACCTCCACCGTTCATCCCATGACGAACTATGTATCTCTACATCGCCTGTCCCCGACACTTCACACCTTTGCTACTTCATTATCCTCTATTTCTTTCCCTAACTTTGTGCATGAGGCTCTCCAACATCGAGGCTGGCGGGCAGCCATGGACGAAGAAATGACAGTCCTCTGGGCTAACCAGACATGAGACCTGGTTCCTCTCCCTCCTGGCCAGACTACTGTTGGTTGTAAATGAGTCTTCGCCATCAAGTATGCTCCTGATGAGACAATTGACCGTCTTAAGGCCCGACTGGTGGCTCGTGGCTTTACTCAACAAACTGGTCTTGATTATGAGGAAACATTCTCTCCAGTAGCCAAGCTCAACATGGTTCGTGTCCTTCTCTCAGTGGTTGTGCATTGCCAATGACCCTTACATCAACTAGATATCAAGAATGCTTTTTTAAATGGTGATTTACGAGAAACAATATACATGCAGCAACCTCCGGGGTTTGAGACCACGAGGGAGTTCCGAGTCTGTCACCTCAAGAAGTTCATTTATGGTCTCAAACAATTCCCACGGGCTTGGTTTGATTGATAAGTTCAGTAAGGTTGTGCGAGAAATTGGTTTTACTCGGAGCTCAGTAGTTTTCTTTCTGTTTGCTCGATATCACAAAACAGACACCGTTCTCCTTTTGGTTTATGGCGATGACATCCTAATCACAAGTGATGACTCAAAGGGAATACAAATGATCAAACAACACTTGAGCTCTGTTTTTCAAACAAATGATCTGGGGAACCTTTGATACTTCCTCGACATTGAGATTGCAAGACGTCCTGATGGCCTTGTCCCATCTCAGCGGAAGTACCGCCTCGACCTCCTTCAGGATGCCGACTATTCTGGATGCAAGCTGACCAATACTCCTATCGATGTCAATCATAGGCTTTGTACACATGCCTCAGATACAAATCTACTTCTTTCGAATCTAGAATACTATCGACGTCTCGTTGGAAAACTAATTTACCTAACAGTCACGAGACCAAACATATCCTTTGTTGTTGGGGTTGTCAGTCTGTTTATGCATTCTCCTCGGACATCTCATTTATAGGCCGTCGAACGCATCCTGAGATATCTAAAAGCCTCCCTAGTCAATGGCTGGTATACAAAACCTCTTCTTCTACTCCAACATTGGTTGCATATTTAGATGCAAATTATGCTGGTTCCCTGGATGATGAGCAGTCTACCAGCGAATTTTGTACCTACTTCGGAGGGCACCTTGTTCCCTGGAGCAGTAAGAAACAAGTTGTGGTTGTTCGATCTTCAGCTGAAGTTGAATACCGTTCGATGACGTCTGTTGTATCCAAACTTACATGGCTTGAAAGTCTCCTCGTTGATCTAGGAGTGAAACTTCCCTCACCAGCCACTTACAATGTCACAGTCAAAATGCTATACACAACTCAGAATTCGGTCTTCCCCGAATGAACGAAACACATTGAAGTTGATTGTCATTTCATTCGGGAGAATGGTCAAATGAAGTTGAAATTGAAGCATGTTCCGGGGACTGATCAAGTTGTTGATCTTCTCACTAAGGTCCTACCGAGTACCCTATTTTATCAGTTCTTGTCCAAGCTGGGTGCCTACGACTTGTACGCTCTAGCTTGCGGGGGAGTGTTAGAAAAGGCCCATGTTTAGGCCCATGTTTTGGCCTATTTAGTGTAGATTCTACCATACATTGTTTTTATACATTGAAGAAGGATATAAAAAATTTCAGCATTTTCTCTACAAGCTTTAAGACTAGTTAGCAATTATTTCATCATGCTCAAATATACTGGATTAGTGAATGGTTAAACACTTAGCAAACTATTAGGCACCGATGAAGATTTAATTTCATTTAATCTTCTTATGACCATCCAATATTTATTCTCGTCCTTTTTTCAGCAAACTCACCAAAGACTTCCCTAACAGACCCTCCTTTCAAAGAAAAAAGTTATGGTTACTCTTCACTTGGCTTAACAATAACGTCCCGATTACTCTTCCACATGAAACAATAACATTAAGGTGCTACCAGCTCCCAAATCATAAGCCTTGGACTTATGGTCGGGCAGATTTTCGGAGAAGGGAAAAGCTGGTGTCTTTAACAGTTTTTGAAGGATTTTCACTTAATAGTAGAGCCACATTTAGTTCAAAGGAGTACTCAAAAACCACTCTTTTTGTTCTACTCGTCACATTTTTCTGTGATGCGCTTTTGATGTGTAGTTATGGGATCTCGAAGAGCTTTTGAATGGCCCGCAACATGAGCTAAACATTCGGCAAGCTGAAGCTGTTAGTGATGATAGCGACGATAGTGATGACATGGACATGGATCTTATTTCTCCGCCGCCTACGAAGAGTATGTCAAACTGCCACCTTTTTTGAGTTACAGACAGGTTTCTTTTTTAATATTTAGTGCTAGCATTTATTTTGGCAGTTTAGCATTACCTGGTATATACCAGATTTGATTAACATTTTATGTAATATAAATTGTTATCTGAAAATAAGTAATTTAATGAATTCTCATTTTATTAATAGTATGTGTTTTAGATTATTAATTTTGAAAAATAATGCTATATCCCCAACAAAAATTCTACAAAAATTGTGTTTTTATTCTTCCTTGTACCTAAGTTTATGTCACTCAATTATGAAAAAATGAGATTCACAGCTGCAAAAGCTTAGGGCACAAAAGTCATATAATTACTATAATTTTTTCTTGGATCACAGCTTTTTTCATTTTCCCAAAGCAAAATCGCATTACTGTCGAAAATGAAGAGAAAATACATGCATGTCTGTCATGATCTTACGATCAATCTTCGGTCGAATGCGACTGTTTACGGCCATTTAAAGTGATGAAAAATTACCGTAAATGACCAGATTTCGTCAAAAAATGTTTGTAAAATATCTATTTGATGCCCCAAGCCACAGGCCCAATAATCTCTAGCCGCATTAGAGCGAGTGTGCTGCGATCTCTTCTTACATCTCATGCCTCGCGTTTTTGGTCATCTGTAAACGAATCTAACGAGGATCAGAGCCGTTCATTTTGGCATTGCTTAGCGAAATTGAAGAATGAAGCTGCAAATCACCATCATCTTTTGATTTGAATCTGAATTATTTTTCTCATTATTGTTCTCCTTATTTGACAGGCTCCAGTAGAAAGGAACCCAGGGAACAGACTCCCAACTCTTCAACTGCAAATTTCTTCGCAGACCTGTAGCCGAGTAATTCATGTGCCATTAAATCTTAAAAATTACAATTTTTTATGAAAATGCAAGAAGTTTATATTATGAAAATTGTCATTGCTACTATTTTAAATTATATAAAGCAATTTTGCAGCTCTGCTGTTTGACTTCAATTTCTGCCCTTCACCAGCTTGATATGATGCATAGTTTATATTATGTGAATTCCAAAAAGCCCTCAAATGTACATACATGTGTGCATTAAAAATCGAAAACCGACTAAATTGCCTCAAATTGTTTAAGCCGAACCGTTTTTACACTGAATGGTTTGGTTTCGTTTTTTCGCTCTAAAAAATTGAACCACACTAATTAATAATATGCAAAAATATTATCAAGAGTGATCATTCAACTATTGTTATTAACTAAATAAGGCATGCACGTTATATTAATAAAATGATGCTTTAATAGTTATTTTATTCATCAAGAAGTAAATCTTGTATTGAGTTTGATTTTTGTATATTCATTACTTGGTTTTGCAATAAAAATTGGGCGCTGTTACGTGCACATCATTTTTGGTTATGTGCACACCAAACTCTTAAAATAAAGGGCGATGTTATGTGCACATCACTTTTGACTATGTGCACATCAAATTCTTCAAATAAACAATACCACTACTTTTTTCCCAATCACACTCATATTAAATCTAAGCGCACGCCCGCTTATATTTTCTTTCGAAAGTTGAAACTCTACCCTCGCCCCAGCTTCAGCCTCGATTCACATGACATACAAGTAGAGTTGAATGCGATACTCTAAAAAACAATACATCATTGGTTATTTAAAAAAAATGAATTGAAAAGAAAACTACGAGAGCTATTGGATCATACATCAACTCAAGTTGTAAAACTTTTGTTTTCGGGTCGCTTAAAAGGGAGATCAAAAGGAAGCTTGAACAAGCAAAATGACCGTGCAGATATTAATATTCAATTTTAAGTAACTTGCAAATATTTTATTTATTTAAGACAACTAATATTCATATCTTTTTGTTCGTGCATGTCTATATGAACTTAAAAATGGACCGTGCAAATTTTTAGTTTTATCTGTGGAAATGATTTGAAAATTTTGTATTTTATTTTGTTGGTTTGAATTTTAAAAGGGAAGAAATCTTTTATATTTGAAGTAAAAAAACTCAAACTTTATTTTAGTGTTTATTTAACAATTTGGCATGCAAATAAAATTTATGATATTTACTTAACATTTTCGCCTGCAAATAAAATTAATGGTGTGCATGTAACCAAAAATGATATGCACATAACAACACCCTAAAAATATTCAACTACATATTTTTCATGCAACATAAAGTATTAATTGCAATATATCTTATACAAAGAAATTTTAATAATATATATTTTAAGCACATTATGCTTAATTTTTTTTGAGCTTTTAAATATCAAAGATAAACACAAAATACTGAACGAGTAGATCCACCCAAACCAAATCGTCTACACCTTTAAATACACATATTCGGTGCATTATATTTGTAGATCAATTTAATATTCACATGCCTAAAATAAAAAAAAAATCACTCATGAATTATAATGAGCTCCATGCTCTCATTTCTGATTAATTGATGTATAATAAAATTATATTTATAATAAAATTTTACTTTTTATGTGTATCTTGATTTAAATTTTAAATACAATTTATTGAAAATTAAATCAGCTGATTTTTTTTGTATTAAAAAACGAAATTGTAATATTCATAGAATTCAAAGAATGGCAAGAAAAATAAATAATTTTTAATAAGATAATGCTGAAAGTGAAGAGGAAAGAGATAATAGCCGGAGCTGCTAATCTGGCTGATAACGGTCATATTTTGTTGTCAATTTAACGATATTCGTCCCTTGAAATGGGAAGGAGACGTGGATGGCCGGAACTGTTCATTCGGACACTATCTTATGGTGATGGTCAGGAGTAGGGGCGGATTCAGAGGGGATCAAAGGGACATTTGCACCCTCATTTTTTCGATTTGTTATAAACAGATCAAAATTTGGTTATTCATAAATCAAATTTAGTTATTCGCAGACTAAATGTTGAATTTGTTGAAGTGAAAGTGACGGTCTGATCGGACAGACCGCGCGGTTAGCAGTTGGCGGACTAGCCAGTTCGGCTAGTGCTCTACGGTCTGTCTCAGCAAGTTCCTAGGTTTGTAACCGGGCGGTTAAGGTTGTTTAACCACAGGTGTGGCAGACTCATCCGGAGTACGCCGAGACCGGCATGGTTCTGTGCTTGCGGACTCATCAGGAGTTCGTCGAGACCGGCATGGTTCTATGCTTGTCTGGTGTTGGTCTTGTTCTTTGGCGGCTCGTTCTGTTTTGGAGACCAGCGCGTTCTGGTTATGGGAACCGCGGTGTCCGTTGTTATGGCGGGTTGTCTGGCTGGTGTTGAGCTTGCGGATTGCGGAGTCCGCCTGTGTTGAGTCTGCCTGTGTTATCGCGGATTGTGGAGTCCGCCTGGTGTTGTGCTCGCGGATTGCGAAGTCCGCCTGTATTGTGTCTGCGCCAGGTTCAGCCAGAGACCGCTGAATATTTGGACTTTGTCACGGTAATGTGTCAAGTCTGGTTGTTACCTAGTTCGGCGAGTCCGCATGTTTTGCGCGGACTGGATAGCGGCGACTTGCAGATTATCTTGCGCGGACTGTCTTTGTGTCCGCACTCTTGTGCGATCTGGTGCGGCTAGCCGCATGCTGATGAGCAGTTACCCTATCGCATGGACGGTGACTTGACTCCCTTCGCTTGCCTATAAATAGAGGACCCAGGCTTGTCATTTACAACGTGAACAATAAGCTTTGAAGTTTGAGTTAAAACTCGCGGTCTGGTTTTCTTAACCACACAACTTAGAGAAAGTAAGCGGTTTTGCTGTATTGCAGATTGTGCGGCTATCACTAAGCGACCAGAGACTTGGTTACGACATCAGTCAAGGTTCAGCGCGGCTTAGCGAATAACAATTTGTGGGTTGCAGCAAGTCGCGACTTGCGATCAAACGGTTCTCTTGGGCAGAGTTCTTCCAGTTCAATAAGTCAGTCCGCCTCTGGCGGTTTGACTCTGTTCAGTTCAATAGCAACTCTATTCGCGGTTCTGGAAGCTAGGCGATCTTGTGGTCGGGCGGCTTGCAGGTGCAGACATTTCTTCAGCATTCAATAACAGGGAGTCCGCGCGGTTAAGTTGCAATTTGGCGACTTGGCAGCTTCAGCGGACAACTTTTGCGGATATGCGGTTTTGGTGGTTATTGTTATCAGTCCCCCCGGTTTACTCTTGCTTGTATGTTTTTTGTTTCCATCCGGTGTATTGACGAATCATGTCTCGCAATGTATACCTCATGTTGAGAAAAGATTGATAATACAAGTTTCTCTTTCCTTCTGTTGTGCTGGTTTATTTGAGTTTGGTATGGTTGAGTGTTCCTCTTATCTTTCCCGCTTCTAGAAAATATTTTAACCAAATTTTCCAATTTGCAGACTAATTTCACCTAAGTGCACCACCAAAATTAAATTTCAACTTGTGGCCTGCCTACTCACCCTCACACAATGTGATATTTTATGTACTATTGTGTTTAGAAATTCTTTTTGTGCACCCCAATTTATAGTTTTCTTGATCCGCCATTGGTCGGAAGTGGAGCTGTAATATTTGTCCATTAACCTCCACCTCCTCACCGGAGAAAGATGACGAGAACACCGGCGACATGCAACAAGAACCCCACCATCGAGTGAGAGGACACGGTAGAAAGGAACACAAAAGAACTTCGGGTGGGGACCATGCCACACATTGTGCGGGATGAGTTAGGCCAGTCTTGATCACACGATGGGCGCTTGCTTACTAACAGTGTGCCCTTCTAGTACTGTCCAAGGTCAATTCTAACATGCTTCCTATGATACGCTACACTTAGGAATGATCGTGCATTCTCAAATGCGACAAGCTCAACTTATCGTGCGTGCCCGCGCAATGATCCACCCACCGCCTTGTATGGCCGGTCTAGCCAACATACTCAAGAAAGAAATTAGAATTAAACAACGCACGACAAGGTTAGCCAAAGACGGAGGTCATGAAGAGAGGCACGTGTTGTGTGACAATGCAACTCCCCCCTTTTGAGCAAATTCTGTCGTATCCAATATCACGATGACTCAAGATCTCCCACATCGAAACATTTGATGGGACAAGCGACCCCTTCGAACACATTAGCCATTTCCTCGTGAAGATGGAGATGTTGGGAGCATTGGACCAGCTCAGTTGTAGTGTATTCCCAGCAACACTCAAAGAAGAAACTCTCACTGGGTCATGTTCTTTGCCCAGAGAGGCGATAATTGATTTAGGCTCTGTTTAGGGGACTTATTTTTACCAGTCATACTGTTACGACCGCATAAACCGGACCTTAATTAAGGCCCGGTTCATGCGGTCGTAACCGTTTGACCGGTAAAAATAGGTCCCCCCAAACGGAGCCTTAATGAATTGGCTCGGTGCAGTGACGCACTCCGTGGAATTATGTGCTGATGAGCGTTCTTTAGCAGCACGCACAAGGGCACGCCCTTTGCGTGCTCCCGCGCTCCCATTGTGTGTAGTTTGGTGTAGTTTATAGTGTGCATTATAAAGCTACAAGAGAGCACTCATTGAAGGTTTTTTTTATTGCTCAGATGCTGAAGATACATAAACTTGTACTCTTCACTTGAAATACTGGTTCTTTTGAATGAAAGAGTATGCCTCATTTTATAGATTTTAAAGATGCAAGAAATTTCATCTCTTGATTAATTGACAGACAAATGTAAACACTCGGTTTATGTTCATGGTCTGACCAATTTTGATAGAAAAACAATGCAACTCAAAGAAAGATTTTTCTGTGTTTTTAACAAGTGTTTGCAGAGATTTTTTAACAGGCAAAGAGGAGGACGGACAATAGTGGCAAAGATAAGATAATACTTAATTTTTCCTCATACAAGCACAACGTTTTTCCATTACATATATATAGCAGCTTAGCATTAATTAAACAGGTAACAGAGGTAGTTTGGAATATATCTTTAATGCTAATCAAGTCTTCTATTTCTTCTCATTTCCCAGGCAAGGCAATGTTAGGGCTGCTCTGTTCTTTGTTCTCGGGAATCAAATTGCTGCGCTGTCTTTATTCTCGGGAAGCGACTTGATGTTTCGTCTTCCTTCTCGGGGCTGATTTCCTGGTTTCAACACCCCCTCTAAATCTGCTCCGTCTCTTACTCCAAGCATTCCTCTGAGCTCCAGGAAGCGATTTCTGTGCATCGTTTTCGTAAGTATGTCGGCGATTTGGTCGTGAGAGGGACAAAACTCGAGTTGGATGAGTTTCTTCTCTATCGCTTCTCTGATAAAGTGAAATTTTATCTCTATATGTTTACTCTTTGCATGATATACAAGATTCTTTGCCAGAGCGATGACAGAAGTGTTGTCGCACAGCAGTGTTACTGGTGTCGCTTCTTCTTCGTCGTCGCTCTCTTTGATAAAATCCAATAGTAGTCTCTGTAACCAAATTGCTTCACAGGCCGCTGAGGGAAGCGCCATAAACTCTGCTTCTGTTGTGAAGAGGGCTACAGTCGGCTGTTTTCTGGAACTCCAAGAAATAATGTTGTGTCCAAAGAAGAATGTGAATCCTCCTGTACTCTTACGATCGTCCAGGCAGCCAGCCCAGTCGGAGTCGGCCTAGCCTTTGAGTTCTGGTTTTCCCATGTTTGTGTACATTAGTCCAAGGCTCCTTGTACCCTGCAAATATCTCAAGATCCTTTTTCCTGCAGCATAATGTGTTTTAGAATGGTTACAAGTGAACCTGGAGAGAATGTTAACATCATTCTCAATATCTGGTCTGGTATTTGTGAGGTAGATGAGTGATCCAACTAGAAGGTCTGGGGCCCCTGTTTTAGTCCATACAGAGCTTTGCGTAATTTGTAAACCTTCTCTTCTTCTCCTTTTATTTTAAATCCTGGTGGTTGAGCTACATATATGTCTTCTGTTAGGACCCCATTCAAAAAAGCAGAAATTACATCAAGTTGAATGATTGGGAGGTTGTGATAGGCAGCAATGGCAATAAGAAAATGAATGGTGGTCATCCTGGCCACAGGTGCAAATGTCTCATCATAATCTGATCCTGGCTTTTGTGTAAATCCCTTAGCAACTAACCTTGCCTTGTATCTATGGATGCTCCCATCCTCATTATGTTTTACTTTGAAAACCCATTTCAGGCCTATTGTAGTTTTATTATCTGGCTTGCTAACCAGAGTTCATGTGTTATTCTTCTCAATAGCTAGTAATTCTTCTCTCATTGCTGTGAGTCATACATGTTGTGTTGTTGCCTCCTTATAGTCAACTGGGATTGCAATGAACATTGCTCTTTCAGTAGCTTCATAGATGTCCTGAATTGATTTCATTTTTCTTGGTGTTAATGGTTCTTGCTCTTCCTTTTCTGTTTGAACTTTTGTTGACTGAGATGAATTATCATGAGTTTCCTGGCAGGTATCAGATGAGATGGGTGGTTCGTTTTCCAGTTGAGGTTCAGATGGGATATGAATGGCTTCATTGCAATGGATGGAACAAGGGGGAGTCCCAAGTTCAACCGGCAGTGAGGAAGGTCCAACACCAATAGTAGATTCAGTTGCCCAATTATAGCTCTTCTGTTCATGGAATGTGGCATCTCGAGAAATAATAATGCTCTTGTTGTTGTGGTCATAGAGTCTATATGCTTTACTTTCATTGCTATATCCAGTGAAGACACATTCAATTCCACCTCCTACTAACTTGTCTCTTCCTAGTTTTGTGGTGTGAGCAAAGGCAATACAACCAAATGTCCTTAAATGTGCAACAGATGGCTTATGTTTGAAAATAAGTTCATAGGGGGTTCCATTATCTAATGCCTTGGTTGGGGATCTGTTCAAGATGTGGACATCTGTGGCAGTGGCTTCTCCCCATAAATTATTTGGACAATTGGTATGTTCCATCATTATTCTCGCCATTTCCATCACAGTTCTATTGCGCCTCTCTACTACTCCATTCTGCTGAGGTGTATAAGCAGTAGTGAGTTCTCTTTTAATCCCTTCTTCTCGACAAAAATGGTTGAATTGCTGAGACACAAACTCTCCTCCTTTATCTGTTCTTACTGCTTTTATATTTCTCTCCAACTGTTTTTCTATTTGGCTTTTGAAGTATTTGAAATAGGTGAAGGTTTCAGATTTGTTGGTGAGGTGAAAAATCCACATAAATCGGCTATGATCATCAACAATGAGTAAGTAGTAGAGTTTTCCACCTAGGGAAGGTGTCTTGGCTGGTCCCCAAAGATCTAGATGTAGGAGGTCAAGCGGGGCACTGGTTTTTCTGTAAGCAGAGTGAGGAAAAGGCTGTCGGTGAGATTTGGACTTTGCACAGGAGCTGCAGTCATGTGTGACTGTTTTAAAAACTGGCAGGCCGTCAACTAACTGTTTTCTTTGGATTATACTGATAACAGAAAAATTGAGATGGCCTAGCCTATGATGCCAAAGAAGGTCAGCGAGTGTGGGGGAAGCAGGAGTGCAGGAATATGCAAGCATCCTAGCTGGCTCTAGATGGATGGAAAAAATATTGCTAGCATTCATATGTGCTGAGGCAATGATGGCCCGACTCTTAATCTCCACAATATCACAAGTGTTAAGTTTGAACTCTACCTTAAAGCCTCTTTTGAGTAATTGCCCTACACTTAGGCTCTGTTTGGTTGGGCTGTTGCTGATGGAAAGCTGCTGATGAACTGTTGCTGATAGAAAAAGTGTTGATTCTGGAAAACGGAGTTTTGTTAAAAATTTGTTTGGGTGAAACGGAGTTTACGAAACTGAGTTTTCAAAAAGTTGTTTGGATACAAAACAGAGTTTTGAATTTTTTTTTTCAAATTTAACACAAAATAAAATTTCTTCTATTATTTTTCTTCTATTATTTTGTAATACAGGTTTGAAGGTTGTGTTTCTACTTAAAGATGGTGGAATTCTCCTCCAATCAATGCTATCAAAATTAATTTTAATGAGTTTGTTATAAGATGGCAATTGCACGTATGTGCCTATTATGAGGAAAAACTGAGCAGCGCATATGTATGATAGAACAAAATAGCAATTAAAAAGAACAAAATATGAAAACAGGACAGAGAGAGGAGGAAGAAGAAACAGCCAACCAAACCCAATCATAGCTCCTGTTTATCTTCATCACCTGATGAGGTTAGCCACTCTCGTCATCCTTCTGTTCTTATGAGCTTCACCTTCAACCCATGTCTCATGTACAGGATGGCCTTCCACGACGTTGACGGAGGATGTTGGTTGCCACGAACTTCATTTGAGGGCGCAGAAAAGTGGCAACAAGCTCCATCGACCAAAACAGAGGAAATCGGAGAAGCTACAGTAAGAACAGGGGATGCAGCGGGAACACCTACATGAATAGAGCGGGAACACCTACCAGAAGGAAGTTTCGGCTGCTTCCAAAATTTCTCACTAGAATAGCAGGAATCTTTCCGAACCAACTAGTTCACGGAAGATCCGAATGACGAAATTGAAAAGGAAAATGAACTACTGCATCGTCAACGAGGGAGAAGAAGAACTAGCTTTGTTGTCGGAGTGGAGGAGGGGGGATTCGTTGTTGCGTCTATCGGGGGAGATCGGGAGGCAGAGTTGCGGTTGTACCGGAGAAATAAGCCGCGGTTGGGAGATAGGTCAAAACTGCGGCAATTAATGAACGCAGGTCTTGGAAAAAGCCTTACCAAACGCCACTTAAACGAAAAACTCTGTTTTGGCTCCTCCCCACCGCAGCCCATAAGCCTAACCAAACGCCACCTTAAGAGGTTTTGTGTTAGTGTGGGAACAAAGTGCACGTCTAATATGACTTTGGTTGAACCATCAGGTGCTTTTACTGCCACATTTCCTTTTTCTTCTATGCTTTTTCTGTTTCCATCTCCCAGTGTTACTTCTGATTTTATGGTTTCATCAAGAGTTATAAAATAATTTTGGTTGTTGGCCATGTGATTTGAGCAGCCGCTATCAATAAACCAATCAAATGAGTTTTCTGTCATTGAGGGTGTGTTGCAAGTGAATAATAACTGGTCGGGATTGATTTCAGTAATTTTTGCTTCTTGTTTGGGTTTATGCCAGCATTTTCCTGCAGAGTGGTTGTAACGCCCCGGATTTTTATTACGTACGCATGATGGGCGTTACGTTGGCTTTGACTGTTGTTCGAGCATGGTTTTCCCGCGAGCTTGCGAGTGACTGTTTTGGTTGCCGAGTTGCACGATTCCCCAGCAAACCGTAGTCCAAATGAGGGACTCGGTGAGGCCTCTTAGGGAATGGTTGCACGTTTTCGCGCCCGGGGAATGTTGCTCAAAATAAGTTGCTGGTTCAGGAAACAAAAAAAAGGTAAAAAGTGCTTAAGACAAAAATGGTCTAGGACGTCCCAGGAACATTTTTCACAAAAGGGGAAAATGGTCGTTTTTGTGCGAGACACGCCCCCTGACACGGGCGTGACCCAGGTCGTGACCTGGGCGTGACCTCCTTGACTCGACGATTTTTCTTGCGTCGAGTTGAGCTCGACGAATGGGGTACACGCCCCCTGACACGGGCGTGTCACGGGCCGTGTCCCGCTTCGTCGAGTGTCGAGTGTCGATTGTCGAGTATCGAGCGTCGAGTATCGAGTGTCGAGTCGTCGAGAGAGGGGACACGGCCTGTGACACGGGTGTGTCACAGGGCGTGTCAAGCTGGGTCGAGTGTCGACACTTTCTGTCGACGAGGTGTCGAGACACGGGTTACACGCCCTAGGTCACGGGCGTGACCGACCCGTCACGGGCGTGTACCCCGGCCGTGTACCGTCTGGATAAACGTGGCATTGCCGCCTTTCGGCGCCGCTTATGGTACACGCCCTGTGTCACGGGCGTGACACAAGGCGTGACCGGCCCGAAAATCGACTTTTTCCAGTTTTTTTGTGCCGTTCATTTCCTTGATCCTGCATCGAACGGTTCAGCTCGGTTCTGGAGGAAATAAGTCCGAAACAAAAACCTTTCAGCTTCATCTTCTTCCTCTTCATCTTCATCTTCTTCTTCCTTCTCCTCAAAGGGAAAGCAAAGAGAGAAAGGCTCAAGCAAGGCAAGAAAAGAAAAGCAGCCGTCGCGACATCGTCTCGGTTCAGGCAAGCGGTGTCCTCCACCCTTGCCAATCTTCATTCTTGATATGAATTATGCCAACATAGCTAGTGTTCCTCTTTCACTTTTCTAGCTTTAGTTCTTGTGTTCTTAAATTTCCCTTGTTTGTTCATTATGCCCTTGCTAATGTCCTACGACCTTGCTAATTTTCAAATTATGATCAATCCAAATTATGACCTTGCTAATTTCCTATGCTAAAGTTCCCTATGCTAAAGTCAAATTAGCTAATTCCCTATGTTAAATTCCCTATGCTAAACGACTTTGCTCTCCCATGTTTAGGTTTGTGATTCATGTAATTATCAATTTGCTTATGCTAACTTAATTCATGTAACTAATTTGTTCTATTCATGTACCCTATCAAGAGAGGTGATTTTTCCTTGATTAAAAACATATGATTGTGTTCCAAATATGGGGTCTATGTACTCATGTTAATCAAATCCTATCATGTGATTCTAGTTTGATACTAAGCGTGTGATTCTTTTTATGTGATGAAGTTCATCATACTATGCGTTGGCAATTGGGAGTCATGTGTGAGGACGATGAAAGAAAACGTGTTACCTTGAGTTATGGGGCGTTTTGCGAGGCGAAGTCGTGAAGCATGGCGGGAGCGTTTGTGTGAGAATTTTGCAAGGGGTGGTGTGGTTTCAGCCTGTGGCCACCGGGTTTTGTTTTTGTGGTTAGAGAGACCACTTTGGCCCCGATTTGGGCTGGTTTTGTTTGGTGCGTTCCACTTTAGGGCCGCCACCGATAAGACCCTTGCGAAATTAAACTTAACCGCTGCTTATGCTTCACTTTTCTAGTAGGTTCTTGTTCTATGAATGATGGAATAGACATGTGTTTTGCCTTTTGTTTCTGCGGTTTGAGCAGGACTTGAAGAACTAGTACGCACTTGGTGCGGTTGATCCTTTGGAATGACATTGTTTTTCTACATGTACGCACTTGTTTTGTGCACTCTTTTGACTTAAGCATTGTTATGGGGTCGGTAAGCCCCTTCTTGATCCATTATGAAATTTATACTCTCTTTTGTATGGTTTGGTTGATTGCTGAGGTATTCTTTCTTGAATGCCTCAGGTGCAGGTTGTAGCCGGTTGAGCGGCTAGGTTTGTTGGAGGCGTTTCTTGGGAGCGAACCGAGCATTCAAAGCGAGGTAGTTCTTCTTTTGTTGTACAGACATACATGTGCCCCAATGGGTTCGTGTCAGCTTGTTGGCGCCCATTTGGTGGATTTTCTTTTATGTAAATATGAACTAGACTGCTATTGTAACTCCTTTGGATGGAATGTACTTGCTTTTGGGATGGTTTTCTGGTAGGGTGCAGTAGGTATTTTGAAGCTAAACCAAAACTATTATGGTATCTCATGCATACATGACTTGATAAATTAAGACTTATTTTCAAATAACGTAAACAAAAAGAATTTCTTATAATAATATCACTATAGGCTGCATATAGAAGCTCATTATAAAGAAACCAAGGATTTTTGTCGCGTACCAATGTGTTTTGATACCTAAGGCCGAGGGATACGGCCAGCAAATTAAGACTTATTTTCAAATAACGTAAACAAAAAGAATTTCTTATAATAATATCACTATAGGCTGCATATAGGAGCTCATTATAAAGAAACCAAGGATTTCCGCCGCGTACCAATGTGTTTTGATACCTAAGGCCGAGGGATACGACCAGCAAATGAACTAGTTTTCTTACATCTAACTGTTGAATTTCAATTCATAAAGTAAGCGTCAAGAGTTGCCTGAGCGTGTGCAGTTATCCCCTGCACGACGTGGCATCATAACCCGTAGTTCCTCTTGCTCTGATACGATATGCTCGTTGAGGAAATGCGGGTTGTGACAGTGGTTATGTATTTTGCAGTTTTTACATCTCCAAAAACAGTCCTTAGATTCGTGATTGGTTTTTTTGCAAATAATACACCCTTTATTGCTGGGGTGAACCTTTTCAGGAGCTTGTGTTGAGTTGAGGTTTCTGTTTTGGTCTGACTTGTCATACTTTTTCTTCGCTCCTAGCTGGCTCTGAAGTGTTAACTTGGTGTGGAATGCCTTTTCTAAATGTGTCTCATCGTGGCTAAGGAGGTCTTCATGAGTTTGGATCGAAGCCATTAGATCATTAACGATTAAAGTATCCAAATCGTGAGCCTCCAAGATAGCAGAAACGATGTGTTTATGGGTATAGGGCAGTGATCTTAAGATCTTTTCTACTATTTGTTGTTCTTCTATTATGCCACCAAGAGTTCTAATCTGATTCACTATTGTGATTACTTTGGCAAAAAATGTTTGAACCGTTTCTCCTTCAATCATGCAAACTGTATCAAAACTGCGCCTTAATGAGTAGAGTTTGAGTTTGATTACCTTTCAAGAACCTTTGTACTCAGCTTCTAACCTTTGCCATGCTTCTTGTGCTGTTTTTGAGCCCATTATCATGGGATAGATAGTGGGGGCAATCCCTTGTTGAATGAGGTGAAGAGCCAGGGCATCCTTCTTAAGTTCTTCTTTCTTGTATACTACCTTATCTCCTTCTATTGCTTTGCCATCAGGTTGTGGTCCTTCACATACAATGGTCCAAAGGTCTTGTGATTTTAGTAGCGTCTCCATTTTGTCACTCCAAAAATCATAAAGCTCTCCATTAAAGATTGGAATAGAAGATTGGGCATAATGTGGCGAAAGAAAGGTAGATGATGAAGCCATGGCCGAGAAGGGAAAAAGAACAGATCTCAGGAAAACAAGATGGCTCTGATACCACTGATAGAAAAACAATGCAACTCAAAGAAAGATTTTTCTGTGTTTTTAACAAGTGTTTGCAGAGATTTTTTAACAGGCAAAGAGGAGGACGGACAATAGTGGCAAAGATAAGATAATACTTAATTTTTTCTCATACAAGCACAGCGTTTTTCCATTACATATATATAATAGCTTAGCATTAATTAAACAGGTAACAGAGGTAGTTTGGAATATATCTTTAATGCTAATCAAGTCTTCTATTTATTCTCATTTCCCAGGCAAGGCAATGTTAGAGCTGCTCTGTTCTTTGTTCTCGGGAATCAAATTGCTGCGCTGTCTTTATTCTCGGGAAGCGACTTGATGTTTCGTCTTCCTTCTCGGGGTTGATTTCCTGGTTTCAACAAATTTTACCCTAGGCGGATCGGGACGATCGTCTCATCTAAAAATTCTCAAAACTTGATGAAAATTTCAAAAATATTGTCTTGTCGCTACTAGTTCATTGATAGTAGTTGTTTCTAGATCAGAGTTTCATAACTCTGCAGTCATTAGTAGAGGGATTCATTTAAGTGGAATGACCGCTCTGTACAACCCCGTATTTGTTGAATGGAGCCCCCAAGCAGGGCGTAAGACTTGCTTCACAGTTTTAAACTTTTTGAGGGTTTTTCACTCTTGGAGGCCAATTTAGTGTGAATTTGCGTAATATACTAGTAGGAGGAGGAAAAATTGGCCTAACTTGCTAGTGCTTGCTGTCTCTCAGGAGGGGCGAGTGCGGCGCGAGGCCGACACTCTCCCCGGCCTCCTCTCAGGAGGGGCGAGTGCGGCGCGAGGCCGGCACTCGCCCCGGCATCCTCTCAGGAGGGGCGAGTGCGGCGCGAGGCCGACACTCGCCCCAGCCTCCTCTCAGGAGGGGCGAGTGCGGCGCGAGGCCGACGCCCCGACCTCCTCTCAGGGGGGCGAGTGCGGCGCGAGGCCGACACTCGCCCCGACCTCCTCTAAGAGGGGCGAGTGCGGCGCGAGGCCGACACTCGCCCCGGCCTCCTCCCTTGAGGGTGTCTCCCGACGACACCGTGAAGTTCTCGCCCGGCTTAAGGGTCTCGCCCTGCTCGAGGATCTCGCCCGGTTTGATGGTCTCGCCCGGCTGGAGGATATCGCCCGGCTTGAGGATCTCGCCCGGCATGAGGGTCTGCTATTTTGCCCCTAGTGGACTGCAAATAGCTGTTCAAAACAACGGAATTTGGTTGTTGGCAGACCAGCCCAGTGTATTTTGGTAATTTCAAGAGCAGTGGAGGTTGGCTATTTGCAGGCCTTTCCCAAAAAATTATAAATAGACCATTGATGGTGCCTTGGACTAGATCAGTTTTTCATCACTCATCATCCTCTTCCTTCATCCTCCAAGGCACCTAGCTCAACATTGGGTAGGAAGGGGGAGATCTCAAAGGTCATCCTGGTGTGAGGTGGGACCTGCACGTTTGAGCCGAGAGTCTGTTCCTAGTTTCCTGAGCCTTTGGTCTGTGACATTCGCCTGAGTGCAGTAAGTGTGAGGTCATCCCTTTTTAGGGACCCCGAGTTGCACAGGGATTGATTTCTAGGTTTCAACACGTTCCATCAAAATTCCACCAAAATCTCAATTGAATGACACATCTTTCGGAATTTTTTAAGAGCAACCAAGAGCCCTTTCAAATCAAAGTTTTGCCAAACCATTGAAAAGATATGACCACCTAAAAGTTTGAAATCTTAAAATGATTAATCTGAAGTTTGGAGCTTTTTAGAGGAAAAACAAGAGTAAGAGAAATGGAGGGGTCATTTAAGGCCACAGAGATGGTGTTGAAGTATATTTATTTAAGTGTTAATGAGCTCCTTAACGGGTCGGTTAGGATCCGATAGACATCCAAACCCTTAGTCGGGGATTTTGGGTTTTGCCTAAAAATACCCCTGCTGGGGGCAACGGGGAGGCCATTCCAAACTTGATAGTCACGCGGATGCTTCGAGCGCTCTAACATTCTCGAAGTCTTTCTTTTGTTTGCCCTAGCCCGCTCCGCTCCCATGACCGAGCAGCCGACATTTCTCCCCTTCGCGATTTTTTGCGCATCGTCTTGCCGATCGTGAAGAACAGTGCCCCCGCTGCTTTTCTGCATCGCCGTCGCCGTTCGCGAAGGAGGCGGATCGTGGCCTGTGGAGATCGAAGCCATCGTCACTGCCGATCGTGAGAATTGGAACATGATCTTCCGTTCTCTGTCGAGAGTGCGCCACTCTCGTTCCCGTGAAGACCTAGCTGCCACTCCCGTGCGCATGTTTTGCTCTCGCCGCTCTTGCGGGTTTTTTCTTCGATCAAGAGGAAGACGCCCTCCGCCATCGCCGCTGGAGGAAATCGATCTGCTCTGTTTTTATTCCGCCGATCGCGAAAGAGGAGCCCATGTTCTTGCGAATTTCTCGCCGCTGCTTCCGGTGTTTTGCAGTGCGCCGCTCTAGTCTTCACGATTCCGTTGCTGTTCCACCGAAAAGGAAAATCATTTTCCATCGGATATCCAGAGATCGTGATTGTCTTGCGCCAGTGAAATCCTATACCAGATCTCACCGCTGCTAGGAGCCTGTGGAGATTTGGTTCAGATCTAGTCGTTGCTCTATTGTGGAGGATCGTCCGGAGGTTTCATCGAGATCCTTGTGGAAATTGCTTATCAAATTTCTTGGTATTCGACAATTGTGTTAAGCCGAAGAGGAGCAAGCAATTCTCTTGGATTGGATCCAAAGACGTCATCGTCTCGCTCAGGTGACCTCTCTCCAGTTTTTTCTGCTTGTAATTTAGGTTGCTAGTAGAATTATTCTATGTGGAAAGAGACACAAAATGTCAAAGGAGATCAATCACTTCTCTCTCGTGCCGATGATCAAGTTGGAGAAATTCTCCAACGCCGAGTTCAGTGCCTGGAAGCGCAACACTCAGTTCGACATGAAGTACCGGAACATCTTCTACACAGTGCAGACTGTTTTTGAAGAATTCAAAGGAAGTGAAGATGAAGATCAATGGGTCAACGACGAGGACTTCTGCAGAGACTACATCCTGAATTGCCTCTCCAACAGGCTTGCAGAGAAGTACAACAAGATGCAAAGGGCCAAGGATATCTGGGAAGCCTTAGAGGAGAAATTCAAGGAGGAGGAGAATATGTCCAAGACGCATCTGGTGGACAAGTTTATGGCATTCACCTTCACTGAGGAAAGGGAAATCCTGCCACAGGTTGCTGAGTTTGAAAATTTGGTGGACAAGCTCAACAGTGAGAACATCCCTCTGCCAGATGGATTTGTTGCAGGGGCGATCATTTTCAAATTGCCCTCGGTCTGGTATTCCTTCAAGACTAAGATGTACCGGAAGAAGACGCGGGTGAGTCTTAAAGACCTCAAGCGCTTCATCTACATTAAGGATGAGAACCGGACTAGGCACGCTATAGAGACGATCAACAAGCAGTCATCTACTGCTAACATGATCACGCATCCTAAGCAGAAGCCTAAGCCTGGAAAGACTCGCCCAACGACCAGTGCACCCACAGTTGCTGCCACCAGCAAACAGATAAAGAAGAAATTCAAAGGCAAGTGCTACAACTGTAATAAGTGGGGTCACTGCGCTTCCGAGTGTCGTCAGCCCAAACGGGGCGAATCTAGCACACCAAAGACTGATAATCAAGCCAACATGGTTTATCAGACTGCGCCTACCGACTTTGTTGCCATGGTCAGTAACGGGACGACCAGTTTAGAGTGGTGGCTCAATTCAGGTGCTACCTGCCACGTCTGCCACAATCCAAAGCTTCTGGAGGATGCAAAAGAGGTGGAAGAGACTGTCACTGTTGCAAATGGAGTTGTAGCTGACGTGCTGAAGGTCGGCAATGCTACCCTGACTCTCTCCTCAGGTAAGACTCTAACTTTGAAAAATGTTAAATTTATAACGACATTAGCTGCTAATTTAATTTCGATTAGTCTGTTGTGCGATGCGAGTATGTATTTTAACATTAGTGGTGGTCGGGTAACCCTAATGGTTCACTCATATTACTTTGGTTGTGCCTATGTCGTTAACGAGATGTATAGGTTGAGTCTAGCACACAAGGTAGTAAATCAGGTTAACTCTAATCTGATAGATCCTAAGACTTTACATGCTAGACTAAGATACGTCAATTATAGAAAACTTCTCCTGCTAGCTAGAACTCACAACATACCCATCGACACAAAAATCAAATTTGAAAAATGTGAAATTTGTGCTCAAACTAAGATAACTAGAACACCTTTTAGTCAGGTTTCTAGGAGCACACAATTACTAGAGTTAATACATTCCGATATTTGTGACTACAAAAGTTTTGTCACTCGAGACGGTCAGAAGTATCTAATAACATTTATCGATTACTACTCTAGATTCAGTCACATTTATCTTCTTAAAATCAAAGATGAAGCATTTGAAAAATTCCGTATTTTCAAAAATAGGGTTGAAAATCAACTTGACATGAAAATAAAAAGGCTAAGAAGTGATAGAGGAGGAGAATACGTCTCGGGGGAGTTCATAGACTTTCTTGCCATCAATGGCATAATCCCTGAAACCACCGCTCCATATTCCCCACAATCCAATGACATCGTTGAACGGAAAAATAGAACTTTAACAGAAATGTTGAATTCTATGTTGCTGACTGCTGGTATGCCTGCGGCCTATTGGGGTGAAGCCGTTCTCACGTCAAATCACATTCTTAATAAAGTTCCCCATGCAAAGTTGACTAAGACACCCTACGAGCTTTGGTTTAAGAGGCCTCCTAGATTTGACAATCTTAAGACCTGTGGCTGTATCGCTTATGTTAGGATACCAGACTCTTGAAGAGCAAAAATTGGACCGAGGACAAATACCTGCGTCTACCAAGTGTACAACCCCCTATTCGCGAAGAGTGAGCCCCAAACAAGGTAAGCGCGTTTTTAAGCTTTTTGGAGATTTTGCACTCCCGGTGGCCAATTTTGGCTCTAGCTTGGAAACATACTAGTAGGGGGAGAAAATATTTCTCCCCCCAAGACACTCTGGAGAAGCCGGCCCCAGGCCACCCAAGTCGCCTCAGCCCGGCTCCAGGCCGCCTAAGCCGCCTCAGCCCGGCCCCAGGCCGCCTACGCCGCCTCAGCCCGGCCCCAAGCTGCCTCAGCCCGGCCCCAGGCCGCCCAAGCCGCTTCAGCCCGGCCCCAGGCTGCCTAAGCCGTCTGGCCAAGACCGCAGGCCGCCCAAGCCGCTTCAGCCCGGCCCCAGGCCGCCTAAGCCGTCTGGCCAAGACCGCAGGCCGCCCAAACCATTTGGCCAGGCCGCAGGCCGCCAGCTCGCCAAGCCGCAGGTCGCCCAAGCCAGCTCGCCTTGCCCCATCTCGCCAGACCGCCGCCTCGCCCAGGCCGCCGTCTCGCCAAGTAGGCCAGCTCGCAGGCCGCCCAACTCACCCAGCCAGGCCGCAGCTCGCCTTGCCCCGTCTCGCCAGACCACCGCCTCGCCCACACCGCTGTCTCGCCGAGTAGGCCAGCTCGCAGGCCGCCCAGCTCACCCAGCCAGGCCGCAGCTCGCCTTGCCCCGTCTCGCCAGACCGCCGCCTCGCCCAGGCCGCCGTCTCGCCAAGTAGGCCAGCTCGCAGGCCGCCCAGCTCACAGTACGCCAGCTCGCCCAGCCTTCTCGCCCTTGCCCCCCTGCTTTTACTGTCTTGCCCTCGGGGGGGGGGGGGGGGAGGGGGAATTACCCCTCTGCCCCCGGGCGTGGCTGTTTTCTATTGGCCCAAGGTATTTTGGGCGTAAAGGTATTTTGGTCATTTTACTCCCCAGGGCTTGGAAAAACTATAAATAGACCCCCTTGGGTGCCTTGGAGAGGGACTTCTTTTTAGCTTCCTCCTCCCTTAGCTTCTTCTTGGTAGAGTAGAGAGAGCTCCTCCAAGGCGCCCTAGCTCGAGCATTGGCTAGGGAGGGGAAGTGCTCAGGTAGCCTTTCGGGTGTGAGGTGGGACCTCCGCGCTAGAGCCGAGGGTCTGTTCATAGTCTCCTAAGTCTCCGGTCCGTGACGTTCCTCCGGGTGTAGTATGTGCGAGGTCACCTCTCTCTAGGGACCCCGAACTCCACAAGAGACCAAATTTTTGGTTTCAACACCTAGGATGTGCATACCTACTAATAGTGTAATAGAATCAAGAGACACTGTCTTCTTTGAGGATAAGTTCCTTAAGGACAAGAATCTGACACTGCCAGGTCTGTCAGCCACTAGTACTGAGCCTTTAGTTGAGCCAGGACAACGTAACATGGTTTGATTCTATGAAATCAATGAATCTAATTTTGTGTAAATTAGATAGAGATGCTGTTTTGGGATTCTTTCCTCCCAGTTAGAGTATTAAGTTCACCCGATGTTAGAACTAATCACTTTATTTCTGCAAATGTTTGAATTCATAGAGATTTGTCTCGTGACATTCTTGTTGTAATTGTTTGCAGGAAAAGTGGAGATTGGAGAAGTGACAGTTGATTTTGACTCAGATGATGATGATCTGCTATTCGCCTAGATCAATTATCAGTTTGAGCTTTCCAGTTTCTTGCTTTATTTCATGATTGAAACATTTGGTTTGAGTTTAACATTTTGTTATCTAAAACTCATATTTCTATTTCTGAAAAAACTTTTTTCTTTAGTCATTATTAACTATTGGATAAGTAGCATTTTTCTTATGCTAGCACTTATATACAATATAGGAAGAGATTGTTGAAATATATTTATTTAAGTGTTAATGAGCTCCTTAACGGGTCGGTTGAGATCCGATAGACATCCAAACCCGTACTCAGAGATTTAGGGTTTCGCTTACAAATACCCCTGCTGGGGGTAACGGGGAGGCCATTCCAAAATTGATGATCACGTGGATGCTTCGAGCGCTCTAACAGATAGATGGAGAGAAATTTTAAAAATTTTAATATGAAGAATATAAATTTATAATTATATTGTAATAATAGGGATATAATTAATAAGAAATAAAATAATTAAATGTAACAGATTCACTTTATAATATAGTATAGATTTGATAATTATATATTTTATTTAATTTAAAAAATTAAAGATAATTTTAGTTATTTATTTTTATTTATCTTGTTGTATATTTTGGGGTCCGGGGTGGTGCAGTACACGAAATGTATTGCACCGTGCAGTGCGCGAGATCTGACTGGTGGGAGTGCATTTCAGCTCGCGCGGAGATATGTGCACGCTTTGATCTCCCGAGCACTGCTTTGAGATATGTGCGCTGAGATGTATATACATTTCAGCGCACTCGCATCTATTAGATCGCACTTTACAGTAAAGTGTAGCGGATCTCGTCCGTCCGATTTCCTACACTTTACCTCCCTGAGACTCTATATTTTGTGGTTTGCTTGATTGCTTGAGTAGTGAGTTGTCATATCGATATTATTAATTTATTTTATTATTGATATATTATTTATATTTGCCCCATAATCCCATGTAATAATAACAATAATAATAATAATATATTGTCATGGTCATTATTTGGACTCGCCACCAACTCGACAGAGGTTGCTGATTTGGAACGCATAATGTGGACAGACGTTGATGGGAGAAATATGTCGCAATAACTTATTCTTTTTTATTGTTCGCTAGATTTGTAAAAAATTCTAATATTTTATATTTATATTTATTAAAAATAATTATTTTTTTCTTAAAATATGTTTTCTTAGAATTTCACCGACTCATTGTGCGCTATCCCTACCCAAAAACTTTCCGTTTGAGAGGGTTCCCCTAAATTTGTTCATGGTCAAGCTATTTTCGTCAAAATCAAGGTTTCGACTAGACCGCCAAGATATGGGCTCCACCGCAAGAACCCCACCGCACACGCATGTGTGCCCCCCCCCCCCCCCCCCCCCGCGCGGACGAGCCCAGACAGCGCGCGCCCCGGCGGATGCTCCCAAACAGTGTGCACCCCGCACGTGCGTGCGTATACGTCCCACACACACACGATTGTGCAGCCCGCCCTCCCTAGAGTGCGCCAACAACATGCCATCGTTTCCCACCTCCCGTCGATGTAGTCCATTGCTGCCACCTCGAGTGAACTCGTTTGGGCGACCCAAATTGCCAGGACCGCCCGGAGGAACATCGTTGTCATTTTCAGAAAATTGGTGTTCCATGTAACTAAAATCATGCATTCTCATTCGCCAGTTTAAAATTCGAAGATTGTGCAATTACAGACATGCCATCCAGAAAAACTATAAAAATGTCCATATGCTTTCATTTGAAGACAAGCAATCAAGAATAGAAGAGAGAGCTCTGAAGTTTTCCGGCAAAAACTTGCCGCTCTATATCACACTCCCGCTCAAGTGTTCGCTCTGCTCACTCTCCCGCTCAAAGGCTCACTCCGCTCTCCAGAATGACTGATGTCGAAGTCGTTCCAATGAGCACCAAGGAAGACTTTGCATCTTCTCTTTCAAGTACTTGTAAATAGAGTGGTGACTTATCACCCTCCCGAGGATTCTAAACACCTGTAACAACCCACAAATTAGTGGATTCGGTCAGCACAAAATTGACCCAGTGGTTTTTTTCTGTTACAGGTTATTCCACGCAAAATGCCTTCTCGTTGGTTCTCTTTTGATTGTTTTCGCGCTTGGCTCATTCTCGATCTAAGGCAATTCGATTCTTCTGAACCGGGAGAGCACTAAGCGACCCACAACAATGTTATATATAAAACTAAAAGGAGTTGTTTGATGCTAATTACACAACATTAATCAAGCTCATTGTTAGGTCTGCAAATGATTCAATTTGGCTTAACTTGGTTTCAGGTATAATCGAATTCGAGCCG
Organism: Platanthera guangdongensis; assembly: GCA_039583875.1. NCBI lineage: Eukaryota > Viridiplantae > Streptophyta > Magnoliopsida > Asparagales > Orchidaceae > Platanthera > Platanthera guangdongensis. Next base: position 23,886,743 of record CM077162.1, on the reverse strand, counting down.
AATAATTTTAATTGGTTCTTACACACTCAAAAATGAAATTGAACGGAAATCAATTAAACAGTTAAATTTTTTTAAAAAATAATCAATTCGTTTTGGCTACTAGCACTTATACTACAGCAAAGCGCAGCTCAGATACAAACTGCACATGACCTAAATGAATGCAAACCATTTGAACTATACACAGTCAAAATTCTCAAATATGAGTTCCAAGTTCAAATACTCCTAGACTACTACTTTTTTACTTGTAATTATGCAAGTATGTATGAATTGTAAAGGAGAATGCAAAAGCGCAATCACTATGTGGTCGTTGCTTGACGAAGATTAAGATTTCGTTTGAGGGGACTTATTTTCACCGGTCAAGCAGTTACAACCGCATGAATCGGACCTTAATATATGGTCTGGTTCATGCGGTCATAACCGCTGACCGGTGAAAATAAGTCCCTCCAAACGAAGCTTAAGTTTTTGTTCAATTTTCTAGAGATTTGGTATTTTTCTCACAAAATTCTAGCAAAAACTCAAGCACTTCAAGCAAACATTATATATTTTTAAGAGAACAAAACAAATTATTATTTGAATAATAATGAGAAATTTTAAAAGGATGAATAACTTCACAAGCGCGGTATCGAGCAACGCACGAAAATGTTTGTTCTTCCTTTTATCACCCGTCTGCCCTATCTTTGGCTCCGTTTGGGGGGACTTATTTTCACCGATCAAGCGGTTATAACCGCATGAATCGGACCATAACACGGACCCTTCATCTATACTCAGAGGTTCTCCTGTCGGTTTCTACCAATTAATGAAACTATGCTTCCAAAAAAAACAATGACTATTTTTTGAAGAAGTCAAATAATTAATCTTGACAATGTTGAGCTTCAACAACCTATATTAAATTTGTAGTTATTGCCAAGTTAAATTGTTTGATGAAGAAACACAGAGTATGTTTTACAATAATGGAAGGACTACACCATACACAAAGGCTCCGTTTGACATGGTGGTTGTGGTCGTAAGCTCATCGATTAAACCGTCATTCGTTAAGGATCATCTAACAAATATCAGACGTCAGAAATGTGTGGGACCAATCAGAGGCTACAATTGTTTGGGCTCCGCGCAAAAGTGTATTGTTTACGTCAGAAATGCGTGGGCCCCGCCTGCAATTTCAGCCTCCTAGTTGATCCGGGACGCTATGACCCAGAGCAAAGAATTTCTAGTTTACTAGAGATATAAGACTCATATAGTTTTTTTTTACAGATATTTATTTATGACACTGATGATGAATTATAACTTCCCCTGCTAGAAAATGAAGAGCTGAGTTGTTTAATTTTGCTTCTATACTATAAGTTAATTATTAAAGAAAGATTGAGTATTATGATACATAATGACGAAAATAAATCTATTTCAGGAAATACAATAACAACACTCACAATTATAGTACTCATTATGATATTGCCCAAAATATATTAAATCGTAACAGATTTGGAGTAGAACATACAAAATCAACTGAAATAAACATAATAGTTCAAATTATTCATGGTGAACTCGTGAATGCTAAAAAATACATTGAGTATTATGATACATTTCAATACACAATGACAATACAACTTCCTTATGACAATTGCAGATGGTACGTAGAATATTGAGGTTCTTAGTAGATCGGGTCTTCTGAACCGTCTTAGCTCGTTGAGCGATCGAGCGCACGAACAATCAAAGTTTCACAGGATTGTTAGAGAGAGACTTGATTACGTGGAAAACCCGCAATCATGGAGAAAAATCATGCAGTCTATTCAAAGTCGACCTAACTTCCACTATTTCAGAATTTGTTGCACGGCTGTTAGGGCGAATGCGAGGGCGACATGCCGCTCCTCGTCACAGTTGGAGAGAAGAGAGAGAAAGGTCTGAGCGTGAAAGGACTCCGTGCTTTCCCAACGAACTTGCTCATTTCACTCAGAGGGGTGCAAACAAACTTGGACGTCTTGACGGATTCGGCCAGGTGGCGACTTGAGATCTTGTTGCTTGCTTCCGTTCCTTGCGAGCGAACGAAGGCTTTCTGTGAGACGACCACGAGTCTGTGCACTTTCATATTCTTGTCTTGTCTCGGGCAAAGCTCGTTCGTCTAAACAGACCTTGGTGGAGTTCCTTGGGAGCAATCCTAGGTTGAAAAACCGTAGGGAGAGAGATGAGAGCGTAGAGAGAAAAAGACAGGAAATAGTGAGAGAGTTTAGAAACTAGAAAAAGATCCAAATGAAGTGGAATATGAGTCTATTTGTAGACTTTTACGAGGACGGTCTAGTAATTTTACTCGATAACTACCAGACGGGCCAATAGGAGCACTCGGATTTGAGCACATTGATCGCCATTTTTAGGAAAATGACGATCCTACCCCTGGGCCGAGATGGGGCCCGCCCACAAAGACCGACGGTAAGTGCAGTGGCTGCCCCTCCCCTACAAGGCGGGTGTAACACCTTCGTTCGTCACATGAAATATAACAGAGGGTCTGGTCAGGGCCCCACGCCATATTCCACAGACAGTCATCGAGGTTACATGTTAATATCAAAAGAACAAACGAATCCTAACTCAGAGCATTCTATCAGAAGCTTCATGGATTAACTTGAACTCTATACATGTGAATGTCCACTATATATATATATATATATCTTTCACTATTATAAGGGAAAAGTTGTCTTTGGCGAAACATTCAAAAATACCAATTATGCCCTCATTTTTATATTTTAATGACTTGACATATATTATAATCTATTTCAAAGAAATTAAAATACAATATTCATTCAAGTAATTATACTACCAAAAAATTAAAAGTAATGATGAAAATCTATTTTAATTCAAAAAGTTTTTTAGTAGTTCTTACACCTACTATGGTAGGTTGTCATTGGGCATATCAGCAGTCTATTCAAGGAAATTAAAATACAGATATGGGTATACCTGTATCAAGTTATACACAGTGCTTGTGTATAACTTGATGAATGTAGGCTTCGTCCTTATTCGAGACTATCCGACAAGAGCATTGTTTGATACAGGTACTTCTCATTTATTTCTATCTGAGGACTTCGTATCGCGGATCAGAGTGCGTACTCTTATGTCGACAGATAGATTGAGGGTGTTGTTACCTAACGAATGCGTAATGCATACGGATAGGTCGTGCTGTGTTGAGGTGCGGATAGAAAGTCAGGATTTTGGTCTGAAAGCATCGGTGCTACCGATATCTGAGTTCGATGTAATTTTTGACATAGGCTGGCTCTCGGAGCAGTGTGCCTGTATAGATTGCAACTCTAAGGAAGTCACAACTGGACAGAACACTGAATGAGAGACTAAATTCGCTGGTATGTGAGGATCGAGCAAGATATTGATGTTTGCTCTCCATGTAGTCAAGGATGTTCTGAAGGGTGCAAAGTTGTTCTTCACGCTGTTGGAGGCTATTGAGCCGAAGTAAAGTTTGAGTGACGTTCCTATTGTATCGGATTATGCAGATGTTTTTCCTAAAGATCTCCTTGGGTTACCGCCCCAGCGAGAGATTGACTTCACTATTGAGTTAATGCTAGGTGCAAAACCTGTGGCCTGCTCACCGTACCGAGTAGTGCTGAAAGAGAGGGTGGAACTGAAAGTTCAATTGCAAGTATTGTTAGTGCAAGGATATATACGTTCAAGTATGTCACCTTGGAGTGCACCAGTCCTCTTTATGAAGAAGAAGGACGGAAGCTTGCGTCTATGCACCGATTATCGAGAATTGAACAAGCTGGCGGAGAAAAACAAGTATCTGATTCCACGGATTGATGACTTATTTGATCAACTGGTGGGATCAACTGTATATTCAAAGCTAGATTTAAAGTCTGGCTATTAGCAGTTGTGGATTAGGGAATGTGACATTCCCAAGACATCATTCGGTACACGCTATGGTCACTATGAGTTCACTGTAATGTCGTTTGGGCTAACAAACGCTCCATCAGTATTCATGGACTTGATGCACTGAACTTTTCGGGAGTATTTAGATCAGTTTGTGATCGTCTTTATTGACAACATACTGGTATACTCTCAATTAGAAGAAGATCATGTAAATCACTTGAGGTTGGTTTTACATACCCTGAGAAGGAATAAACTCTATGTCAAGTTCTCAAAGTGCGAGTTTTGGCTGTCGTTAGTGGCTTTTCTGGGTCATGTGGTTAGTGGAGAGGGTATTGCGGTGGATCTGACGAAGATAGTTGCAATACGAGAATGACCTGTGTTGGTTACGGTAGCAGAAGTCAGGAGTTTCCTTGGACTTGCTTGCTCCTACAGGCGCTTCGTGGAGAACTTTTTGCTGATAGCCTTACCTTTCATTACACTGACGAGGAAAGATCAGAAGTTTGTTTGAATGCCTGAGTGCGCACAAGCTTTTGAGGAGTGAAGTAAACCACTGATTTCTTGAGAATACAATTGATTTCTCGAGAAACAATAAGGCCTTTCGATAAATTGACTTAACGCCAGATTCGTGAAGTGAAGAATTTGTTTCTCAAGAATAACATGCTTTCTCGAGAAATCATATGGCTTCTCGAGAAATGTACTGAGGGAAAATTTCTGGAACTAAAGACAGATTTCTCGAGAAGGGGACTTTGCTTTCTCGAGAACTTCTTTGCATTTCTCGAGAACAGCTTGGCTTCTCGAGAAATGTACAAGGCTTTTCTCGAGAAAATAACTTAGAGAATTTTCAGATGATTTTCCGAGAAGTCTTGAAGTTTCTTGAGAGCAGCAATGCTTTCTCGAAAAATTTTCTTAAACTTCTCGAGAAATACAGGTCATTTCTCGAGAAAAGGACTTAAACAATTTTCAGAGAAATTTTCTTTTCTTTTAATGTTGAACCCAACAATCCTTCCTTTCTTTGATTTACTATTACTTGAAAATGAAGTGCATCCCAATAAAGAGGTTACACATGAGTCAACATCATGGATCACACAATGAGGGATTATATTGCATGGTCCTATGTTTGGTGACTCATTGTAAACTGATATTGGTCTACACTTAGCAATATTAACCTGCAAGCACTCAACTAAAAGATGGCATTAAATACAACTTTAATTCATCTTACTTCAAGGGTGACTTCATACAAATCTAGGTTATTATAGATACAATACCCAACATTATTGCTATCGCTAGACAATATCTGCTATCGCCTGAGCGATAGTGTCGGTAGCCGCTTTGACCCCAGTCAGCACCGCTCTTCGGCCGTTTTCCGGTCATCTGACATGTGTCCCGATATCGCAGAGCGATATCCACTATCGTCATACAATACTCTATTTAACGTCTCGTTGAGTACATCGAGAGCGTCGAGTGCGTTGAGAGCGTCGAGTGGTAGCGCCAACGATAGCCACTATTGCCTTGCGATAGACACCTTTAGTTCTGTTTTCCAATTTTTGGGGTGTTACATTTGGTCCTAAAGGAACCTTCCGAGGACCCCGTGTCGGATGAGCCGCTCAATTTCATCCTTTAGCCTGACACACTCTTCCGTGGAATGCCCTGTCCACTTGTTGAATTCACAGTATTTTGATCGACCCCCCTTGCCAACGGGAACCTCTCGCGGCATTTGCAGTGCCGGGTCATCTCAGATTATATATAGCACGTTAGTATGCGAAGTGTTGAGCGCATATACTCCTAATACCGTTCAGTAGGTCGGTCCTCACGATGATCTTGCTGGTTGGGGTTGCCCCTACGCTCCTCTTGATGCATTGGGGCGATTCTATTCTCTTTTGCTTAACTTATCCTTCAAATTGTCATTGATGTGTCTCAATCGCCTCGTCAGCTACAATCTGGGCTTCAAACCAATGCACAAGTACTAGGTAACTGGGGACCGTCTCCCTCATTAAGACGGAGTAGATCCCTCCAGGTAGGAGCCCCCCGAGGAAGACTCGGCATAGGAGTTACAGGTCCACACTTGGGATCTGTCTGGCTTCTGTGGTGAATTTGCGAAAGAATTCCTTAAGGGTCTCTCCCTCGTTCTAGCGGATTCCGGAGAGATGGGAGGGATCTTTTATAATACAACGATTGATGATGAATTGATCCAAGAATTACTGGGTGAGCTTGGCGAAGTTCCGGACGGTTCACTCTCTGAGCGAGTGGTACCACGTCATTTCCTACCCCTTCAATGTGGCTGGGAAGACCTGACAAAGCAACTAATCAGACACGTAGATGTGCAGAATTGTGATGAAGTGATTCACATGCTCTGAGTGATCTTCAAGCCCGTCATATGACTCAATACTTGGGAGCTTTAATCTCATTGGCACCAGATATGCCAGTACTTCTGGTGCTAGCTGCGATCCATTTCTTATTGGGTGGTGAACTTGCACCGCTAGATGGCCGATCTGGCTGAATTCTTCCTCAAACAATTCTCTTATCTCATCTTGGGTCATTCCTCTTGCTAAGTTTTTGGGGGTTTCCGTTCGTTGGCGCTGGTGAAGCGGGCTGGTTTCGGCGGCCCTGGTCCGACAGACGGGTTGCTTCGTGCTAGCTTCTTGTGAGGATTCAGAATCCTCGTCTTCCTGAGCTTGTGATGGTGGTTCATTCTATGGCGCTGGTACTCTTGCGGGTTCCTGGGTGGCTGTCATGCCTCTGAGGAGGGCGAGCACTTCTGTATGATGCTCCTCCATGCGGGAGAACACCCCGGCGAGGACAGTATCGGGTGTGGTGATGTACTCCCCTTGATGATGCGTGTTGACAAGGGAATGAAACTGGCCGAGATCTGCGCGCTCCTGGTGGTTTGATCCTCAAGCCGTTTGAGTGCTCCCCCCAGCCATAACGTCCTCTCTCTTGTGTAGCGGTGCAGAGTGTTCTTTCCTTTATGCATCCTTAGAGCTCCTTGGATCTTCGTTCCAAAGACGGCGCCAAACTGTTGGTATCCACACGACACACTTGGTAGACTGGGCCTTCTGAATCATCCTAGCTCGTGGAGTGGTTGAGCATGCCAACAGTCAAAGATTCACTGAGTGTTGAGACAAGAGCTCGATGACGTGGAAAACCCGCAACCAGGGTGAAAAACCATGCGGTCAGTACACTGTCGACTTAACTTTCACTATATCAGAGTTTATTACAGAGCTTTTAGGAGAAGAGCGAGGACGACAGACCCCGCCTCGTTACACTTAATAAGATGGGGGAGAATGGACAACGAGTGTCGCTGGCGACCTTGCTGCTCTAACGACCCTCCGTTGGTCGTTTCTCGAGGGTGTGGGTGTTTTCTTGCCTTCGTTGTAAACTTGACGTGTTGGCGGGGATGACACCATGTGTCCCGTCTTTCGTTCCTTCATGAGGCCGACAATCTAAGAGGTTGTTCTTGTAGTGTGTGTGTGTGTCCCGTACTTGTCTTGCTCTCTCCAATTTTCTCTTGACTTTGCGGCCTTGGCGAATCCTTGCGGAAGTGGTATTGGGTGGAAATCCTGCAGAGAGAAAGGAGGGGTGAAGTGGAGTGAGAGTTACGAAATTTCTTGAACCCAGGGAAAAGTCCTTTGAAGTAAAGTCCGCCTATTTATAGATTTTTAAGAGTGGTGGACCGGTAATTTCGCGTAACTATTTCCGGACCAGCCAATAAAATCGCTTGAAATGAGGCACGTGAATCGCAATTTTTGGAAAATGACAATCCAACCCCTGTGCCAAAAGTGAGCCCACCCGCCAAGACTGGCATCATATCCCAACGACGACTGCGGGGGTGACGACTGCCATCCCCACGCCTGACGAGCGGCCGGGGGGGGGGGGGGCGGCCCTGGCGAAGCCGCCCGGATCCGGGCCGCCTTGGCCGACCTTCATGGGGGCCGACCGCGGCGAGGCCGCACGGATCCCAGCGGCCGTGATCGGCCCTCGAGGGGGCCGGTAGCTAGCGTCGAGACTGCCCGGATCCGGGTGGCCCTGGCCGGCCCTCGCTGGGGTCGACCATATTAGTTCCGCCCAGTGTCGCGATTTTTGAAAATAAGACTATTATATGACTTTTTTAGAAAACGTTTTCAACATGAAAGTTGTAGTTCTCGTCGAGATCTACCACGTTTATGTTGTATACTTTTTCTAAAAATACAATATAGTAGACATATTTTCAAAAGGCGCGGAACACGGGAGGAACTATGTGATTCACAATAGTTCCGACTGGTGACGCGCTTTTTGAAAATAAGTCTACTATATGATATTTTTAGGAAAAGTGTTCAACATGAAAGTTGTAATTCTCATCGAGATCTACAACTTTCATGTTGAACACTTTTCTTAAAAATGTCATATAGTAGGCATATTTTCAAAATGCGTGTGAAACTCGTATTTAGCTAATTCGGGGTTCTGTGTTTTTTCATTTTTCCTAAAAATGTCATATGGTAGTAGTATGGACAGTTATCTCTGTTTTTTTGAGTTAATGTAGTCATTAACAATGGTTTGTTATTTTTTAAGAAACTTAATTTTTGGGTTGTCAGTATCCATCGGGCTGCCAATAGCCATTTATTGGGCTGTCATTACCTTTGGGCTGTCAATGGACATATATGGGCTGCCAATATAAATGCCATATATTAAATATTTGATATTTAATAAATAAATGTTGAATATATACTTATCTGTTCAATGTATTATTATAATATAAAAAGTTATATAATATTAACTTTAACGAAACTATATATATTTGTTATATTATAAATTAATTATCAAGTTATATTATAAATTAATAATATTAATAAATTATATAATTAATGTTTTATATTAATAATCTAATTACATGTATTAAATATTATAATAAATTCTGAGGTTGTTTTTAGACTATAAATACTGCTCAAACTTTGGGATTCATACATACAATATTTCTCTAAACTTTTTTCTCAAGCTCTCACATTTACGAAATTGTTTTGTTTAATTTCGTGAAAGTTTGCTTAATTAAGTGAAAGTTTGGATGGTCTGTGTTTCTTCAGTATATGGGTATTTCAGAGCTTTGAGATCTAGTCGAATGTTGTACCTTAGAGAAGTGAGCATTGATTGAAAGATCTGTCATAAAGTGTGGTGTAACGTTTTGTAGACAATGATCACAAGCTTTTTCCAGGCTAGTATTTTTTACTTGTATAAAATTTTGGATAATTCTATATGTATCTAAATAATACCTAAATATCACAAAAAGTGGGGCCCACATCCCTATTTTAATAGCAAAAACAACCCGCCACTATTCCAAACTTTGCAAACTCAGCACATTTTAATTTATTTTATTATGTGGGACCCACTTTTTGTTGTTTTTGGTGGATTTTAGGTGTCTGTAGTTTCGTCCTAAAATTTTATTTCACATCTTTCTAGCTAAATAGTAAATACTTGTTTTTTTATTCCGAAAAAATCTATTAAAAAATACCGTCGCTTAGTTACAAGGAAATTTAGAAATAAATTTTTATTAAGAAAGCAAAATTCTAACAAAAAATGCCTAGACAAACAACTTCGATTGCATTTGGCGTGGCTTATCAGAACTTATTTGCTTCGGTGAGATTGGACAAAAACGTCATTGTCATAAAATATATGTTTGGTATCACAAATGTTACAAAATAGAAATTAGTTTGAGACATAACATTTTTGTATAACAATGACATTTTTGTCCAACTTCACCGGAGCAAATAAGTCAGGATAAGCCGTGGCAGACACATCATTCATCTCTAATGCGCAAAAAAATGATCTAATTTGTTAATTAATGGCCTTCTCTCATCTTGTTAACAATAATAGCCTTTATTATTGTTATCAATTTCTTTTCAAAATCAATACATTGATAAGCAATTCAGAAAAGAAGAAGAACATTGCAATTCACTGAGTAGTTATATTTGAATTGCAGACAGCTTTTGGGGGAGGACCTTGGTTCATTGTCCTTGGGAGAAGTGGAACAACTGGAACTTCAACTGACAGCTACGCTCAAGCAAATCCAAGGCACAAGGGTAACCCTTTTCTTCCATCTTTAATGAAGAAAAGCTTTACAATGCGCAAAAAATGATCTAATTTGTTAATTAATGGCCTTCTCTCGCATCTTGAAAGCAGGATCATCATTTATATGATAGGCTGGGAGACCTGCGGCAAAAGGTATATTTTGAGAGAGGATTACTGTGATTATTTCAGTGTCTGTTTGTGGGGAGATTATAAGGGGATTATTTTGTTTGCTGGCAGGAAGAAATACTGGGTGAAGAAAACATCAGGCTCCGGAGAAGGGTAAGCAAATAGCTTTTTCATTGACTAGTTTTTTCAGTGAAAAAACTCCATAGTAATTAAAAATGATCTAATTTGTTAATTAATGGCCTTCTCTAGCATCTTGAAAGCAGGATCATATCATCATTTATATGATAGGCTCCCATTATTGGGGTGCTGTTATCCCCACCCTCGTCATGAAAGCAACCCCACTCTCTTAGTGGGGAGAGCCCCACTCCCCCAGTGGGGCGTGCGTCAGCCGACCCCACACAATCACAACCACGTGTCTATGCGATGAACCCCCGCGGCCGCGCGGCCTGCGAGGCACCTGCTGCACGGTATGCGCAGCAACCTCCGTACGCCCTGCACGGCCTGCGTCGCGGCACCTGCCGCTTGGCCTTGCAATCACACATTTCGGCACGGCCCGCGCGCGCGAGCGTGCGGGATCCCTCCCGCGCGCGGGGGCGCGCGGGATCCCTCTCGCGCCGCGATCTCTCTCTGACGTGTGCCAAAGCATGCGAACGCTCTCCCGTACGTGCGTGAGAGCATCCTTCCATACGCGAGCGCGTCGCTCTCCGACGCTTGCCTTCGTGACGCTCGTCGTCGCCATGCTCTCAGATACTTGCCTCAGCTAGTGACGCTCATTGTTGTCCCGCTCACCGTTGCTCGCCTCTCGTCGACGTTGCCTCCAGACTCCGCGCTCGCTTCTCGACTCCCCGGTCGCTTCTCGACTCCCGGTCGCTTCTCGACTCCCCGGACGCTTCCCTACTACACGGATGCTTCCAGACTCCGTGGATGCTTCCCGACTTCGTGGTCGCTTTCCTACTTCGCAATTGCTTCCTGACTCCATGGACACTTCCAAACTTTGTGGACGCTTCCCGACTTCACGGATGCTTCCCGATTCCACGGTTGTTTCCTGACTCCGCGATCGTTCCTACCCGAATTGCTCGGGGTGACATAGGGACATGGTCGCCACATTCGCAAAATTGGAAATCTGTGTGACCCCAACCGACAGTTCTTATTCTCCTGTTTGGTAGTTGCAGTGACACAATTACCAGGAAAACTTACTTCTCAAAGGCTATAAAATGGACTTTGGCCCCCATTTAAGAAAAACTTATCTTTAGCGCTAGAGATCGAGAGCTCCCGAATCTTCTTTCGAAAATTTCCCAGAGATCTCTTTTGGCGTTTGAAAAATCATTCAAAGATCGATCTCATTCGACGTATGAAGATCTCCTTCAGCATTTGAAGCTAGCTTCCCTTCAGTGTTTGAAGATCTCCTTGAAGACAACTAGAAGATCTCATTTGGTCCTCAAAGGTCCCCTCAAACACGACTAGACGGTCTCCTCCGGCTCGTGCTTCGAGTATAGAGTTTACGTTGTTGTGTCCATCCCTCCAGTCCGCTCCCGGGTGCGCATCTCAACACTCCGCTCCTAGCACCCCATGTGGTCCTAATTAAATCGCTTTGTAACGAGCGGTGCCCTATCACTCTCGAGAAACAATATCTTGTAACACTCCAAAAGCTAGTGAATATGTCAACACTGATTCAACCCCGAGAATTTTCTCTTTCTGGGTTTTTCCACGTCAAAGATCTTTCTCAACTTTTGATTGTTACTGTGACTGTCTGCATGCCCGGCTCACTCTCAGACTGAGCGGTTCTCTTCGGCCGGACCATAAAAGCTTCGAGTGACCCGCAACAATCTCCAATCGCAATCACCCACTCAAACTCGCCCTAACAATTAGCTTTTCGTCTCAAAATCAGAAGACCCGCAAATAAACCGTGATAAATTGCGGTTGAGAAAAAAAAGTGTACGAATTAAGATTTATAAACCTTCAATCATTGAATAAGAGAATCACAGTGCTCCACCAAATTAAATAAATAAATAAATACCAGAATATCATACCATACAACACGTGGAGATAAAACATCTCAATCATATAAAATAATTATGCAAAATAAGTAAATAAATTAATAAGAGCATATTGTTGCGTGCAAATAAAAATTTGCTATGTGCAGATCTCAAAAAAAAATCAAAATGTATTTTCTTGTATCCCTAAAATCTCTAGGTGCATCAAAGATCGAAAGCAACCTAGCCTCCACGTGCTTTGATACCATGAAGTACATGAAACACGACTTGCAGCCGCCGGCGACAAGGACGTGTTAGCTGGCGCCTGGGTCTGTTCTCTGAGATTCGGAGATGGAAGGGGAGGCGACGCCCGACGAAGAGCTGGTTTTGACACAGTAGAAATCCTCGAACTCGGTGCCTTCTTCAACAAAACTACCGCTGTGTCCTCAACGTCGCAATAGTTCATCCGACACGTTGTGGTTGTGAGACGAGGGTTGACGCTTGTTCTCGTGTCGTCCTTCCAATTTATGTAGTAAACTTCTCCCATCTGCGACAGAAACACATCAACCAATCAAACAGAAAAAACAAGAACACAGATAGCTTTTCACAATTTCATCCTTCTCATCCACTTCTTGACTATAAAATTGTTTTCTTTATAAGCTATATTATAGAGAGAAGAGGAATCTAGAGAAAAGGGAACACGAGAAATTCAAAATAAGTCAAGAAGACCATTGAAAAAGGATTATGTTCGTTCGACCGCGTCTCCATTTTGGATGGATTGAAGGATGTTAGATTTGGCTCTTGCTCAAGATAGTCCACAATAGCTCATCAGATGTGAAATGACTATAAACTATTTATAGTATCTCCATCGTAAAGTCTCGCCCTAAAATGACACAAAACCTATTAAGTCATTACGAGTCAGTAACGACACGTGCGGACATATAACCTATTTATCCAGCAAAGGAGACCGCCGGAAAAGTCTCCGGCCCTGTGGCAATCATTGCTGCCAAGGTAGAGGTGGCACGGTCTGCACCTAAAAATAGGTCTGCACTTAAATTTAGTGGATTTGGATGTAATAGAGGTTTGCATATAGTCAAAAATTATTTTCACTTATAATTGCAAACAAATACATGCATATATTAAAACCAACGTTTTTAAAACCGGACCGGACCGGCCGGTTCAACCGGTCGGACCGTGAACCGGCCAGGTAACCGGTCCGGTCATGCCTAAGAACCGCCTCAGTCAAGAATCATGGGAGAACCGGCTAACCGGGCGGGCTAACCGGGGACCCGCGAACCGGCCCGAGTTTGTGAAAACCGCCCGGTTCAAAAATATGCTGTCAAAGGGATTCGATCCGTGAACCTGCAGAAATTTCATCATCATAATCAACCAACTGAGCCAACTATCTTTGTTGTTTGGGACATGTCTATTTTCTATTTATCTAATATTAAATTATATTACGTATATATATGTGGAGTATTAGTATTTTATATTTGTTTATATATATACGAGCATCTTCGCACGGGCTATGCCCGTGCTCGATGCTCTCGGGCGGCCTTCGGCCGCATGCAGGCGGGCTTCGCCCGCATCTGAACAGGCTTCTCCCGTGCTCGATGCATCGTTGCGGGCTGCGCCCGCATCAAAGCGGGATACACACATACACTTCAAGACGGGCAGTGCTCGCTATATACACATATGAGTACTCAAAATGACCGTAAAAAAATATAAAACAATATTACAATTTTTATTTTATAAAAAAAATTAAGTTTTGTCGTAAAAACATTAATTTCACACAATCTTTCTCAATCTCTCTCCCTTTCTCTCCCCCTCTCTCTATCTCTCTCTCTCCCAACTCTCTCCCCATCTCATGCTCTCTCTCATGATCCAATGACTCTTATTTGATCTATGATGTGCCTCCAAATACCTATATTGCTTTATATAATAAGATATAATTGTTTATTATATATATAATATTATATATACCTCTAATATCATCTCTTTATATATATAATCTTATATATATATAAATATATTTCAAAGTTTGAGTTATTTTTTTTTATTTTAAAAAATCTATTCTCATATAGACAAATTCTTATATCTATAATAAAAATTGTGTTCTCTTCACCGCTCGCAAATCTCGTGCATACCGCAAAAATAAGCATAAATATATATATATATAATGTGTTATTACTGCTGTATACTTTTAATCTCACCGATTCGTTCTCGTTTCTCCAAACCTTGATTAAAACAGTGCATCCAATAAAAAGTCAAACCTAACGTACAAGCCATCAACTTTAGGTAAAAAACGTGTTAAATAGTCAACTTTTTAAAACCGAAATAAAAAATGTGACCTTTGTCTACCACAGGCAAAAAAAATATCACACGTGTCTCCTTCTGATTAGTCCTGAAAAAAAATTTGAAAACATGCCCAATTAAAAAAATTTCGCCCATATAAAAGTGAAAAAAAAACACTGCAAAGAAACAAAAGTGCCTATATTTATTTTATTATGACACGTTTTTTTATTGATTTTTTACAATATCTACAATATATAGAAAATGCATACATTTTTATATGATTTTTATATTTTTATGTGAATATATTATATATCTAAATAAAGAAAAAATATTTAAAATTTTTAATAGAAAAACACTTCAGTACAAACTCTACTTCTCTCTCTTGACGCCATGATTGAAGAAGGAAGCTCAGGTTGACCACTCAAAGCCTAAACCATTATGTTAATCCTATTTTATAAAAAAAAATTTAGGATATTAGAATATTACATATAAAAAAACAAATTTATTTTGTATTAGTGAGTTTTTTATTTGTGGCTTTGTTTGACACTAAGGCTCTGTTTGGCGCGGCTGCAGCGACTGAAGAAGCAGTGGTGGGAAGCAGTGGTGGAACAATCAGCTGTTTTGTAAAGTGATGTCAGAATCTGTGAAACTGTTTGGAAGAACAACTGTTTTGAACCAAAAATTTCTAAAAATAAATCAAAAAATTCTTTTACAATAATTTATAAAATGTTATAAGTTTAAAAATTATAATATAAATTATAATATAAAATATAATATAAATTATAATATAAAATATAATATAAATTATAATATAAATTATAATATAAAATATAATATAAAATATAATATAAATTATAATATAAATTATAATATAATATAAATATAATATAAAATATAAATAAATTATAATATAATAATAAAAAATTATTTTTTTTAAAAGGGGGGCAGCAGCGCTGCAGCGACTACGACTGCAGCGCTGCTGCTGTTTTTGAGTCGCGGAAACTTTCCGCAACTCAAAAACAGCGGCCCCCCACTCTTTTGCCACGGTGGCTGATGCCACCGTGGTTGCGTGAAATTTTGTTTGGCGGGGCGGTGGGAAAATCTGCGGCACCCCACTCCAAAACTCCCCGCCAAACAAAGCCTAATTAGCGCGATGGTTATGAACCATCGTTCGTTAGCACCTGACCTTACCTAAGGAACATCATTTACATTTATTTTCAAAGCTAGTTTTTTCTTTCTTGGTGGTCGTTGTCATGCCAAACACACATTCTATGACGGTGACTTTTTTGTCAAAACTCACAGGAGCAAGAACGCCGTGTTCGATATTTATTAATATATCTTCACACGTCGAGACCTGTTGAATATTTGATTCGGATCCAAAATTTGAAAATGTCATTCAAAGAAACGTCATGCATGGAAAACATCTAGTCATATTAATGATGCTAATTAGAGAGAGAAAGAGCAATCATGACATGTCATAGATTTTATGACAGAAAAATAAAAGAACCAAATTAATGGGGTTGAGAAATGCTCTCTCTAGATCTTTCTTGAATGGGAAAAAAAGGAATAACTTTATATATATAAATATATACACATATATAAGGATTCAAATTCCCTGTTTATGTGTATAAAAAAATCACTTGTTTTGAAGCCACCTTTTCCTTTCACGTTGGAGAAGCAGTAACCGTTTGGGGGAGAAGAACTGCCGCCCCTGGTAGCGTTGGAGAGAGGAGCCGCCGCCGCCGCTGTCTCACTCTTGGTACCGCAAGGGGTGGGAGACCCCTGTTGGATGCCGCCGGTGGTTGCAGTTTGTGCAACACCGTGCGATGGCGGCGAAACATTTCTCACGTGAGGGACTCTCGACGCATCCACCGGCTTTGGAGGAAATAGCCACCGATCTTGGAGGAGAGGATCTCTACCGGTCTTGGAGTAGATGAGACGGTGTGGGCGTGGCGGCGAAGGCTTGCGGTGGTGCAGTGGCCTTGACAGAGTTTCTCTCCGACGATGCAGACATGACGGCGAAGGCTTGCGGGAGTGCAGTGGCCTTGATGGTGGTTTTCTCCGGTGGTGCGGATTGGCGTCGATGGCGCGCATGAGTGCAATTGGCCTCGACGGTGCTTCTCCGGTAGTGGCGGGTGGTTTGGTCGTCATCCGGCGACAAAGTTTCTCGGTGAACCTTGTGCGTCCGTTATGCTAGCGGATTGCAGTCCAGATTATTCTCTCTCCCGCGGACCGAGCGAGTCCGGCTCCTCCGCGGTGTTTTCTGTAATTGACATCGGTACATTTCTTCATGTATTATTATTGCAGTTACATTAATTTTGTATGCAGTGCTTTGCTCAGATTTATGTGTTCGTGTATCTCTGTATTTATTTGGTTGTGCCTAGAAGATATTTTCCGCGGTATATCCCAATAAGACTGACTCACAAAGCTAAGCTTTACGCTAAAGATACTGTATAAATCATATTCCAAGCTTGATAGCATATGGATTATCTTGAACAGAGCTATTCCCTACACGCCATACCAAACTGAATCTTAGTGTGGGCGCAGCAAGCGTTGCTTAGAAACAAGGGTTGAGCTAGGATTTTAACTTTGCTCGGGTACAATAATTAAGGCTACACAAGTCATGAAATTTCCATCGCTGAAAAAGATGGATGAAGTTCTATGATAAAGAAACTCATATTTCTAAATGAATCTATAAAGAATATGAAGTTTAAATTTGATAAACAAATCACGACAACAAGAGAAAAGATCAAATCTACTAAAAGTACAATCTAAAACAGATTGTAATTAAAGAAAAAACATGTTTCTCTATACAAAAATACAAAGAATACTGAGATTCTGATAGTAGAAACATGAGGATGACAATAAATTTGTATCATCTAAGTTATAATTGCAACTATATGATTGGCTGTGATTCATAAGAAATTAATTTTAATAGAGAAATTAAATTTATATGTAAAATTTTCTCTTCATGATTCTCTACCTTAACTAGTAAAAAAGCTAAAGGAAACTAAAGTACTCCGCTTGAAAAAAACTATAATCAATCAAAACAAGTAAGTTATATTTAAAAAGAAAGTTTTGTTGGGGTTGGCTCTTCCGCTCAAAGTATTCTACAATACCTCATTCATGTATGAAATGAGTATATATAGTATTTCCAGCGTAGAGCAACCCGTAGGATGATACGAACTCGTTAACCTATTCCGAGTCGGCCTAACACATGTGCATACATATATATAAATATCTAACAATCTCCTTCTATGTCCGCCGTGAACCCATACTTCGGATAGATGGTGGTTTGTGCAAAGTTCAACCAACTGTGAATCATACAAAACCGTGTCCCGCACATATTTCAAACAAAATTAGACTTAAATACAAAATAGTATGCACGTATAAGTAAACAAAATTCAGCTGCAACAAAGAAATAGTCTCAGGTACAACAAGACACAGACTCTATATATCTGACGTCACAAATCAACAGCGAGCTAGAAAGTCAAAACAAACAGTGTATAAAAGAAGAGCTAAACAATGATCTAAACAGAAGCAACAAAAGATAAAATAATAACATTCTAAAACTCATCATCCAAAAGATCATTCTGATCTGGATTCCAGTCAACCAGTGCTCCTCCTATCCCAGCAGCCATTGCAATTTCAACAAAAAATTTCATTTTAGAATGAATTCTATCCCTTGCAAATTTGCAAACATCTAGTTCTACTAAAAGAACTTAGTATTAATTAATTTAATTTGGATGAGAGGACATGTTCACAGAGTATTATAGTTTTACCTCAGAGCCTGATATATGTTTCAACCGAAATGATTTCAGACTTATGGACACCGCAGCTATATTTGTGATCCTATGTGGAATGTCACAGTTACTGTCATTCTAAAGTTAATTGGAGCACATCAAGTTTGGAATGAAACCAATCTCCTTTAGAAAAGACAAAACTAAGTCAGATTGTGTTATCAAGTTTGGAATAACACTCTCCTCCAAGGCAAAAACCAAATCCAAGTGAAGTTGTTAGCATCAAGTTTGTAATGAAACAACTTACCAGATCCGAGCTCATCAACCAAGAGCATCAACGGAACACAACATGCTTGCTTTGACAAAAGAAATCAGAATATTCAAAACGTTTGAACAAAGGCTGAACTAAATTGCATATTACTGAACTAAAGACAAACTAAATCGCCTTTAGTCTCATTTCTCCCACTGTTTTGATTAGATGGTCTTTTGACATTCCTTTCGTCAATGGATCAGCCAGGTTATCCTTTGAACGTACATCGATCAAAGTGATAATTCCTTATTCTTTCAGATAACTCAATAAGGCATGTCTCAGTCGTACATATCTCCTCTTAGTATTGTAGTGGACATTCTTAACGACTTGAACTGCTGCTTGATTATCACAGTATAAGCTCAACGAGTTGACTTGTAGCTTAGACAAGGGAATGTCTAAAATCAAGTTCCTGATACAATCTGCCTCTTCACCGGCCAAGGCTAAGACAAACAACTCGACTTTCATAGACGACAATGCTATACAGGTCTGTCTTTTGGATTTCTAAGTGATAGCAGCTTCACGTAAGGTGAATATGTATCCACTGGTAGACTTGATGTTCCCGACTTTTGAACACCACGAGTCATCAGAATGTTCTTCCACAGTAGGTGGGTAATCAGTGTAGCATAGAACATGATCTTTAGTACCTCTCAAATATCTTAACAGCATGTCTAGGGTTTCTCAATGTTCTTTGCCTAGATTACTGGTAAAACGACTCAACATGTTAACCGAAAAAGTAATATCTGCTCTTGTACAACTTGCGGCGTACATGAGACTACCAATAATTTTGGAATATTTAACTTGATCAATACTGGTCTCTTCATTAGAACTCAACGTGATATTATGATCAAACGGTGTCTCAGCCGACCTACAGTTATCATATTCCTAGGTAGAAAGAAGTTGTTCAATATAATGAGCCCGACTAAAAGTAACTCAACCCTTGTCAACTCTAACATTCATACCTAACAGGGTATCTACAGGACCAAGGTCATTCATGTCAAAAGCTTCTACCATAGTGGATTTAATATCACTAACTGTAGCAAGATTAGACACCAAAATCAACATGTCATCCGCATATAAACATATGATGAATGTCTGATTCGACAATGAGCGGTGATAAAGGCATTTATCTGAAAGAGTAGACTGAAATTCGAGGCTCTTTACCACCTGGTCAAATTTTATGTGCCACATCTTAGGCGCTTGTTTAAGCTCATAGATTGATTTATCCAATTTGCACACTTTATCTTTTAGATCTTTCTGCACATAACATTCAGGTTGTGTCATGTAGATCTCTTCATCAAGCTCTCCATTTAAGACAATTGTTTTCACATCCATCTGATGGACTATAAAGTTCTCGACAGACCCTAAGACCAGAAGAATCCTGATAGTCGATGAGTGATACATATGTGAATAAATATCAAAATGGTTTACCCCCCTGTTTTTTATAACCTTTAGCTACGAGACACATTTTATACCAGGTTATAGACTCCTCATTATGTAGTTTTTTTTCAACACTCACTTTCATCCGAGGACTTTAGCGCCTTTCAACTAGTCAACTAGATGTCAAGTATTGCTATATAACAACGAGTCCATCTCATCATTAATGATTTTTGCCCACATCAATGAATCTTTAAATCTCATTGCTTCCTGGTAGGAGAAATGATCATCCTCTAAGTGGTAGGTGATGAAATTCTCACCAAAGTTCTTAGAGATTCTCTCTCTTGTAGATGCTCTAAGTGGGACAGGTTCTACCTCTAGAGGTCGGGGAGCAGTGGCAGAAGGGCCAGCTATAGGTTCTACGATAAATTTTGAAATCATATCATTAGACCCGTAGACAGACAAACCATGATTCTTGAAAAATTTATTTTCAAAAAATATGGCATCTCTAGACTCTATCACGGTATTCATGGATAGATCGAGAAATCTGCATGCTGCACTATCTTTTATACGACCTAGATAGACACACGTCGTTGTTCTAAGTCCCACCTTAGGCCTCTTAAGGTCTTGTATTCGCACATAAGCAATACAACCCCAAGTCTTTAGAGTATCGTATCTACAAGGATGACCGTGTCATAGCTCATACAGTGTAGAAGTGAGCTGAGAAAGAGGCATTCCGTTTAGAATGTGATTTACAGCACGAACTGCTTGTCCCCAAAAGAAATTAGGCATGTCAGCTGTTAGGAGCATAGAGTTCAACATTTCTGTTAAAGTTCTATTCTTACACCCGACAACATCATTTGACTGGGGTGAGTAAGGAGCTGTGGTTTCAAGGATTATTCCCTCAGAGACACAGAATTCCTTGAATCCAGTAACAGAGTATTCTTCTCCTCGATCACTTCTAAATCTTTTAATTTTCAAATTTAACTGACTTTCCACATGAGACTTGAAGGTCTTAAATGTCTCAAAAACTTCGTCTTTTGATTTTAACAGATACACATGATAATATCTAGAAAAATCATTTATGAAGGTAATCAGATACTTCCTTCCCCCTCTAGTGACGTGACTACGAAAATCACAGAGGTCTGAATGTATCAATTCAAGAAGTTTAGTGCTTCTAGAAACCGATTTGAAAGGCTTTCTAGTTATTTTAGTTTGAGCACACACCTCACACTTGTCAAATCGAATGGATAGATCTAATGGGATGTTATGACTCTTCGCTAGATCTAGCATTTTATTATAGTTCACATGTACAAGTCTGTTATGTAACAACTTAAGATCAATAAGATTCAAATTTATTTGGTTAATGCTATCATTGTTTAAGCTAAGTGTATACATTCCGTTGATTAGGTCTGCACACCCAAAATAATATGAATTTACCGTTAAGGTCATTCTACCGTTTTGAGTTGTGAAAGATCCCATCCTTATCTAATAGACTCGTTGAAATCAAATTTTTAGTTAATGTAGGAACTACTTTAACATAGTTTAAAAATAAGATTTTACCTTATGAGAGGACCAGCTCGGCTGTCCCTGCATGGGTCACCTCGGTCTCTCCTCAATTGTAGTTCTCCTCTTTTTCCTGGACCGCCTTGACCTCAGCGAGTAAACCTATGTCATTCGTCACATAACAGGTAGCACAGCTGTCCAGCCACCACTCAGAGGATGTACTGCGGTGACTATTCCCGACCATAGCCACCAATGGCCCGGGCCCCGGGTTGTCAGCCGACATATGTCCATTCTTTTGATCCTCAAGGCGGATGAGTCTTTTGTGTTAATCTAGAGTGGTATCCTCATCCAGTCTAAAGGTGATCCACCCATGAGCCAGCTTGAGAAGAATGAGAATCACAAAGAGACTATCAAATATTTCAGACTGTTCGTCCGCCAACTTGAGACATAATTTTTCCAGTTCAACAATTTGGGAGGTGATAGAAGAATTTATATCAAATTTTGAGTCAAAGAATTGCTCACTAAGGGGAATTCTCAACGATCCCTCCTCCTCTTGAAAGAGCGTGTTCAAGCAATCCCAAATCTCCTTTGCAGTCTTAGAACTACTGCAGGTCATAGCGAGGCGAGGATTTAGGGATCTTCGGAGGTAGTCCCTGCAAATCACATCGTCCTTACACCACTGAAATACGTTCACATCCTCTCGAGTAGTGGCGTAACCACTCAAAAATGTATAAAAAACACCACGTTATTTCATCCCCAGTTGGACGTGCAGTTTCCAAACATGGAAATCAGTGGGAGCGAACGACTGAAGCTCCATGATATCGTGTGAGCTACACCACGACATCTCAATTTATCTTGAACAGAAAAACTAGTAAGAAGTCACCTGAATCGCACGGAAACGAGGCAGTGTCTTCAGATCCAATCCAAAAATATAGTAGTTTGCTCCTCCTCTCTGGCTGAACACAGTCGCCGAAGATAGATCCGATAAACAGCACAATCAAATAACTGACTGCATAAGGATCTTGAATCGTAGATCTGAATTTCTGAATACTAGATCGGCTTGCACAAGAGGGGATGATCCAAATCCCCACTCCACTAATACTAGATCTGCTGGCGCAAGAGGAAGACCAGTGCAGAAGTGATTGACAGTGATCTGATCTCCAAAAGCCACAATAGCTCTTCTCCAAATTTGTTTAGAAGGAAATACTTGATGAACCAGGAGATTTCACAGTGATCTTGATCGGTACAGGATCTCTTCTCCAAATTTCTCTTCTCCAATTTCTTGAAAAAACAAACTTGAAGAAGAAAAAAAAACTGCAACAAGGAAAAATCAAAAATTCTGGATATAAACAGCTGCTAGAGCAACGATCGATGATGAAGAACACCAACAGGAACCTTTCCTCCTGATCGTCGATGAAGAACACCAACTAGATCTTCCACGAAGATCGCAAGTCCCTGTGATGAATCGAGTATGGACTTCCTCCTCCCGGCGGCGGAAAACAACCACAGGAAAAGATCGAAGACATGCCGAGATCGTCTTCTTCATCGCAAAGATCGGGATTTTATCCTTCAGATCGGGAAAATCTGATGCGGTAGCGACCGACGACTTGAATAGCCGGATCCAACCCTACTCGATTTGCGACGATGAGAGTTCTTCGCGAACAGTAAAAACTTGATGGTGATCATCTTCTTCAGGCGATAAACTTTCGTTCGATCCAGGCAAAACCCCGAACGTGAAGACAAGCGACAGAAATCCCGTCGATGCAGAAAAAAACGGGCGACGATCTTCTTCTAGATCGGTGACGGGATGGCCTGTTTCGCGATCAGCGATGAATAAGAGCGGACGAGACGAATCGCAGAACGAGAGCGGAAGCGGACGAACCCATTAACCTATTCCGAGCGAAGAGCGACATATATATAAAACCAAGTTTACTAGAGAAATATCACGTTAACAAATGGTCTTTGAGAATGTTGGGGAATGCTCAGAAAGAGCGCTCCGCTCTTCTTCTCAAAGTATTCTAAAAAGAAGACGATAGATAGAGAATTGTGTCTTGCCGTGCTTTTAGGTTTCATGAAACATCAGGAGTATGTATGGAATGAGACGAGTATATATAAG
The DNA here is from genome assembly GCA_039583875.1 of Platanthera guangdongensis. Lineage (NCBI taxonomy): Eukaryota > Viridiplantae > Streptophyta > Magnoliopsida > Asparagales > Orchidaceae > Platanthera > Platanthera guangdongensis. The sequence continues at coordinate 23,863,412 of CM077162.1, read as the reverse complement.
AAAAAGTACTTCCAGCGTAGAGCAAAATTTTCTCAAGCCCATTAGAAAAAAAAACTACAAGATGACACGAACTCGTTAACCTATTTCGAGTCGGCCTAAAGCAACATAAAAACACAAAAAGTGATCTCAGACATATATATATTTGAATTTTTACTCCTAAAACACACAAAAAATTAACGGGTTATTTTAAGTTGAGGCTACTTTTTGTGTTTTTTAGATATGTTTTAGGTGTGTGTAGAAATTTTTGGGCGCTGCTATCACAGTTTTGGTTAACACTTTCTCCTAATTTTTCGTGGTCTTGCAAATCATCTTGTACAATTTTTAGGATGCTCTGGTTATAAATCTCCGATGGAACATTTTTTTAAAAAATGCTCAGAAAGAGCGCTCCGATTTCGCCCTTTTGGAAATACTTCTTCCTGCATTTTTAGGAAAAGTGTTTAACCAACAGAGCGCTCGGCTAAAAAGAAGAGCGATAGATAAAGAGATTGTGTAACCAAAACTTGCCATGCTTTTAGGTTTCAGGTGAAACTGTAGGTCACGGGAGTAGACTGTATAGGATGAGATGCGACGAACAGACTTTATTTTATAGTGAATCTGATAAGAAATAGATGACAGATTCTTGTTAAAAATTATGGGGGGCTATCTTAGGGCTAAAATTCAAACACCGTTCTCAATAAATCATATGCATTAAAAAGTTAAAAAAAAAATCCGTCCTGCTACAATAATAGTTGGAAGATAGCAAAAACCAGGGAAGAGATAACAAAAAAAGCACCCCTTTTATTTATACCATCAATAATTATACAATCAATACCAAAAGAAGAAATCAAGTAGCAATCTCACTCATTTACACAGCCACCATCAAAACAATTTCAGATAAAGAATTACTAAAGATAACAACATCAAAAAACTTACATAACTAAAAATCACAAGAAAGTGGATCTCTATACACATTTAGAGTTGGAAATAAATTGCTTATTCTCATATTGTTATTTGACTTGAGTTGAAAATGACTTGTTGTTACAATTTCTCTTGTAAGAGCAGTAGATGAAACTTTATATGTGTTTTCCTAAAACACACAAAAAATTTAAGTATGAATAATATTTAGACGATATTTAAGCACACATGGGTTATCAAAAGAAACGCTAGCTTGTGTGGGTTGAGTTATTATGTGTGAGCTCCTAAAATATTAAATTTTAATAAGAATATGCATCACCACATTCCAAGATCCACTGCATTTTAGTTCGGTTGGGTTTTAGATATGCTGAAGCGGATGCAATGGAAGTGTCGCCGCCGGTGTAGATCGCCGCCGGAGAGGTCGCCTCCGGATGTAGGTTTCGCCGGATTAGGTCACCGCCGGATTGGGCGCGGATGTAGGTCGCCGCGGATGTATCCGCGGATGTAGTTCGCCGCAGTTTTGGCTATTCGCACCGTATCCGCCTCTTTCTTCATGCGCGGGAATGGGGAAGAAGGGGGCACGACTCAAAAGTTTTCTAACGTCGTTTACTAGGAAAGTAAAGGGGGTTATTTAACTCTAAAACTTATTAAAAAAGAGGTCAGCTAATTTACTAAGGGGGTTATTAAAAAAGAGGCATAACTTCAAGGGGGTTATTAAGAATTTGTTCCTTTTTTAATACCCCCCTTAGTTTTAGAGTTAGTACTTTCCGAGTACGTTAGAAAACTTTTGCCCTAGCCGTGCCCCCTTCTTTTCCCGCGCATGAGAGAAAGAGGCGGATTTTTTTCGGTGAGCTCGTCTCATTCCTCCGCCGATCACAGTCGACGACGACCAACATCCGGCGGCGAACTACATCCGGCGGCGACCTACATCCGGCGGCGACCTACATCCGGCGGCGACCTTCCGGCGTCCGGCGACAACCTACATCCGGAGGCGACCTACATCCGGCGGCGATCTACATTTTTATCCGCTTCAAAAATCATACCCAACCGAACTAAAACAGTGGATCTTGGATTCTATGTGGTGATTCATATTCTTATTAAAATTTAATATTAGGAGCTCACACATGCAAGATTGAATCAAACCACACAACGCGTTTCTTTTGAAAGTATGCAGTATAATTTCATTTGAGAGCATGAGTGCTTAAATATCCTAAATATTTTTACGAGATAATATCTTAAACTTTTGCTACAGGGTCAATTATGAGATTTAATTTTTTGTGGAAAACACATAAAGTTTCATTTTTAGGTCATTTTCAAAAGAATCATCAGCGCATTTTAACACAAAAGTTATAGATTTCGTGAAAAAAACAGATCTACAACTTTCGTGTTGAACACTTGAATTCCTACAAAAATGCATGTACAAGACGTATTGCTTTTTATATGCTACTGATTGTTATCTTCCGTGCAACTATATGCCTAGGTGGATTGTTATCTTCAAGGGGAAGTAATATGCCCTGCTTTTTGCTATTGATGCTATCCAATTATTATTGTTACCCTTCGCAGGACGGATTTGTTTAATTTTAACAATTTCCCTTTCCTATGAAATCAATTGCAAATATGTGATCCAAGAAAATATTGTTAACTTGGTTGTGTTCTTAACGGTGTTTGAATAAGTTAACTAGCATTTTTGAAAACCCCCCTTATGTTTTAGATATAAGGGAATAACCCCCCATAATTTTTAACAAGTTAAGATGAGGAGGGTTATACATCTATTTCTAAAAAATAGGAGGATTATTCAGATTCACTATAAAATAAAGGGGGTTATTCAAAATTTGTTCTAAATTTTATTTTTCAAAAAAGCTGGGCGCTGAATTCATAAACAAAATATTTTACGGTGGATTCAACACGTTGATGGTTTTGTGAATGATTAAAACTGTCGGGAAAGTGAGACGGCGTTATTTCTTCCACTCGCTTCGACTCTCTCTCTATCTCTATCTCTATCTCTATATATAAACTCCCGTCTATTCCGCGAAAGGACGATTTATTATTCGCTTATCTTCTAGTAATCCTTCTCCGACTCCGGCTTGGATTTCTCCGGCGGCGTTGCTTCAGGCGGCGATCTCCATCCCGGAGTGAGTTCTTCCGATTGGACAATCTGGGAAGTGGATTATCGATTTGCACTCATCCTGTGTTTTATTCTTGGTATAGCCCGTCGTTGTGGTGAGTTTGTTTAAATTACGCAGCTCGGGAGCTCAATTACTCGTAAGAATCGGTGGATACATGAATCTTGTTTCTCGCTGGCCCCATGTTACTGGGGCTCTGAGCTGGTTGTTCATCTAATTGGTACTTTGCGTCGGATTCTAAAGTGTGTTGGGAAGTGATCGTTGATTAGGTTTGGTGTTTTGGGCCTTTGTACTTTTGGCTGTTCTCTGATGTTTCGTGGGTCTTCGGTACGACGATTTGAACTCTGGATTCAGCTGCCGTGGATTAGGGTTCCATCTGATTACGGGTCTTGGACGTTCTAGTCGTTTTCTGGGTGGGTTTTGCTTGGAGATTTCCTTTCGGGTATGTGGATTTATTTTGTGTGGATCCATGGCTCCAAGGGCGCGATGATTCTGGATTTCTGGGGACGAAGTGAGGCGGATTAGGTTTTGTTTAGTGTTTGTGTTTTGTATCGATCGCCACTAATTTGACGGATGCGGTCGAATTGAGCTTCACGATTAGGTGGCGTTCTGATTTTTGTTCAAGCGTTTTGTGTAGTTTTTGAGATTACATGGAGGCTAACATGGGAAGGGATATGCATCCATTCTATGCTGCTGAATCTTCAAAAAGGGTTGAAAATAGGAGTCAAGAATGGGATTTGAATGAATGGAAATGGGATGGAGAACTTTTTATGGCTGTTCCTGTGAATCCCGGGCCTTTAGAATGCAGAAACAAGCAGCTTTTCAGTGATGTGGTGCTCTCGAACGGCTCTTCGAATGGTTTAGATGAGTTCAACTTCAGAATGGTTGGGAATGGTGTGGTCGAGTCAGAAAAGAGGAGACGGGTTGTCGTGGTTGGAGATGATAAGCAATGTGATGATGCTGGATCTCTTACTTTAAAGCTAGGTGGCCATGCCTATCCAGAGATGGAAGAAGATGTGGATATTGGAGGAAAGAGAAATGGCAAGAGGTGCATGGTGCAGTCTAGTAACATAAACCAGCCTAAGTGCCAGGTTGAGGGCTGTACTGCTGACTTAAGCCAGTCCAAAGACTACCACAGGCGTCATAAGGTGTGTGAGGCTCATGCTAAGGCCAATAATGCAGTAGTCGGGAATGTTATACAGCGTTTCTGTCAACAATGCAGCAGGTTAGGTTGCTTCTTTTCATTTATGTGACAAGTAGATAAAGCCCTGCAGTCAATATGATTTTATGTTTTAAACATTGGTGGACTCATCTGAAAGTAACTTGTTTTTGACATTAAAATGGATTGGATTTTGGATTAGTAAGAGGAAAAATTGGAACTTTGTATACAGCCTCATATAGATTTTTTTTTTGGAAAATTAATTTCTACAAGCTAATATATGAACTCCAACAGGTTTATGAAACAATAGACTTGACATCCAAGCATATCACATCATATTCTCTAAAGGATTTTTGATACTAAAACCGACAACTCCTTTACAGGACGATGGAAGTGTTGCAGTGAGTTTTTTAATAGGAGTATTCCATGAAGTTGAACTCATTCATTAACTCTGTTAATAAACCCTGTATTTGGTCATATCCGGTCTCTCAACATACAAAATGGTCTAATTAGTTATTCTATGCATCAAAATGATACGGGCTTAGAACAATCAATATTATTGTTTTTGGATTATGTAATTAATATGAGCATATAACTGTTTACCAAAAATTACCACAATTTGTACATCATTAGCATTGATTCTCCATATATACGGACATTGTTACATAGAACATATTCATGACCTCGTAGATGAACACAAAAGTTTTTTTAGTGTAACTTGTAGTCGTAATTCGTAAAAAGAACTTGATACTGGCTCGAAAGTATAAATAAATAACACAAGGAATTGACCCTACATATTCTGTAGCTTGATTAGAGAGTTTATTCTAAACACCTTATTCAAGTCCTTATGTTTATCACCTCAAACAACTCAATTGCTTGAAATATAACTAATGTTGATGATGCTTATCATCTCAGCCTAGAATTTGTGGTTTAGCATCACATTGCTGATTCCTTAGCAGTACAACAACAACACTCAAGCCTTTATCCCACTATAGCGGGGTCGGCTATATGGATCCTTTCACCTTTTGCCCTATCTTTAGTCATGCATTGTTTCTCAAATGATTCATATTCATAAGGGTGACTAAAATTTATGTTGGTCGTCTACCTAACATAATCCTTACCATTTTTCATCCAGTCTTGAGACCAACATAAGCTGGTTTTGATGATTCCTTAGCTGTCCACAAGAATAATTAACACAAAAGTATAGTACTAGTTCTAAAGAAATATGGTTCTTAGGTTTGTTTGACTTTATCTATATTTATGCGAAATAAAAATGTTTGAAAATCCTAGTTACCCTGAAAATTTAATGCAAGGGCAAAGTAACTGTTGGATATTGCATTGATTGCATGATATTGCATTGATTGCATATAATCTTTGTATTGCATATAATCTTTGTATTGATTACGTTATTTGTTTCCTAAATAGATCGATTCCTATTTAGGAAATATGAGAGCACACGGATCAGTGACGTGTCATATCGTCGTATTTGTATAAATATCCCCATGTGGATGAATAAACTCAATTAACTTTTCTCCTCCAACATGGTATCAGAGCCTTAGGGCTAAAATACCTCTCCCGTGCGTTTTTTCCTCCTTTCTCCCGCACGAACAACCCGCCGACCTCCGCCCGCAACTCTGCCGACCTCCGCGAGCAACTCCCGACCCGCTGGCTCCGGCGGCCCCTAGCCCCACCTAGCCTCGACCGATCCCCCCTCCCACTCCTCCGCCTCACCCCACAACCGCCTCTAGACGTTGTACGCACGCCGCGCCTCCCGCGCCAGCGCCTGTCGGGCTTCAACCCTCTTCCAGCGGCCCCTCGGCCACCGCCAGTACGTCCGGCCCCTGTCCTGCGTCGTCTCCTTGATACCGCACATGCGGTGCTCCTCCTAATGTCCTTTCCGGTGCCTACACCATTTTTTTGGTTCCTTCCTCTTTCTATGAGGCCGACCTAGTTTCTATCTAGGCTGCTCTTTGCTCTCCCGGGGGATCTTGCTTTGTATGCTTGCTCACCATGGCCGGGACCAACGGCTCCCCTACCGAATCTTCCACCACCAGTACACCCCCAACTACCGTGACGTCCAGCGGCTTCCCTCGCCCGGGACATGACCACAATACGCCTCAAATCACGACGATTCGTCTGGATGGTACCAACTATCTCCCGTGGTCTCGGGCTATTACTCTTGCTTTGAAGAGCAGGCGAATGTTTGGATATGTCATGGGCACTACACCCATACCTCGTTCAGATTCCCCAGATTGGGTGCAATGGGAATCGGAGAACTCCCTCGTCATGTACTGGCTGACTAACTCCATGGTCGACTCCATCGCTCGCAACTATCTCTTTCTGGATAAGGCTGCGGACATTTGGCGAAGGGCGGAAACTACCTACTCCTGTCGCGGCAACGCGGCCCAGATCTTTCAGCTACGACGCAAGATCTTCCTTCTTCGCCAAGGAGATCGCCCTCCGTCTGCCTACTACCTCGAGTTCACCAAGCTATATCAGGAGTATGATCACTTTGATTCCATTACTTTGGCATCGCCTAAGGATGAGCTCCTGGTTCGCGCACGGGAAGATCACAACCGAGTTTTTGAGTTCCTTCATGGGCTACATAGGGACTTTGACCAAATCAGTGTGCAGATACTTGGCCGCTCACCCTTACCCTCTCTTCCAGAGGTTTTCAGTCTCGTTCAGCAGGAATTTGATCGGAGGCAAACTTGGACTCCTGAGCCTCCTCCAGATGGTTCGGCCTTGACGGCCCCGGTTGGGCTACGCGCGGCTCGTGATTCTCGGCCGAAGTCCACTGACAAGGATCACCTCCTCTGTGACTATTGCGGGAAGAACCGTCATACACGGGAGACTTGCTTTCGGCTTCATGGGTTCCCTACACCCCGTGGTGGCTCTTCCTCTCATGGCGGTCGCGGTCCTGGTCGCACTTCGGGTCGCTCTACCCAGCCTCGCTCCGCGCACTTGTCTGATGTTTTCGACTAGCCACAGCTTCCGACAACTCCCACATTGACTCTGACGCCTGATGAGGTCCTTGCTTCCCGACGCCTGATGCAGGGCCCATCACCAGAGCCACATGCCTCTTCGTCCTCATATGCCCATCAGGGGCCTTCCGGTGCTCATGCTGCCTCCACCCGTCCCTCTACTCACTGGATCATTGATTCTGGAGCAACAGACCATATGACCGGCTCCTCCTCAGGTTTTGTGTCCTACCTTCCGTTGTCTGGTCGGGACAAAGTGAGCATCGCAGATGGTTCCCTCTCTCCCATTGCCGGAAAAGGCTCCATCCCGTGCTCCTCCCTAACTCTTTCCTCGGTTCTTCATGTTCCGAACTTTACCCGCAATCTCCTCTCTATTAGTCATATAACCAATTCTATGCACTGCTCAGTAACTTTCTTTCCTTCTTCTTGCATTTTTCAGGACCTGAAGACGGGAACGGTGATTGGAACTGGTAGTCTAGTGGACGGGCTATATGTGTTTGATTCTTCCACCCCGACCTCTCCTCCCCGAGCTCTCCATGTGGATCAGACAACTACTTTGGAGTCCTGGCACTGTCGGCTGGGACATCCGTCTATCCATTCTATGAAACGTTTATTTCCTAATTTACCGTCTGGGTTAGTTGATAAATTTCGTTGTGATGCATGTGATCGTGGTAAAAGTCATCGTACCTCTTTTAATCATATTTCTTCTCCAAGTACTGCTCCTTTCCATTTGATACATAGTGATGTTTGGGGTCCTTGCCGGGTTGCATCTATTTCGGGTTGTTTTTGGTTTGTAACTTTTATCGACTGGTTTTCACGTACCACCTGGGTTTACCTTATGAAAGCCAAAAATGAGGTCTTTCCCTTGTTCCAGCGATTCTACAACATGGTCTCTACACAGTTTTCGACCCCCATCAAGATTCTCCGCACTGATAATGGCCGTGAATTCATTGATTCCACCTTCGAGCAGTTCCTCGCCAATCGAGGGATTATCCATCAGACATCCTGCGCCTACTCCCCGGCTCAAAATGGTGTGGCTGAGCGTAAGAACCACCACCTATTGGAAGTTGCTCGGTGTCTCCTCCTCCACATGCAACTCCCTAAATACTACTGGGGGGATGCTGTACTCACCGCAGCGTACCTTATAAACCGTATGCCATCCCGTGTTCTCGGTTTCAAAACTCCCCTCACCACACTTGGGGTTCCACCTACCACTCTCCCACCACGTGTTTTTGGGTGCGTTTGTTTCGTCCATATCCACCACCGCCCGAAACTTGATGCTCGTGCGCACAAGTGCGTCTTCATTGGCTACTCCCCTACTCAGAAGGGATATAAATGTTTTGACCCAGTCAACAAGAAGGTTTACGTTACCATGGACGTTACCTTCCGGGAATCTGAAAGCTACTATGGGTCCTCACTTCAGGGGGGGGGGTCTCTTCCCACAACGGAAGTGAGTACCTTACCTTACTCTGACACCCCTCTACCTATTCCTCCGGTATATCATCCCTCTCAGTCTACACCTCCTACTCCTTGCGCCCCTCCTGTCCAGGTCCCTGTTACTAAACCTCCGTAGGTGTACTCTCGTCGACCCAAGGGATCGAACACGCGGCCCAACATCTGGATATCAGACCACCCACCTGACCCGTCGTCGGGATCCATCATCCCTACAGAAGGTACCTCCACTCAACATCCATTATCTCAGTTTGTTTCTTACTCATCCTTAACAGCTTCCCATGCAGTATTTGTTTCCTCTTTGTCCTCTGTCTCCATCCCCACTTCATGGCAGGATGCCCTTTCCGACGACAGGTGGAAGTTAGCATTGCTCGAAGAAATGAGTGCCCTGGAAAAAAACGGCACATGGGACCTGGTACAACTGCCATCAGGAAAAAAAGCTGTTGGATGCAAATGGGTATTCACCGTCAAACAGAACCCCTCGGGCATTGTAGAAAGATACAAGGCACGACTCGTGGCAAGAGGCTATACTCAGACAGAGGGCATAGACTACCAGGAGACCTTTGCTCCTGTTGCAAAAATGAATTCGATCAGAATCCTCATATCTTGTGCTGCCTGTAAGGATTGACAACTTTGTCAATTGGATGTGAAGAATGCTTATCTTCATGGCGACCTGGAAGAAGAGATCTACATGGCTCTCCCTCCGGGACTCAGCCCTAGCGGATCAAAAGGGAAAGTGTGCAGATTACGAAGGCCACTCTATGGCCTGAGACAATCAGTCAGGGCCTGGTTTGGAAGATTCCACAAAGCCATGAACAGGTTTGGATACCGTCAGAGCAATGCCGACCACACCCTCTTTATCAGAATCAACAAGGGAAAGTTAATCGTCCTGATTGTCTACGTGGATGATATCATAATCACTGGGGATGACAAGGAGGAGATTCAAGCACTGAAGGAGAAATTGGCAAAAGAATTTGAAGTGAAAGATTTGGGAAATCTCAAATACTTTCTCGGCATTGAAGTTGCAAGATCAAAGCATGACATTTTCCTATCACAAAGGAAGTATGTGCTCGACCTCCTTGAAGCCACTGGGATGAGCGGGTGTCGGCCTGCCGACACCCCAATCGAAGTCAATCACAAGCTCGGCAGAGAAGATGGCGATGTGATCGATGACATTCCCAGTTACCAGAGGCTGGTAGGGAAATTAATCTACTTATCTCACACTCGACCAGATATCTCTTATGCTGTGGGAGTTCTCAGCCAGTTTATGCACTCTCCAAAGGTCCGTCATATTGATGCCGCGCATCGTGTCCTCCGATACCTGAAGTCTTCACCAGGGAAGGGCATCCTATTCTCACCAAATAAGGAGTTGATTATTGAAGTTTACACTGACGCGGACTGGGATGGATCGCCCACCGATAGACGCTCCACAACTGGATATTGTTCCATGATTGGTGGGAATTTGGTCAGCTGGAGAAGCAAGAAGCAACATGTTGTTGCTAGGTCCAGTGCTGAGGCCGAGTTTAGAGTAATCGCACATGACATTTGTGAAGGATTATGGGTCTCCACTATCCTGAAGGAACTTGAGCTTAAAGGAAGTGAGCCCATCAGATTGTATTGTGACAACAAAGCTGCAATCTCCATTGCCCACAATCCGGTACAACATGATCGTACGAAACACATTGAGGTTGACAGACATTTCATCAAGGAAAATATCGACCGAGGAACCGTTGTTATCCCATTCATACCATCTGACCAACAGTTGGTCGATGTTCTCACAAAGGGTCTAAGTTCCAGTATGTTCGCAGATCTTATTGGCAAGTTCGGCATGGCTGACATCACATGCCCAACTTGAGGGGGGGTGTTGGATATTGCATTGATTGCATGATATTGCATTGATTGCATATAATCTTTGTATTGCATATAATCTTTGTATTGATTACGTTATTTGTTTCCTAAATAGATCGATTCCTATTTAGGAAATATGAGAGCACACGGATCAGTGACGTGTCATATCGTTGTATTTGTATAAATACCTCCATGTGGATGAATAAACTCAATTAACTTTTCTCCTCCAACAGTAACTTTAACTTGAATATTCATGTTAGATCATCTAAATAATTCAAGAGAAACCTGTGTTATCCATTTTGAGAAGTTCTAATTATTTGGTTTTTCTATTGCTATAATAGTATGTAGACTGATGCGTGCTATAACTTCTATTAGTTAACGCATGACTAAATTTATTCACTCTGACACTCGCAAAGAAGTTAAGAGCTCACACATCAACACACAAAATTTCTCCCTATAAAATATTATGCTACTGCGTAGTTTACTTTTCCATTGATAATTTTCTTGTGTTGTATTATAGATTTCACCTTCTTGATGAATTTGACGAAGGGAAAAGAAGCTGTCGTCGGCGTTTGGCTGGCCATAATATAAGAAGAAGAAAAACTCATTCTGATGTTTCTGCTAGTGGGACTTCTACAGCTGATGACCAATCAACAAGCTATCTGTTGATAAGTTTACTGAAAATTCTTGCCAATTTGACATGTAAATTCCTTTAACATATGTTTCATGATTTTTCATTTATTGTCATTAATTCTACAAATAAATTTGTGAACTTGGATGTCCATAAGCACCCGTTAGGTTGAGCATACTTGGAATCAGCTGCAATAATGTGGTATAAATTCCAATTTAAATGTTCAACAACCTGACAGGGATATAAAAATATATATTTATAATTAAAACTGTATAATTCTACAGTTCAAATGCACCAATAAATTTAGTCACAAGAATTACTAATATTGCTGAAGCTAAATCAATTACTATCAATCACCATCCCATACCATATCTTATATAATAATCTTCATTTTTCCTAGAAATTTTCTTTTAAAATCTCTCTTTAGAAATTTCATTATGATTATCTTTATTTTTTCACCGGGATCAAAGATTTTCCCTCTTTCTTTAGAAATATGGTTGTGATTCTCTTTATAGACACTATATCTCAAGTGTTTGATCTCTCTAATATTGTCCTACTAAAATATTTTATCTCTAAAGTATCACTTGAATTCTCTATCTAAAAATATCTTCAATGGTTCTATCTCATTGGGATTCTCGCTCTAAATTTTCTTCTTACTCTTCCTCAGTTCTGCCAATTCCGGCCTTTGAAGGATCTATTTGGCTCGCATGTTTTGATTTTGAGGAATTGGAATTCAGTAAAAACCAAAACCAATAGGTTTTGGTTTTCCTGAATTCCAATTATGCTGTTTGACTGTAGGAAGCTTTCGAGCTGCAGGAATTGAAATTGGATAATTTTGTTGTTTGGATGCAAGATGGAATTCATCCACAAGAATTGAATGAAATTAAAAATTCAATTTAGAATTATAAAAACTGTAGGCTTAACAACAACACACATTTTATAACAACACGAACTACAGATCCATAAACCACAAAATATTCTAGTCAACTGCATGAAATTAAAAGCAGGAATTCAAAAGTAGATAATATAAGACAATCCGCTAAACAGCGCACAAAAAAGCACATCAATCCTATCCCTTATAGGTCATAGAATTTCACCTGAAGCCACATCGTCCTGAGACGTTCTGGTAGAGCCATGAATGTGTCAAATTTCAGTTGATTGACATTTAGTGCATTATTCATATCATGGTTGCGGGTTCAAGAGGAATATATTCTAACACCGCCCGAGAAGCACCGAGTGCTATGAGATACTCGCATTTCAAAATATATTCTTTAATTAGTTTCTCTCTCAACTCTGTTGGATCCATCTAACATATGCTAATGAAATAAAATGTAAATACATAAATTAAAATCAAACTTGCATTCATACATGGATATATCAAGTGTATGAAGACATGCACATACATGTATATTTGTATGAAGACAGGTGTGTTTGATCAACACACTACATACATACATACATACATAACAATAACTCACAACATATACAACAAAATCAATCCATCCACAACAAAATCAATCCATCCACAACAAAATCAATTCATCCACAACAGCTGACAACATCTATAATTGCTGGAATAAGTCATGTTAGTTAACTCAATCCATCCTCAACAACATTCAAAAATCAAAATAAAAACATAGACTGTTACCATCTGCTGTGAAGGAATGTTACCAGCAATGAGGAGGTTGGTGATTCTAGATGGCTTGACAACGACGACAGACGGCAATATCAGTCTGGATTTCTCTGCCGACTCCCCATTCCAAACACCACAAACCCCCACCAGCCACCCGAACATTTCCCCACAAAATCCACGACCAGCAACCTCCTTCAACCCTCGCCACAAGCCATCAGCCTCCCCTTCCAAACCCTCCTCACATCCCATACAAAATCCTCCATAATTCTCATCCCCAAATTCCATCATTTTCAGTTTCCAACGTTCACCGAAAAAAACCTCTGGCCATCTCCAGCAAGCCTCCACTACCACCAATTAAATTTCTTTCATTTTTCATTTTCTGGCAATCGCTGAAAGCCACCTTTGGCCAGCCACCACCCCACCACCACATAACCACCATAATTACCTCCCCAACTAACTCCACCCATCTTAAAATTTAGGATCTCCTCCTAAATTTCCTCCACTACCTCAATTTTCCACCTCGTCCATCTTAGCCGGTCCCCTCTCTTAGTAGCCTCCCGTAGGGTCACTTTCCCACACCTCCCCTTTTCGTAACTGAGCCCACACTTCCCCCTCAGCCTCCCCCCCCCCCCCCCCAATTTCATCTGACGTGGAACCACCTCCCCACCCCTCTCCGAACCAAGCCCCTCACTTTCTCAGCCTAGCGGAGCCCCTCTCCTTTTCAGCAGCCAACAACCTTCAACAACTGGCCACAGCTTCCCCCCTACTCTAAAGAGCTTCCTCCACCTCTCGTCTCCAGTCCAGGACTTCCCAAAATTGCTGGCAGTTGCTGGAAACTTCTCCCAAACAGCCCAATTAACTCCAGATCTGAAATCTGGGCTAGAATTTCATCCTCCCACCTCACCCGCTAGCCCCCCTTGCCAATGTCAGGCTGTTGAGGTCAGGTTGATGAGGTGAATTCAGCAGGTCCACCAAGCTGGGCTCTTGAGGTCTCCTCTTTATGCATTGCTGATATCGACGAATTGCGGATTATACAGGTATTATTCTATGCAGTCAGTAGACACCCCCACTTAGGAAGACGTGACATGCACAGTTACGAGCATATCTGTAACGTCGTCGGGATCTCGTCAGAGGTGGTGGTGGAGGCGTAGATACAAGGGAGTCGAGCTCGACCTATGAGAATACGAAGAGGAAGAAGGGGAGCCTTGAGAGAGAGAGAGCTAGAAAGAGGAAGATAACTTGTCATAATTTCATTTCATAATAATACATGACCCTAAAGGTCCTTTATCAGAGATTACATCACTACTACAAATTAGCAAAAGACCCTACATGGAATAGAAGACACAAAAAATGTAAAAATTCTAAAGACCAGCACTCAATAATGACAACACGGACATGACAATTAATAATACATTTATAAAATTAATAGATAACGAGAACTATTGTGGGCCCATAACATTCCTCCCCTCCAAGTCAAGCTTGTCCTCAAACTTGATCGAGGCTTGCACGACCTTATCACTTGGCTCTTTGTTTTTCTTCCAGAACAGGTTCTTTTAGTGCATCACTATAACGGAGGCTGCATCGAGCGACAAGCCGTCATTGTGCTAATAGATGTCATAAAGGACTGCTAGGATCTTGCATGGCGAAGGCGCCTGTTGAGGTAAGACTGACATGTCTAGTATTCAGAGTCGAAGCAAGAGCGCATGCTAGCGGTGAATCACTAAATCACGATTTGGTGCGATGTTGACATCTCCTATAACGGATGGAACATTGAACGAAGGACAATTTGCTCTTTCAAGCTCATCTCCACTTTGAAGAAATTAATTAAGCCATTAATTTTAATGAAACAATAATTAACTAATGTGATCTCTCTTATTTTTTTAATAAATAAATAAATTAAATTGATTAATTAATTAAATGTATCACCTAGAGGTAGTCCGACAAGACCTAAAATTGGCTTGCGGCTTGGGCCAGTTGGAGTGAGGAGATTGAGGAGAAACTTGCGCTGTGCTCCATGGAAGAAAGCGTGTGGTGTGCTACTCGAGAACAGTGAGGCAGGGTCAAAAACAACGAGGTAGGGTCGAGAACAGGCAAGAGCTCGACTCAACAGAATGTCAGGCGGACGATTAATGAAGAGAATCGACAAGTGTGGGGAGCTCTTGTGTTGGAGATGTTACTAGGCTTGATGTTGTGCATAGTTGGTCGACCATAAGGAAGGATGCCGACAAGGGTTGTGCTTATCCTGTATGTTGCGCTATAGGAAAAACGAGGGCTGCTCGAGGGAGAAATGAACCAAGATCAAAGCAAGAATCCTTCGATGTTGCGCACTATTGTTGGCGATGACATTGACACTGAAATTGTCCAACGAGGATACTGGCGATGGATGCACCCCTTTTGCTTTGGAAGTCGTTGATGGCTACACTCCCTTATGCTAGACACCTACGAGGGAGTCAAAGTGCTGGACAAGAGTGCACATCGTAAACAACAGGTAGCGCCACCGACTGCAAACAACGACCTAAAATGGCTCTCTCTCTCCTACTTGCACTATTTTGTCGTTGAATCACTTGGATGGCTTGGAAATGGTAAATGAAGTAATGATGGATTTGTTACGAGCCCACTTATCGAGATCTCTTCAGAGGCGGTGATGCAGGACGATGCGTGGGGTTTACGCGCCTGTCGGCTTTTTACTAGGAAACCCTAAGTGCATGCGACAAATAATTAATTTTGTCAATTTTAGAGCGGGCGCAGCACTAAAAAAAATTACGCAATTTGGATTTAAAAGCACAAAATTACCTCTTTTTTAAAAAATGAATTTTCTTAATTATGGTTCGATTTTAAATCCGGGAACAGAAGTTTGCAACTTTCGTTCCGCTCCCCTTGTCGTAGCAAAACGGAAATCGTGAACTCCAAATACGTTTCCGTTTGAAGTTTTCGACGTAGCGTTTGCTGACAAAACTCGGGTGAAAACTCAGCAATGAGTCTAATTATCCTACGAGAAAATACAGAGGCACACACAAAGAAAGAGATAGAAACAATTACCCACGGAAGAGGCGTCTTCCGTATTCGAAGTCGATGGCGATCACGCGAGGAATTCCTCGTCACCTTCGATCCCCCGCTCCGAGGTTGGCCGCTATCGCACGCGGGCACCAAGGAGAAACTTTGCTCACTCTCATATGAAAGTGGTTCCACGAATTCACTCACTCTAGAGGAGCCACAAACCTAACAATCTAAATTCACTCGCTCTCACACAAATGGCTCCACGAAATCTCCAACACCCGAACTAAAATTCACTCACTCTCACACACAAGAGTGGCTCCGCGAAATCTCAACACACGAGATAAATTTTCACACTTGTTCACGCAAAGAGGCTTCACGCAGTCTCTAAGCACAAGAGCTCTTACTCCTACTAAACCTTAATCATTCTAATCACTAACTCCATGCTACTCGCAATCCTATGGCAATATTGAACACAGGGATCAATTGCCCGTCATGGAAGCAAACAACAAAACAGGGGTTACATCCACATTCAATAACTCAACTCACAACGCACAACAATCCTAATTTCTACTGTTCATCATCTCCTTTGGGCCGAAATAGCAGCTATAAAAAACAGTAATTTCATCTACTTCCTTACTATAGTACTCCTTACAGGAAATCTACAGCATACCTAAATTTCACTAACTACTCTCAATCTCACGGCAGCACTCCACCGTGAAACAGAAAACACAAGCAACAACCACAATTTCATTCAATATTTCATCAATCACCTACAACAACACTCACATAACTCCTAATTACAGTGCATCATCCCTCACACGGGAAGCGCCATTACAGGAAGCACACTTCATTCACCGCAATTTCAACATTCATCCCCCCAAAACAGGATACAGGGGACCCTATTTATAGGGTTACAAATAGAAAACACATACAGATAAAACGAAATAAAAAAAATTGAGCCCATCACATGCGTCGTGGAAGAGGCGGGCATGGCGGAGCGGAAATGGCGGAAGCGGCAGTTGCAGAACCGCCGGGGGTTGGAGCTTTGAAGCATGTGGCGTAGGATCGTGGGCGGTAGCCATGCGGGAGTGGGGCAGCGCTGATGTCGGGGAAGCTGCGGTTGGGAGCTGTCGATCCGAGCCCTAGACTCGCGCGAACGGGGAAGATGAATAGTGCCCACCTCGTTCTGGATCGGGAGAGGAAATGAACCGGGGGAGAACTGTGCATGGCCGGCTGCTTTTAATGCTGAACTGATTCTTCTTTCTATGTATATATATATATATATATATAATATATATACTTATATATATAATTTTGTTAAACATTAAGTAAACAAACAAACCGATACGCGCGCAGGCGTGCATTACACACAAAGTCCAAACTGAAATTTTGCCAAAATATCATGCAAAAATAAAATTAAAATGCAATAAAACAATTCAGGTTGTCAGAAACCCGGTCGGGTGCGGCGTCGGGTATCATTGCGTCGACCTGACCTAGGTTGGTCTCCACCAGGTGGTGGTGGAGGTGGAGATACAACGGAGTTGAACTCAACCTACGAAGAATGCGAGGTGGGAGAAACGGAGTCTTGCTCAACCTAAACTCTAGAATTGGGATGAAGGGGGTATAACTAGAAATAGAGAAAGAGAAATTTTCATAATTTAATTAAATGATAATTCATGACCGAGTGGTCCTTTAAATAGAGATTATATAACTTTGACAAATTATCAAAAGACCCTTGCATGAAATAGAAGATCCAAAAATTGTAATAATTTTAAAGACCAACACTTAATAATGACTACACTAACATGACAATTAATAATATATTTAAAAATTTAATAGGTAAGGAGGACTATTGTGGGCCCATAACATGCACGTACAAAATATTTGTCACCATTCCGCTAGTACAACGACTACATCTTTTAGCTCAAAGAACAAGACGAATGGTGCATTACGGGCATAGGCTAATCAAACATTACAGTGTATTATGGTGTTAATTATAAAGTCCTTTTATTCAACTCACAGTCTTTTAGTTTCGGTGGGGTCTATGTTATGAGTTAACAATTTTTAATATTCTTATAGTAAGTCCAAGGGTTAGGACTTATTACACTTATGCCATTAGTTATGTCATTTAAAGACCCATGGGGTCATGATTGAATATGCATTGAGTCTCATTGTCTCTTATATGAAGTTGTGGTAGCTCTTTCTCTACCGGAACATACCCGCTTAGGGTCTTAGGCAGTTGGGATTCCGGCTCTGCAGTATCTCCTCACCATCATCTTCACCTCTAGTCATATCTGGCGAAGCCACCGATGCATTACGGTTAGCCTGTAACAACTTCATTTCATGTATCTTAATTAAAGACACTCCTCTACGCAACACTTCAGTAATTGGCTTGCCTTTCCCGCCTTACCTTACCTGGGGCTCTAGCAAATTTATCATTATGTGATTTCTGATATCTGCATTTGTTGTTGTTGTTGTTGTTGTGTATTTGATTGCATTACTTCATCATCTAGAAAAAGCTGTTTGATTAACATTCTATTCTGGAAACCTTCATTCACAGAGTTTTTAATCTGTTTTCAGCTGGTAAATCACAGCAGTCGAAAGATAATGAATTATTGTCGAATCTTTTGAAAAATATCGCCTCTTTGGGGAGTTCATCTGATGGAAACAATAATTCTTCTCTCCAAGCATCCCAAGATCTTCCAAAAGTCTGGCCATCGGCGACATCAGGAGAAACTGCTGATGCTCTAATTTCACAGGCTATTACTGCCAATAAAAATTCCAATCCAATCTGTGCACTGTCCATGCCTAGTAATAATTGTAATGGATCGGTTGCTGGTTCTTCTAGAGAGTGGCATTGCCAGCAAATTGAGACTGCCAAGTTGCCTTATCCTGCAAGATCAATACCGGAAGAAAATGGCTTACCAACTAAATTAGAGACTCAGCGATCAGTTCAGCACATGCTACCTGCGGCGTGCACTGTTGAAGTTGCAAGAAAAATGGGATTTGACTTAAATGCTGCATATATTGAGCAACAAGATGGCTCATTGGGTTGTGATAGACCAGTAAACCTTGCAACTCTTGGGTCTGGTTCTTCTAATTTTCCTCCATGGATGGTAAAGCATTCTCGCCAATTAAGCCCACCCCAAATAAGTGGGTATACAGATTCAGCTTCTACACTATCACCATCAAGTTCTAATGGAGATGTTCAGGTACACCTTTTAAAGTTGTTCTGTACCAAAATCCTTGCGTGTGTATATATCAACATCTAAGTTTCCATTTTAGTTACATCATTTTAATGTGCACCAACATCTAAGTTTCCATTTTAGTTGCATCATTTTAAATGTTCATCGATCCATTCTTATTGTAAAAGAAAATGTTGTATCATCACTGCAATATCAGAGACAAATATTTTTTAATCTGACAATTTGGGTGTTTATAAACTTGTTAGATGCGTTTTCATCATCAAATTGTATTGTTTCTTTTGTTTCAAAGTTTATCGTAGGATACGTCTATGGTTCTTGACCTCTGGTGAGGTCAAGGCCACTATGAAGTTGATTCCCTTTGAAAAAGGAGTGTCGTATCATCACTTTTTTGTAAACTGGGTTGTTTTATAAACTTTTTGGAAGCTTTTTCAGCATGAAATTGTGATGTTTCTTTTTGTTTCACAGCTTATTTTAGGATGCCTCTATAGTTCTTGACCACTATGGTGAGGTCTGTGCGAACAAGAAAAACTAGACCAAAAATTTGGAGTAACAAAATTTTTATTATCTAAAAAGGTATCTATTATAAAGGTATCACCTCCCTTTTATAGAATAGAGGAGAGAAGAGAGATTACAAATAAGCAATGTGAGACTAATAATTACAGAAACAAGCATCTATACAAGCCGCATAAGCCGCGCGGTTAGACTAACCGCACGACAACTACAATGTGCAGAAGACAACCCGACACTGTCTTCAAGCCGCCATAAACAAGCCGCCAAACCGCCCGGTCACCAATCAACACCAACCGCCTAGCAACCCGCTGGAGAGAAACCGCCAGACCGCGCGGTCTCCAAGCTGCTAGAGGCAGACCGCCTGGTCTCCAAGCCGCCAGGGGCAGACAGCCAGACCGCCCGGACACCATGCGACAACACTTTCCCTCAAGCTGGAGCATATATATCAATCATGCCCAGCATGTTGCAGATGTGAAAAAAGGAAGCAGACACAGGCTTGGTAAAGATATCTGCTAGCTCGTTGTCGGAGGTAACGAAGGGAGTACAGATTTGTTTCTTCAAAATCTCTTCCTGAATAAAATGACAGTCAACTTCAATGTGCTTTGTCCTCTCATGCAAGACCAGATTTTTAGAGATATATATAGCGGCATTGTTGTCGCAAAACATAGGTAGATGATGGTTGTAAATCTCTCTTAAGTCAAGCATGAGAGCCCGCCACCACTTTAATTCACATGTGGTCCACGCCATACTTTGATACTTTGCTTCAGCACTTGACCTGCAGACGACAGATTGTTTCTTGCTCTTCCAGCTCACGAGGTTTCCCCTCACAAATGTACAAAAGCTTGATGTGGACTTGCGATCTTCTTTGTCATCAGCATAGCTAGAATCCGAGTATGCTTCAACCTTCAAGTGACCATTCTTTTGAAACAGTAGTCCTTTACCTGTCGTCACTTTAATATATTCCAATATCCTCAGGACAGACTGCAGATGACATTCCCTAGGAGCTTGCATGAACTGGCTAACCTTGCCTACAACATAGGAGATGTCGGGTCTGGTTATCTTGAGATAAATGAGTTTGCTGACCAAATGTCTGTATCTCGTAATATCTGATAGAGGAGGTGAGTCATTTGTCTAAGTTTTATCTTCTCCAATAGCCATGGGGCATCAGGCAGGTTTAGCTCCAGTCAACCATGTCTCTTTAAGAAGATCAAGAACGTACTTCCGTTGAAAGAGTACTAAGGAGTTGGGCTTTCAAGATATTTCTATCCTTAGAAAGTATCTTGGGGAACCCATATCCTTCGTGACAAGGTGTTGACGGAGATGTTTATTCGTCCAGGCTATCCCAGCCTGGTCATCTCCAGTGAGAAGGATATCATCCACATATACGACAAGAACCACCAGACTCAGGGAGGTTTTCCGAACGAATAATGAGTGATCGGCCGAACTCCTGGTAAAACCCACAGCTGCCACAATGCCACTAAACTTGTCAAACCAAGCCCGAGGGCTTTGTTTTAGGCCATAGATTGCCTTCTTCAGCCTGCATACCTGAGTCTCCCCCAGAGCAACATACCCAAGAGGTTGCTCCATATATACATCTTCCTGAAGATCACCGTAGAGAAAGACATTTTTGACATACAGTTGAGAAATTGGCCAATCCCTGTTGACGACCACAGAGAGGAGAACCCGAATAGTGTTGAGACAGACAACGAGAGAGAAGATGTCAAAACAATCAATACCATAAGTCTAAGTGAAGCCTTTGGCGACAAGGCATGCCTTGTAACGATCCACACTACCGTCTGGACGGAACTTCACAATAAAGACCCACCGACAGCCAACATCATCGGTGCCCAACGGTGGAGGAACGAGGGTCCATGTACCCCGCTCAGTGAGTGTGACAATTTCATCATGCATGATCGTCTTCCAATGAGGAATAACAAGGGCTTCCTGATAGGTGCGGGGAGTGGCAGTGTCAGAGATCACAAATGCAAAAGTCCTGTAATGAGTAAGGCGAGCATAGGAAATAACAACTAGCGAGTGCTGAGTACATGTCTGCACCCCTTTGCGAAGAGTAATGAGAAGATCCAGGTCGGCATGTTCCTCTGTTTCCGGGGCATCCGTGGCGGAGAGAGCTGACCCAGGAGTAGAGAGACGGCTGCGGAGAGGAAGGAGATATCTCGGTAGGTGGACATGGACGGAAGGGATGGTATGAGAATTAGGAACATCAGGAAGAGAAGAGGAGTCTTGAGAGAAGTAGGATGCAATTTCAAAAAAGGTGACGTCCGCAGAGACGAATTGCTTGCGGGCAACCGAGTCAAAACAACAATAACCTTTCTGAGTGGTAGAGTACCCCAGAAAGACGCATTTGGTGGCCCGTGGTGAGAGTTTGTCATGTGTGGTGAAGGGAGAGTGCACAAAGGCTGTGCACCCAAAGACACGCAGAGGGAGAGAAAACGGTTCCTTGCCAGGATAGAGAAGGGAAAATGGGGTTTTGCCGTGGAGAACAGTGAAGAGAATGCGATTGATGAGATAGCAGGAGATGAGAACAGCATAACCCCAATAAAAGCGATGAACCTGCATTTGTGTCAGCAGAGTGCGCGCGACATCGAGGAGGTGACGGTTTTTGCGTTCTGCCATGCCATTTTGCTGTGAGGTATAAACACGGTTAGTTTGATGAACAATACCATGTTGCATACAGAAAGAGGAAAAATCATGACTAAGATATTGCTTTGCATTATCAGAGCAAAAGATTTTAACAGATACATCAAATTGATTCTTAATCATAAAATAAAAAGATGTCCATACATTGAATAATTCAGAGCGATCTTTTAAGACATACACCTACGTACAGCGGGATAAATCGTCAATAAAAGTTACAAATATAAACTACCCCAACCTATGGTGAGGGTAGGAGCAGGACCCCAGATATCGGGGTGAACTAGATCAAACGGTCGGGAAGATCCACAGCCTTGCTTTTGTGGGAAGGAGTAGTGGTGATGCTTGCCAAGCTGACATGCGTTACGGTTGAGAGGAGGACTCTGCGGAGGAAGGTGGGGCAGAAGCTGACGAAGAAGTCATGGAGGAGCATGACCAAGACGAAGGTGACACTGGTGAAGATCAGTAGAAGAGGAGGAGAAGGCGAACGACGCGAAAACATTGTCGAGGAAGTATAAGCCGCCGCTCTCAGTCCCAGTAGCAATCGTCCGTTGGGAGCTCGAATACTGAAAAGAACAAGAAGTAGTAGTGAATGTGACGGAACATTGTAGTTGCTTGCACAGAGAAGTAATAGATAATAAATTGCAAGGGAACTTGGGCACGTAGAGGGTATCCGCCAAGCGAAGAGACGGAGTGACTTGAACTACTCCCGTTCTATTGACCGACGAGGGAGAGCCGTCCGCAGTAAAGACCAGTGACAACCGATCATGCTTTTCTAGGAGAGAAAAACACTGAGGATTGCCAATCATATAATTGGTAGCACCAGAGTCGATCAGGCATTTACCTTGAGTAGCGACGTGAACACTACCAGAAACGTGACCACCGAGGCGGACTGCTTCGAAGAGGAGGTCGAAGCGTCCCCAGTTGGTCAAAGATAAGGATGCTTCTTCCAGCAGCGATCAACCGTATGACCGGTGCGGCCACAGTGAGAGCAGAGAAAACGGGAAGCACCGCGTTCGCCGGATTGGTGGTTGTGGCCTCCAGAGCCACTCCGCTGAGTCTGGTGAGCGTAGTTGTTTGGTTGAGGAGGGGAGGATAACAGCGGACGTTGTAGCAGAGAGGTAACCGCGGCGATGCGGGCAGCGGTGACATCCAGGGTAGGAGACTCCGCCTCGCCAAGGATCTGTTGATGGATCATGTCGTAAGACTCAGGAAGTCGCAGAAGATAGCACACAACCAAAAGCTCTTGGAAGTGCTGGTGTTGCTCAGCCAGATCCGCAAAGAAGGGGCGATTCTGGAGAATTTCGGCGCCGAGAGCCTGAACCTGTTGGTAAGCAGCAACATGAGACATGGAGGGACGGGCAAAGAGGTCCGCATACAGAGTATAGATGCGAGACGTTTGAGCCCCCTTTGAGTAGAGAGCGGCAAGATGAAGTCAAGCAGCCTTGACCGTTTCATCATGACGGATGACGGGTAGACATTTATCAGAAAGACTGTTTGCCAGCCATGTGCGAACAAGAGCGTCGCCAGCATCCCAATCATCAAAGAGAGCGGAGTCTGGAGAAGGAGGGTCATCAGTGAGATGATGACGTTTGCGTTGTGAGCGGAGAAGGAAGGTGCATGAGACACTCCAGTCTGGGTAGTTGGGACCGATGAGTTTGGAAACGGTGCCAAGGTTGCCCGAAGGAATAGGAGGAGTAGGAGGAGGAGGAGCGACAACGAGAGTAGTGATGGTAGACATATCAGAGGTTGCCATAGAAGAGAGTAGAGAGCAGCGAGAAGAACAAGTCGCGGCAAGAAGGAGAGGTCGCGACGACAAAGAGCAGGACGCGGCTAGACACACTGGTCGCGGCGAGAAAAAGGAGGGCACGACGACTATGCACAGGTCGCGGCGACTTAAGAACAGGTCGCTGCGAGAAGAATAGGTCGCGGCGACTTAAGAACAGGTCGCGGCGAGAATAAAGGGCAAGCGGAGAGGTCGCGCACACAAAGGGCAACAATAAGGATGAGAAAGGAACAGCGCGAACAGGGCGCAAACAGGCGGAAGAAACAAGTCGCGAAGACTGGTCTCGAGAAGATGGATCAAGCCGTGCGGACAGGTCGCGCGGACAGAGGAAACTCACAGAATCAGGAGGAAAAGATCGAGTCCTCTGATACCATGTGCGAACAAGAAAAACTAGACCGAAAATTTGGAGTAACAAAATTTTTATTATTCAAAAGGTATCTATTACAAAGGTATGACCTCCCTTTTATAGAATGTAGGAGAGAAAAGAGATTACAAATAAGCAATGTGGGACTAATAATTACAGAAACAAGCATCTATACAAGCCGCATAAGCCGCGCGGTTAGACTAACCGCGCGACAACTACAATGTGCAAAAGACAACCCGACGCTGTCTTCAAGCCGCCATAGACAAGCCGCCAGACCGCCCGGTCACCAATCAGCACCAACCGCCTAGCAACCCACTGAAGAGAAACCGCCAGACCGCGCGGTCTCCAAGCTGCTAGAGGCAAACCGCCAGACCGCCCGGTCTCCAAGCCGCCAGGGGCAGATTGCCAGACCGCTCGGACACCATGCAACAACAAGGTCGAGATTACTATGAAGTTTATTCCCCTTGAGATTTCTTGTATAGTAGCACTAGAGTGAATCTTTAAGAAACATATCATATTTGTTCGATAAATAAGAAAGCTGTAGAAATGTTATTGTTCATTGCACATTTTCTTAAGAATTGAGTTCGTGCCACATCAGCAGCATGCATCTTTTTTTGTGTGTGTTGCCATAAGCTCATTTTATTGTATATGAATCTAGTTTGTATATTATTGTTGAAAAGAGCACAAACACTTGAGAAAATGAAACTTTGTATATACTTCTTGTGTGTGTAAATACAAGTATGAGTACATATATATATATGGAGAGAAAAGAGAGAAGAGTCCATTTTTCAAGATACTGGACTATTACAAAAAGAGGAAGAAGGCCTATGATGGGTCATTATATGTGCTTTTACATGTTTTTTAACACTCCCCCGCAAGCTGAAGCGTACAAATCGTAGGCACCCAGCTTGGATAAGAACTGATAAAATAGAGCACTTGGTAAGGCCTTAGTAAGAAGATCAAAACTTTGGTCAGTAGTCGGAACATGTTTCAATTTCAGCTTCTTTATTTGAACTTTTTCCCGAATGAAGTGACAGTCAACTTCAATTTGTTTTGTTCTTTCATAGAAGACATGATTCTTAGCTATGTGTATAGCAGCTTGACTGTCACAGAGTAAGGTAGGTGGTGAGGAAAGTTTTACTCCCATATCACCTAGGAGACTCAAGCCATGTGACCTCAGATACAACAGATGCCATCAAACGATACTCAGCTTCGCCCGAAGATCGAGCAACCACAGACTGTTTCTTGCTACACCAGGTAACAAGGTGACCTCCGAAGTAAGTACAAAATCCACTGGTTGAACGCCGATCATCCAGGAAACCAGCATAATCAGCATCTGAATAGACAACCAATGTTGGAGTAGACGAGAAAGAAGTTTTGTATACCAGCCCTTGACCAGGAGCTATTTTCAGGTATCACAAAATACGTTAGACAGCCTATGGATGAGACACCCGTGGAAAATGCATAAACTGACTGACAACTCAAACAACAAAGGATATGTCTAGTCTTATGACTGTTAGATAAATCAGTTTTCCAACCAGACGTCGATAGTATTCTGGATTTGGAAGAAGAAGATCTGCATCAGAAACATGTGCACACAGCTTGTGATTGACATCCATAGGAGTATTAACTGGCTTGCATCCAGAATATTCAGCATCTTGAAGAAGGTCGAGATTGTACTTCCGTTGAGATAAGACAAGACCATCAGGACGTCTTGCGATCTCAAGGTCAATGAAGTATCGAAGGTTCCCCAGATCTTTTGTTTGAAAAACAGAACTAAGATGCTGTTTAACCACTTGTATTCCATTTGAATCATCTCTTGTTGTTAGGATGTCGTCGACATACACCAAAAGAAGAACCGTTCCTGTTGTTTTATGTCATCGAGTGAACAAAGAGAAATCTGTCGAGTTTCGAGTAAAATCAACCTCCCGAACAGCCATACTGAACTTATCGGACCATGTCTGAGAAGATTGTTTGAGACCATAAATCGACTTCTTAAGGTGACAAACTCGGGACTCCCCTTTGGTCTCAAATCCTGAAGGTTGTTGCATGTAGACAGTTTCTTAGAGATCACCATTGAGAAAAACATTCTTGATATCCAATTGATGTAGGGGTTATTGACAATGCACAACTATGGAAAGGACACGAACAGTGTTTAGCTTGGCGACTGGAGAGAATGTTTTCTCATAATTGAGACCCTGTTGTTGAGTAAAGCCACGAGACACCAGACGGGCCTTAAGACGATCAATCGTCCCATCAGGGGCATGCTTGATGATAAAGACTCATTTACATCCAACAGTAGTCTTTCCCGGAGGAAGAGAAACCAGATCCCACGTCTGATTAGTGATTAGCCCAGAGGGCTGTCATTTCTTCGTCCATGGCCGCTCGCCAGCCCGGATGTTGAAAAACTTCATGCACAGAGTTAAGGACAGAAATAGAGGATAATGAGGTAGCAAAGGTTTGAAGCGTCGGGGTTAGGCGATGTAAGGATACATAATTTGTCATAGGATGCGCTGTGGAGGCAGAGGCCGGGTCGACAAGTCGCAGAGTGCCATATGTTGAAGCCGACTGCAGCGGGGCGGCGAAGCTGGGAGGTCGACGAGTATAAACACGAAGATGGGGGGTTGTGGAAAACCAGAGCTCGGGTGAGGAGGAGTGGAGGTAGTGGTGGAGACGTAACTGGGATGTCAGGTCTTGATAATGATGGTGGTGGAAGAGATGACGGTGTAATGGAAAAAAATGGTTGATCTTCCAAAAAGGTAACATCCGCCGAAACTGTCACCTTGCGGGTAGTGGGATTGTAGCAAACGTACCCTTTTTGAGTGCGGGAATAACCAACGAACATATGTTTGGCTGCCTGAGGATCGAACTTATCAGTGGAGGGACCTAGTAAATGAACATAACAAATACAACCAAATATTCAAGGTGTGAGAGGGAATGAAAGTGTAAAAGGGAAGAGGAGGCTGAATAGGGTGACGTTGTTGAGGACGGAGGAGGGCGGCCGATTAATAAGATAGCACGCCATCGAAAACCACAAAGTGCCAATAAGTCTTGGAAATGTACATTTGAATCATGAGCGAGCGAGCAACATCAAGAAGATGTCTATTTTTGCGCTCAACCACACTGTTTTGTTGATAAGTATATGCACATGAAGTTTGATGAATAATCCTAAACTCAGAGCAGAGGTTGTTAAACTCATGACTAGTGTATTCTCGAGCATTATCTGTCTAGAGTGTTCTGGTTTTGTCGGAGAATTGTGTGCGAGTCTCAAAAACAAAAGCCTGAAATACATGAAGAAGCTCGAAACGATCACGAAGTAAGTACAATCATGTCATTCAAGAATAATCATCAATAAAGGTGATAAAATAACGATGATCAGACACACTTGTTATTTTATACGGGCCACAAACATCAGAATGTACTAACATAAAAGGAGCAGAACTCCGGGTGCAAAGAGAAGAAAAAGAGGAACGATGTTGTTTCTCCAAAATACAAGAATCACATGTAAAAGCAGGAAGATGAACATCATGAAGAGACTTCTTAAGAGCCGGAAGAGGAGGATGCCCAAGACTCTAATGTCAGTCAACAAAGGAGACAATAGAGAGAATGGTAGGGGATACATCAAGAAGGTTGAGCCCGTTGTGCAATCATCATTTACCAATGATACTCTGCTTCCCTCGGTCCTGCATCAGAAACGAAGAAGAGGTGAATGTGATAGAACAATACAAATCGGTAGTAAGGCGACTAACATAAAGTAAATTAAACGGAGAGCCCGGGATACGGAGAGCCCGGGACACGGAGAGCCCGGGACACGGAGAGCCGAGCGAAGAGAAATAGAGGGATTGAGTCAGCAGAGCCGGAGACAGGAGCGGTGTTGCCATTGGCTACAGTGATGAACTTTGGATTTGGAGAATCCAAGTATTGAGGGATTTTCAAGGAGGTGATGTGGTGAGTAGCACCTGAATCCACTATCCAACACGGACTAGTAGAGAGACAAACGATACCTTCATGAGAGACGGAGGCAACGAAGGCGGGTGAGTTGTGGAGCGACCCCTGAAATTGTTGGAGCTGGAGGCGGACTTCATCAAGATCAGCACGAGTGACAGAAGGGCTAAGGGCAACAACAGGAGCATTAGGACGAGGAGAGAGACCATGTTTGCGATAGCAGGTCGCCTCAATGTGTCCATTCTTTCCACAGAAAGAACACTTAGGCCTCGGCAGGCCACCTCGACCTCTCCCCCGAGAACCTGTACGCCCCCACGAGTAAGGGGAGGGAGAGGGAGTAATGGTGCAGAAGATTACTGGAGAAGAGTCGGTGAAGGAAAGCCGATAGCATCAGGAGGCGGTGAAACCTTTAATAACATGGATCATACATCAGAGAATGAGGGAATAGCAGCAGATGAGAGGATCTGATCTCGAACACTGTGAAGATGAGGCGGAACACGAGCCTTCATCATGACAATACTAATTGCTTTCTTTTGAGCGCACTGAGCAGCTAGATCCGTAGTCGGAGTCTGATGCCGAATCCAGACCTCAATCAGCGTCTTGGACCGAACAACAAAGGAGGTTAACTTCATAGTAAAAGAGATGGTGGTGATTCTCAACTCGTCATGAAGTTCAGGAGCAGGGACCAAGCGGGCTGGAGGAGAAGAATCAGTAGAGAAATCCATGACTACACGACCAGGAGGCTAAGCAAAGCGGCTAACCAATAAGGCGGCTAAGCGGCTAAGCAAGCACAACATACATACTATCGCGGAGAGGGACAGAGGAAGCAACAGCTAATCTGGCGAACTGGCAATACACAGGCGGCAAGAGCAACAACGACTAGGCTAGACCGCAGCGAGCAGGAGTCAAAACCGCCAGCAAGCAGCAGACTGAGAGGCAGCGAGCAGAAGATAAGACCGCTACGAGCAAACAACACGGCGATGTTGTTTGAAGCAGGCTAACCGACAAGGCCACGACGGTCTGAGGAGTAGTGGGCTGAGAAGAAACTGCGGTGGACTGAGAGAAAACAAGAGCCCGACCGAAGCAGTCAGCACAAACTGCGGTCAGAACGACAAGCACTGAGTGCGGACTGAGAAGAGGCCGCAGACAGGAACAGAGGGCTGCGGTTAAGACGCAGAAGCCGGCAAGCAGAGCAAAGAGGGACCGCGGTTAGCAGCAGGACGAACCAAACCACGCGGCAAGGGTAGACCGCGACGAACAGAGACCAGACCGCAGCGGTTAAAGAGACAGACCGCGCGATCAAGGAAGAGACGGACCACGCGGCAAGGGCAGACCGCGTCGAACAGAGACCAGACCAGACCGCTGCGGTTATAGAGATAAACCGCGCTATCAAGGAAGAGCAACGGGTGAGATGTGGTCGAACCAGACAGACCGCGGCGGACACAGAGCAGATGACAAGATGGCAGCACGGTGGGACCCAACAATGAAGTCTATAAAATCAAGAGATCTGAAACCACAAGGTGGGAACATACACCGAGTACCGTCCGCCAGGGTCTGGAGATAATAAGACCGCAAGAGGGGTGTGGTTAGACAGAACCGCTAATCGCTTGAAAGACAGGAGAACGCAGAGGGGGTTGCGGTTAGAAAATTAGAGACCGCCCAGAGGGATCGATAACTCTGATACCATGTAGAAAAGAACACAAACACTTGAGAAAAACTGTGAAACTTTGTATATGCTTCTTGTGTGTAAATGCAAGTATGAATGCATATACATAGGGAGAGGAGAGAGAGAAGAGTCACTTTTTCAAGATGTAGGACTATTACATAGAGCAAGAAGGCCTATGATGAGCTATTATATGGGCCTTTAAATGTTCTTTTTCTAACAATTATATATAATAAAATCATTTATATTTCAAGCTTCGTGAGCAATGCAAAAGATGCAGTATTATGAATGAATGACGTTGAATAAGTGTATAAATAAATGGGTTGAAATTCTAGGAATTTATGTCGGGTTACTCTTGCAATTATTTTTTCTCTATAATTGCAAATTATTCTTCGTTGCTAATTATATTTAATTTTCAGTTTTAATTTCCAAAATGCATTTTATATTCTTATAGCCGTATTTATATGTATGGAAGAAATATATATATATATGTAAAAACCCAATGTAAAGATCCACTTATTTGACCCATTAGGAGATCTCTCTCACGTATTGATTAATCTCATACCGTGTTTTGGAGTTAAGGTGTCACTCCCCCACACCCTATATATATATATATCTTATTATATAAAGCAATATAGGTATTTGAAGTCACACCATAGATCAAACAAGAGCCATTGGATCATGAGAGAGAGCATGAGATGGGGGGAGAGAGTTGGGAGAGAGAGAAAGAAAGAAAGATAGTAGAGAGAGGGAGAGGGTGGCGGGATTTTATATATATTATTATTAAAGAGAGGGAGAGGAGAGTGTGAAGGAGAGAGAGCTAGAGAGAGAGAGGGAGGGACGGGAAGAGAAAGAGAGCGAAAATAATATTTTTACATCAAATAATAATTTTTTTTACAATATAAATATTGTAATATTAATGTATATTTTTTACGAACATTTTGAGTACTCATATGTATATGTTGCAGACATAACCCACCTCGATGCGAGCGCAACTTCAGACGCATAGAACACGGGCAAAGCCCGTGTCGAGGCGTCTGCAAGTTGCCCGCCTGGATGCGGCCGAAGGCCGCCCGAGAGCATCGAGCACGGGCGTAGCCCGTGCGTAGTGTTGTGGATATCGGCCGACATGAATGTTTGTGAGTTAAAACGCCACAAAACCGTTTTAAAATTTGGTCGTGGCGTTTTGAAAAACAGGCATATCTCCCCTTTTTTTAATTAATTTTTTTTATTAAACACGATTGATGTTTTAACTTCCCCCGACCCCACTCATTTCATTTCACTCCGGCGCTCTTGCCCTAGCTCTCCCTCGCGCTCTCCGCTTGTGTTCTCGCTCGCTCTCTCGCGTGATATCGACACTATTGTGAATATCCTCTGACATGGCCGATATATCGACCGACATAAAGGTTTCATGGACAAAACGACACGTTTCTGATTTTTTTTGCAAAATATTCTTTTGGAATATATCCTTCGATATGTCTGCTATTAACCGATATATTTGCAGATATATCGGCCGATATATCACGAAATTTTATCGACTGATTTTTTTCAATTTATTTTAATTAGTGTCTATGGTCTAATAGACAATAAACCAAAATTATTTCTTTGTTTAGGTTATTTTTTCCCTTCTTCTGGCTTTCTTCATTGCTCAAATCCGTCATCGACTTTAATTATGCATGATCTTTGAATTATGGACTAAATGTTTCTTATCTTCATTATCATCGATAACTTCCCAATATTTTGTTTCCTCTTGTTTTATTTCACGTGTTATACCATTATTACTAGTGCAACACAAAATGTTTATATTAGTTTCATAAATTTAGGAGTTCAATAAATATTAAATAATCAATATATTAATATAAATTAAAAAAGGATTAAATTTCTAAAATGATTACTCATTTAAATAATTAAATATTAAACCCGGTATATGAAAAATCCCCGATATATCCCCCAACATATTAAAACTGACATGAAAAACTTAAACCGACATGTCCCCGATATCCGACATTTACAACCTTGCCTGTCGGCACTCTATCTCTCTTGTTCTTTCTTCTACCTGCTCGCTGATGCTCTCTAGCTCTCTGGTTCTTTGGTGCTCTCTAGCTCGCTGGTGCTCTCCCTCACTCTCTCGCGTGTTGCCGACACTCTTTCTCTTTGGTTCTTTCTTCTCCCTGCTCGTCGGTGCTCTCTATCTCTCTGGTTCTTTGGTTCTCCGGCACTCTCCCTCTCTCGCGCGCTGTCGGCACTCTATCTCTCTGATTCTTTCTTCTCCTTACTCGTTGGTGCTCTATAGTTCTCTGGTTCTCCGATTCTCTCTAGCTCACTGGTGCTTTTGATCTCGACACTCTCTCGTGTAGTGCATTCTTCTCCCTGCCTCCCCCTCTCATTCTCTCGCTCTGCATTTTTGTTTTTTTTGTGCTGGTTGTTGTGCTAGATACTGCCATGCAACCTTGTTGCCTTCCGCCTTGCTGCCTTATTGGCCACCTGCCCTACTGCCTTGCTCCCTGCTGCTTTATTTGTCGGCTAACTTGCAACTAGGAATGTTGATCCATGCAGGTAAAAATGCTGATTCTGGAATGGTATAAGAGTGGATGGTGAATGTTGATTCCGAGGAGGATGAAAATGAAGATGACGATGATGAAGTCTTTCCTGGAGAGAGACTGACATGAGCGCAAATTGACAATATAGTAGACGTTGATCATGATGAAAGGAGGCCTCCAAGACTAACTACAAGCAAATACGTGACAATTTGTTATCAAAGAAGGGGAAAGAGAAAAGCGTCTGAGGTGGACAAGAGAGATCTAGAGGGTTCATCAGATGAATATCACATTCTATCCACTATGCCGATTATAGATGAGTCTTTAAGTGATGAATGAGGTATGTTTGAAATTTAATTTTTTGAATTTTGATCTTATAAAAATAATATATAGCTGCAAATTTCTTAAAATCACTAGTTTTATAAATTTTAATCTTTCAAGTGTGTGTTAAATGTTACATATAGATTTTAATATTTAAAAGTTTAATAGGTTGTAAAATATGTAGTACTCTTAGTTGTCAAGGCGCGCGCCTAGGCGTGCCGGGCACACCTAAGGCGCCGGGCGCACCGGGCGCAACCCGCCGCGCCTCAACACGGCTAAGGCGGGCGATGTGCCCCAAGATCGTCCAGGCGTGCGCCGTACAGGCTCCCAGGCGCTCCAAAGGCGCACCTGCGCCTTTCAAGGTGTTTTTTTTTAAAAATCGATGGGCAAAAACATGATCTTAGACTTACCCGAGGCACCCATAGGCGCACTTGGGCGCCCAATTTGCTAGAATCCAGCGAATTGGGCGCCCAATTCGCTCAATTTTCTTTTCCCCCCATTTTTGCGTCTCCCATGCCTCAGACGTGCGTTTGTGCCTTGCGCCTCTTCTTCAGGAGCCTTTTGCGCCTCGGTGCGTCTTGCACCTTTGATAACTTAGGCAGTACTGTGACATGCATAAAAATAACAATTAATTATATATATATAATTAATTAATTATTAAAATCTGATATATGAAATATCCCCGATATATAAAAAACTGACATGAAAACCAAAACTGACGTGTGTCCGACATCCGACATCTACAACATTGATATTTATACATGAACTTGTATTTGACTACTTACTGTGAAGTAATAAAATTATCGCGCTTCATATTCCGTTCTTCTACATGTTATCAGAGCAACACGATTCCTGTAGAAAGAACTTCTGACAATTGAGCCCCTGCTCTCGCTGTTTGATCTCATTTATGTTCCCAATGAAATTTTCCTACCACGTGGACTTTCTGGCTTGAGCCCGCTGAGCTCGCCAAGTTTGTATTTAAAGCTCGCTGATACCTCTCAACGCACAACATTAGCCTCCATCGCTCAAATCCACGCGCGCTTCCCGCTTTTTATAAACTTTTGGCCCGTTTGTGTGCTCTTTGATAC
Source organism: Platanthera guangdongensis (assembly GCA_039583875.1). Classification (NCBI taxonomy): domain Eukaryota; kingdom Viridiplantae; phylum Streptophyta; class Magnoliopsida; order Asparagales; family Orchidaceae; genus Platanthera; species Platanthera guangdongensis. The sequence goes on along the minus strand of CM077162.1, from coordinate 23,829,622 downwards.
CCGCTCTCCTGGATCAGGTCTAGCCAACTCCTCTGGCGACAACTTTCATTGACTCCTGCCGCAAAGCTCGCTGACTCATCCAGTTCCTGGTCTCCCTGATCCCTCCTGCTGTAGAACTCGCTGATTCATCGAATCCTTGTCTAGCAAAGGCCTGCCCTCATCCAACACAACAATTTGGCGTCTCCTTCCACAATAGAGCTCGTCGCCTCCAATCTAGGTTTTGCCAACTCCTCCAACCACAAAGTCCATTGACACCTACCTACTTGTGTTCGCCGCCTCATTCAGATCCGAACTCGTCATCATCTACGTACTCGTGCTCTACGACAACTGCATACTTGTGTTTGCCTCCTCTTTCAGATCAGAGCTCACAAACTCCTCTAATCACCGAACTCATTGACCTTCAATCTTGGGCTCGCCAACCTTCCATCCAGAGTTCATTGTACTTGTGTCTTGACCGCACCCGTGTTGCTTGTACTCTTTCGTGTTGCTTGAGCTTTCTCATATTGCCGAAGCTCGCTAGGACTACTGCCCGCAACTTGAGCTCGCCCTTGTCTCTTAGCTTGTTGTTTGAACTCGCATCTACCACTCGGCCTTTCGTCTATTTATAACATGAAAATGAATGTTGCGTCCGTCTCATCAACCATTCTGAGCACTTGCTCTGAATCTCATCTATAAATCCGCGGCGAATTGCGAATTACCATCTTTCTTATGAGGATTGTTTTTTTGGTTAAGTGGATCCATTTGGCACGCTAAGTACTCCAGACTAAGGCTCTTTATCATCTAACTTGCTACCCTCCTATTTAACCTACCGAGCAATGACTCCCGGATGATGGTCTAGTTCAGTCCTGCATTTTGAACTCCATGGATAGTGAGCCATATCACATGACCATGCACCACATGACTGCAAAGGACATGTGGGATGAACTGAAATTTCTCTACTCTGGGAAAGATAGCCCTCAACATTTGCTCGATCTTTAGGGATCTCTAGACCGTTGAACCAGGTTTGGACGGTGATCTGACATCGTACAAGATTCTTGCTGAGGCTTAGATTCAATACACGACTCCGACTTTAGATTTCGCTACCCAACCAACTCAAAAAGAAGCTTTTGGCATCACACTGATGATGACACAGATATCACCTTATCTATACAGTTTTCGTGCTAACATCTTATCCTCTTCCACTATTCCCTCTCCATCTGATGTTTGCTCCATGATTTTAACGGTGACTCCACCCATCGATTTCTCCATGAATCCCTCTCCTTCCCCACTCCAACTCTATGTTGAACCTCTTCCTCTACCTACAAGGTACCGATGGAGGTCGCAATAGGTCCGCGACAATCGACGTGATGGCCGAAGTCGTCCCAAGGGACAAAACATTGTCATGTGTACCCACTGTAGCTGAGCAAACCATATTGAGGTCGCCAGTTACAAAAAACATGGGTTTCTGCAACAACCACCTAACCCCACTAACCACGCCTCTCCAACAGTTGATGCTCCCAACACATCCCGCTCAGATTTTGACATGATGTGGAGGAATTCTGGCATTTGCAGAGGCTAGTTACTTGTACTTCCGGATCTGCCGCCTTTTCCTCTATTGAAGGTATATCATATTTTTCCCGTAGATTCTACTGGATAGTGTACTCCGAGACTTCGGGGTCACAAATCACATTACTCGAGAGAAACCTTCTCGGTATGCGAACTATACTAGCCCTGAGTTGATCATTGTTGCCAATGGAGAAACCACCCCAGTTTATGGGTTTGGAGATGTGTCTCTATTACGGGGTTTTGATTAAGAGCGAGTGCGCTATCTTGAGAGGTAGAAATCTTGGAGAGGATCGTCTCAACCCATCCTTGACCTAGTCTTCTCAATGACGGAAGATACAACAGGAGCTGAGCTTGGCCGAGATTGGAGGAGAGATGAGAGTCTTGCTCAACCCTAACCTCAACTTAAGAAGAAGAGATGATGAGGAGAAGATTCAAGAGAAGTGAAATTAGGTTTTATTCATCATGTCTCACAAAGCCCATCCTCCTCACCCACACACACCCACACACACGCACACACACACACACATATATAGTGAAAGGGCAAGGTTACCACAAACTTACAATAATTCTTCTCGCGCAGGCTACATGATCCGTGAGTAATTAAAATACACGAAAAATAACAATGCAAAAAATGAAAGATACAATTCAAAAGAAGATACATGTCGTCCCAACATGTGTCGTCACCCCTAGCCCATAACATCACCGCCCCTTTTGGATCAAGCTTGTCCTCAATATTGAGGAGCATGGGTGATGGGTCTCGCCGACCTGGCATCCTCGTCATTGTTGTTTGGGGGATTGTCCACTTTGAGCCAAAAAAGACGATTGCACCTGTATCCGACCGAATATGATTTGTCACAGTTAAACCAAAGTCCTTGTGCACGGCGTTCTGCTATCTCTACTCGTGATAGTTGCTTGATGGGTTGGTTGCCGCTAAATTTCTTACTCGTAAGTGGGGCAGACAGACCGCCGAAAGGGGAGTGGGCTGTCCTCTCGCTGATTGTCCTCGTTCACTCTGTAGTAACTGCCATACAGATTGTCCATGAGGAGACGTTTCTCACATATACAGGTAAGGCTCATATTTGTATTTAGGTCCTGCGGGGCTTGGAATTCGACATAGAGGCACAACCGATTGTGCAGACTGACAGTGAAGATACGTACTTGATGTTCTAACAAGATATAAGGAACATGAGAAAGTAACATATGGAAGGCCTTCAATCGGTCATCCATGGTTTCAGTTTGCTTGAGATTGACTATGCCGCCCAAGGGATTGTTGCGGAGAGGTGGGTCAACATGCAGATTGTACGAGTGTTTGAAGGTTCCGCAAATTAAATTAGGAATCTCCCGAGATAGTTGGCCATACAATAGTTCTGGTGAGCCCAAGAGTTGGAAGGAAGCCAACAATCCAATCCTCCAATTGTGTGTGCTGGTTGGTGAAGAATTATTCACAATGTGTGAGCCAGGCTAGAGGAAAACTCTTGTCGTCACACAGAGGAAAATCTAACTTCATGTAACGCATGACACTACCTCCCGTGGATTGAGGTATGTGGGAATTGGTGTGCACGGAGAACGGCGGTTCTCCCTAATTAGAATTCATCACGGGGTGCGATGGCTGGGAGGGCCCCTACAGATTCCTGTTGTTGAACCTGAATGGACATCAGCTTTTGCATGGCCTCCATAATGTGAACGAGGGTAGGACTGCTCTCTTCCATGGTCGTAGAAGGTGCACGAGGGATGGACAAAAATGGTGGAAGTGGGGGTAGATGGCTGGAAAACTCGATGCTAATAGTTGGGTACTCAGGTAGTCATGGGAGCAGCCAGGAAGCGGTGTGGGAGATCTGGAAGGCTCGACGCAAGTAGGTGTCAGTGGGTCGATTACTTAGAGAAGGGGAAACAGGCGTTGGAGTTGAACAAGGAGGAGTCGTTGGGGTCGATCGGTCGACGGATTCAGCAATGCATAGATGGAGACAATATACGTGGGAGTTGTCTGCCTTTCAAGGTTGTTGCGGGTAATTGGGGGTAGCTCGGCATTGTCGGATGTCGTAGCCGGCATTGTCGTTTCGTGAAGTTTCGCAGGCTATCGATCATCGCTATCAATCATCTTTGCTGGAAGGAAAAATTGACGGAAACGCGGTCTCGATTTGCTGGGATTCTACTGTACGCAAGGGTTGGCTTCGTATGCTCCGTCGGAGGAGGAAGGAGGCTCTAATATTAAGATGTTATGAGCTTCCAATTGAGAGCGTGTGTGCAATATTGAGAGGGAGAAGTCTTGGAGATGATCGTTTTGATCCTTCCTTGACCTAGCCTTCCCAATGTCGGAATATACAACGGGAGCCGAGCTCGATTGAAAGAGGAGAATGGGGAGGCTTGCTCAATCCTAACCCTTGCTTAAAAAATTGAGAGAAGAATGAGAAGACTCAAAAGGAGAGAAATTAGGTTTCATTTATCATGTCTCACAATGCCTAACCCTTACAAATATATAGTTGAGAGGGAAAGGTTACCACAAAATTGCAAAAAATGGCCATCACCTAGGTTACATAACACGTGTGTAATTTAAGTGCGCGAAAAGATAACAATGTGGGAAATGAAAGATACAATTCAAAAGAAGATAAATGTCATCCTAAGATGTGTTGTCACCCCCAGTGTGGGCCCATAGTAGTCTCTCACTCATTATATTTCTCTACGTTTTGTACTTCATGTTCTTGACTCACAATTTAATCTTCTCTTTGTTAGTCGACTTACTCATGATCATGACTGCTTCATCATTTTTTCATATTCTTCCTTCGTGGTGCGGGATCGACGAACGCAAAGTATCATTCGTAGAGGACGACTATTTAACGAGATCTACACTCTGGACTTCCCTACCTCATCTCTATCCTCATCACTTCTGTTGATCAGTACCTGGATCTTGGTCATGCTAATCTTCCTATACCACGGAAGGCTTTTCCTGATTTTTTTTTGTTTTCTGAATTTACGTAAATCTTATATCTCTAAAAAACATCATCGTTCTACCTTCATCCTGCACTATATTAAGAATTTTGCTCCATTTGCTTTAATTCATTTGAACATTTGGGGCCCTTATAAAATTGCTAATTCATTTGAATATCGTTATTTTCTTACTTTTATTGATGATCATTCTTGCATGACATGAGTGTATTTACTACGTGATCACTGTGAATTACTATGCGTCTTTCGCTCATTCATCGCTGAAACTCGTACTCAATTTTCGAGCTTCATTAAAATTATTCAGACTGATAATGCTCCTGAGTATACTTGTCATGAATTCTTAGAAACTTGCAATATGTTGGGTATTATCCACCGAACGTTATGTGTCTATACGCTATAACAAACAAAATGGTGTGGCTGAGCGGAAGAATTATCAGTTTGTCACCTCCTTGAGGTTGTCGTTCCCTTGACTCTCTGTGTTTTTGTGAGTGTTTGTTTTGTCCATCTGGGCCCTCTTGTGGACAAGTGATGCACCTTGTGGGTTATTAACTCGCATTTATTTTATGCTTGCACGTTTATGTTCATGTACTTTTATTTCCCCCACATTTTTTTATTTCTTGTTGTGATTTTGTTTCGTACGTGTCTAGTTGTATGCCGTTCTCTCTCATGTAGCCGTTTGGTTTCGTCTTTTACTCCGACTAACCAATATGTCCTTAAATAAATAAGTCTAATAATGCAGATATGAGTAATACATAAGGAAGCAAGAAATGCCATTAGTGTAGTAAATATCAACTCTTGAAACTCCTCGTTTATTCTGAAAATTAATTCTCTATTTTTGAGTTACAAGAAATGTCTTAAGTGGAGTAATGTCCTTTCTTGAAACTCCCATTTGTTTTAATGACCTGTCTTTTTAGTTAAAACTCCACCTCTGGGCCCATGCACCTCATGTTGGAGGAACTTTTGGAATCTCTGTTTCGAGGGGGTGTGCTAGCCACTACGACAAGCCCGCCGATTTCACTGCCATAGCTCCTGTCAATGTCGTCAGTCCTTCCTAAAGGTTTGTTTATTACCAACGAGTCGATCCCGACCCTCTGTTGTCAAGCCCCCGCCTTCCAGCAACCGTCGATCCCTACTGAAACAATATCGTTCATCGTCCTGATTAGGGGTGTGCAAAAATAATCAAAGAACCGAGAACTGGACCAGAATCGGATCGAACCGAGCAGTTTGGGTCGGTTCTTAGGTGTCTTGGTTCGCTTCTGGGTCCAAAATTTTCAAAACCAACCACTTGGTTCGGTTCTCGGTTCTTACACTCGGGTACCCAGAACCGACCCGAGAAACGAGTTATTGAATTTAGGTATAAAAAATATATTTGTGGCAAGCAAGAGGTTTTTTAAAGAGATTCATGAATAATTAGCTCGATGGAGGTATTTCATGTGTTATTTTATAAACTATTCGCTCATGTTTTGACAATGTTGAACTTCTGCTTAATTATTAGAATATTTGAATATGAAATGTTGTATGATGAGATTATTAAATGTATTTAGTAATTTAAGAAAACTTGATGATTTTGAAGTCGTGCAAGCTTAAGGTCTCCCAGTTTCTTTGATTTATAAACATTGGTTTTGCATTTATTTTTTTAGTGCAACATATTTACACCCAAAATTTAAGGAACCAAGAATCGAAATGGAATCGAACCAAAACCGAACCAATATTTCCAGTTCGGTTCTAGTCCTACAATTTAGAACAGTGGGTCGGTTACGGTTCCAAAAATTTGGAACCGAACCTATACGGGTCGGTTGTTTGTTCTGAGTGGAACCGATCTGAGTTGCACCCGTAGTCCTGATTGAAACAATCATCATTATTCTCTTGCTCTTTTTTGTTAAAATATTTTCATCCAAAGATATAAGTAATCAAACTAAAGCCTGCTTGCATATTTTTTCATCATAATGTCGTTATTCTTACATTTTGTTTATTTTAATTAAATGCTAGCAAAATATTGTGACCTGAGATTGCAGGTGGAAAGCCAAAATACTGCTTAAAGTTTTGTCGTTTATCACCCGACTCAATTACCGAATGCTACAAATTTTTAACTTGGGTTTGTTTAAAAATCTATAAGCTTAGCCTACATCAACAAGCTATCCCCACATGTTACTAAATATATTTATTGGGTACTCTCACGCATTTGAAGAGATGAGTGTTACTCACCCATCGATTGAAAAACGATAACATCTGTTGATTTCATCTTCCTTGAGGATCAACCTATCTGCTGATCTCCTCCTGATAAATTCCCACCTGCTATCCCGCATTCCAACGTCCTCATCGACAATTCTCCAACATCCGAGGTGGCGGACCACGATGGATGATGAAATAACTGCCCTCTGAGCTAATTAGATATGGAACCATGTTTCCTTTCCTCCTCGCCAATCCCCTTTGGGATGAGTCGTCACTGTTAAGCACCGTCCTGATGGACGGTTGAGTGCCTCAAAACCCGTCTTGTGGCTTGCAGTTTTACTTTACCATATGACCTCGTCTATGAAGAGACGCCCTCTTTTATCGCTAACCTGAATACAGTACAAATATTGATCTCCTTGGTCGTCAGTCACATTGATAGTTGCATCAACTTGATATCAAGAATGCATTTTTAATGGCGATATAGTGGAGATTATCTATAATCAGTAACTTACTGATTATGAAACCAAGAGAAAGTCTCGTCTTCCGCATCCAAAAAAATCTATTTATGGCCTCAAGCAATTCCCTCAAGTTTGGTTTGACAAGTTTGTCATTTCGATCGGGATTTTGGATTCACTCGGAGCTCAATATGCTTCTCCTTATTTACATGTTGTCGTTCAACAGGCACAAAGATACTTTTTGTGTATGTTGTTGATATTATCATTACGAGCGATGATTTGAAAGGTACCTCTATGATTAAGAATCACTTGACCTCACATTTTAGACCAAAGATTTGGGTCGCCTCTGATACTTCTTGGGTATTTAGGTAGCTAGTCGACCGACCTGATGGACTCATTTTGTCTCAATGAAAGTACTGCATTGATTTTTTACAGGATGCCAACTACTTGGGTTGTAAGTCTGCTGACACACCAATGGTTGCTTACCACAAGATCCATGCGCACGAATCCGATTTTGATCCACTTCTCCCTAATCTGGAGTATCATCGTCGCCTTGTTGGCAAGTTTATCTATTTGGCATTTTGGCTATTATACGGCCAGATATCTCATTTGTTATTTGCATAGTCATCTTGTTCATGCATGCTCTTCGGACACCCCAACTTCAAGGTATCGAGTGAATACTTCAGCATCTGAAGAAAGTCCCGGGACAAAGGGTTTGTGTATAAGTCCTTCTCTTCCTTGTCATTAATTGTCTATTCTGGTGTTGATTATGTTGGATCCCTCGATGATCATCGATCAATGAGTGACTATTGTACATCTTCTGGAGGGCACCTAATCACTTGGCGGAGGAAGAAACAAACAATGGTGACACACTCATCTGCGTAGGTTGAGTATTGTTCGATGTCGTATGCCATTTCTGAACTCACTTGGCTAGAGAGTCTTCTTACTGATCTTGGTGTCGACCTCCCCTCTCCGACCATCCTCTAATGTAATAATCAAGCTACTATCCATATCGTTGAGAATCCGGTTTTTCATTAACGCACAAAGCATGTTGAAGTACATTGTCACTTCATACAAGAAAAGTTTAACTCCAAAAAATTGATCGGCGACATGTTCCTGTTGTTGATCAAATCTCTGATGTCTTCAACCAAGTCATTGCCTCGCCCCCTCTACCAATAGTTAGTTTTCAAGCTTGGCGCCCACAATCTGCTTACTCCATCTTGCGGGGACTTTAGAAGAAAAATATAAAAGCCCAATGTAAAGAGCCACTTCTTTGACCATTTAGGAGATCTGATGGAGGTCAACGTCGACATTGGCCCACGCACGTGTATTCCCGCCGAAAGCGGGCGTGATTTTATGATCCTGCACTTTGAGGGCCCTTCCGGACGATCCGAGTCCGTGGATGTGTCCGGAAGGTCGACGCGAGTATTTTTCGTATTTCGTTTTCTTTTATTCGGACATGTATTGACATTATTTGGGCACCCGGAAGATTGGGCGATCTGAGCCATCGATTCCGGATGCCCTAGCCTCTTTTTCTATTTATAGGAGCCAAGAGGAAAGGTTTGGGACCGAATGCTTGAGAGACTCTTCAACCGGTCGGTTGGTGCGACGCCAACACCCCCAAGGTGCGACGCCTAGGGTTCCCGCTGCCGCCCGTCCCCTTCCTCGCCTCCGACGGTGCTACCCAGCCCCTCCGCCTCCCCGTCAAGCCTTCCCCGGCCCGCCAGCAGCCCGCCGTCCAGCCCTCTGCCCGCCAGCAACCCTCCGCCTCCCCGTCAAGCCTTCCCCGGCCCGCCAGCAGCCCGCCGTCCAGCCCTCTGCCCGCCAGCAACCCTCCGCCCAACCCCCCTGTCACCCAGCAGCCCGCCGCCCAGCTTCCCTCCGTCCAGCAGCTTTCGCCGCCCCACTCCCAGCCCCTGCAGCCCCGACGACCACACCCCAGGCCCCCTCCCCTGCTCCCGACAGCCATCCGTCAACCCTCCGCCCACATCAGCCCCGCCTTAACTCCCCGCAGCCCGAGAACCCACCGCACTTCCCCACGGTTGGCTTCCACCGACCCGGATCTACTCCTCCCAATATTCGGTGCCCCACCTTCGTCCGATTGGCTCCACGTAAGGTTGTAAGTTGTCTTTTGGATTTAAGTCTCAGCATGGTTTACTTTGCTTAAATTTTTGTGCTATGTTTATCAATTGAATGGTGCTTGTGTTACTTAATTTTGTGCTAACTTGCACGGCTAATCCGTCTTAATTTAAATCCTTGCGCTCCCGATTCGTAACCACGCCTAGGTGCTTTTCTCCTTTGCCACTACCCCCCTTGGTGGATCTCTGCGTGGGCTTAAAATTATTTAATTAATCTACGCAAAATTAATCGTTTGGAATTTGTGAAGCTCGTGTTGTGTTGGGTCGTCCTCATCGTAAAACCCCGTAGTACGTCTAGTTTTCCCGCGACCCCAGCCTGCCCTACATCAGATTGGTATCAAAGCGCCAGGTTTGAGCGCATCGTATGTTACGTAGTGGTAGGCCATTTAGACACAACATGTCTGATCCGAACCTCACTGATGAGCGGGCCGGCAACTCCAATTCCAACTCGAAATTGTCCCCCGCTGAATTCCAACGCACGATCTTAGACCGCTTTGATCAATTGGGCGCTCGCATCAATGAGCTTCGTGCGCGCCAGGATGCCTACGAGGGCCGAGGCGACCACAACGCCCCCCGACGGTATCCAGATCCCCCTGATTATGATCATGATGCCCCACAGAACCCTGAGCGGCCCCGATACGACTACGCCCGTCGTGACCGCTTTGACGGCTATCCCGAACATCGGGAAGGGGTACCACTTAGGGAGGATGACATCCTCCGTCGTATCCGTATCGACGTTCCTACATTCGACGGTCATCAAGACCCCGGAGCATTTAGTGACTGGCTCCGGGAGATGGAGCACTACTTTGACTGGTATGACATGAGTGATGAACGCAAGGTGCGATTCGCGCGTATGAAGTTAGTGGGATCTGCGATGAACTATTGGACTAGCGTAGAGCGAGCCTTAGAGCGGGACGGCTATCGGCCCATTATTAGATGGGAAGATATGACGAGGCGCTTGAAGGAGAAATACCTCCCCGCGTCATATCGTGATCGATTGTTAGACCAGGTCTATGCACTTCGACAGGGCACGATGTCAGTAGCTGAATATATGACCAAGTTTGACGACCTGATGGTGAGGAGTGACCTTCGAGAGGAAAGCAGTGCCGCGGCTTCCCGGTTTCGGTACGGCCTACGGTCGGAGATTAGGAGGGAACTAATTCCCCACCGACGGGAAACAGTCGAGCAGATTTATGAGTTGGCCCTGGAGTACGAGCTCTACCTCCGGACTACCGGAACCCGCCAGCAAGCTCCTAGGACTGATGGCCCCACATTCAGGAGGCCCACCCCTCCTCACCCCCAGGCCTCCGGTCCCCCCCACATCCCTGAGGATGTGAAAGGGAAGGCTGTTATGACCGGGCCTCCTAGGCCAAGTGGCCCCCAGTGCTATAGATGCTCTAGACGAGGTCATTATGCCGCACAATGCCCTATGCGGAACCTGTTGATTGAGGACGAGGAAGACGAAAGTATAGACCCGGCGAGAGAGACTGAGGGCGATATAGTAGCAACTGTGGAGGAAGACTGGGAGAGCGACGCAGAGAGATCTTTAGAGCTAGGAGTTATACGCCGCCTCCTGCATACTCCACGTTCGGAGGATGATTGGCGACGTACCACCATCTTCTATACTTATTTCCAGAGCGCGGGCGGCCCCTGCAAGCTTGCTATCGATGGGGAAGCTGCGTGAATATTGTCGCCATGAAGGCGCTGGAGCGGATGCAGATCACCCCCGAGCCGCACCCCCAGCCCTATCGTGTCCTCTGGGTGGACAAGTCTGCTATCCAGGTTACCCAGCGGTGTTTAGTACCCTTGCGGCTCGCGTCCTTCGAGGACAAGGTCTGGTGTGACGTTATCCCGATGGACGTAGCCCATGTCCTTTTAGGTCGACCCTGGTTGTTTGATCGCGACGTGACGTGCTTCGGGCGATCGAACACATGCGTATTTTATGATCGGGGCCGAAAGATCACCTTGACCCCAACCCAGCCCAAGGATTCATCAAAGGGCAAGGTTGACTCGCCCGTCGGTGTGGGGTCCTCCAGGCCCCTGCACCTTCTGAGGATGCATGACTTCATGAGGGAGGGCTTAGACTCGGGGATCGTATTTGTTGTAGCGGCTACCTTGGCCCCGGACACTCCTAGTGGGAGTGTCGTTCCTACTGCTCCTGATTTACAGCGACTTTTGAGAGACTTTATGGACATTACGCCCGAAGAGCTCCCCGACGAGCTACCCCCCCTGAGGGATATCCAGCACGCGATCGACCTTGTGCCGGGGGCATCTTTGCCCAATCTCCCACACTACCGTATGAGCCCAACTGAGCATACCGAGCTAAAACGGCAGGTTGATGATACTTAGGAAGGGCTTCGTACGCGAGAGCTTGAGTCTGTGCGCGGTCCCAGCCCTTCTCACCCCGAAGAAGGACGGGAGCTGGCGCATGTGCGTTGACAGTAGGGCCATCAATAAGATCACAGTGAAGTACCGTTTTCCGATTCCCCGCCTCGACGACTTAATTGACGCTATGGCTGGAGCCCGTATTTTCACGAAGATCGACCTTAGGAGCGGATATCACCAGATTAGGGTCCGCGAGGGGGATGAATGGAAGACGGCATTCAAGACGAAGGATGGTCTATTTGAGTGGTTGGTGATGCCGTTCGGATTGTCGAATGCCCCTAGCACGTTCATGCGGGTGATGACTCAGGTCTTGCGGCCCTACATGGGCAAGTTCCTAGTTGTGTACTTCGACGATATTCTTATCTATAGCCAGGAGCGCACTGACCACCTACACCACGTCCGATTGGTGTTCGATACCCTCAGGAAGGAGCATTTATTTATCAATATGAAGAAGTGTGATTTTCTGGCTGAATCGGTTCACTTTCTTGGCTATATTATCTCGGCGTCAGACATCGCTGTGGACCCCGACAAAGTGAGAGCGATCCGTGAGTGGCCTGTCCCCACGACCATCCACGAGGCCAGGAGTTTCCATGGACTGGCCACCTTCTACAGGAGGTTTGTCCGAGGTTTTAGCGCACTTATGGCCCCCTTTACGAGCTGCCTTCGGAAGGGAGACTTCGTGTGGACCACGGCCGCCACTAAGGCCTTCGAGGAGATCAAGGATCGTCTAGCTTCCGCCCCTGTCCTTAGATTGCCAGATTTTAGCCTAGCCTTCGAGGTAGCGTGTGACGCTTCAGGCCTAGGGATCGGTGGAGTACTTAGCCAGGAGGGCCATCCCATTGCATATTTCAGCGAGAAGCTGAACGAGGCCCGCCAGCGGTATTCCACGTACGACCGTGAATTTTATGCAATCGTCCAGACCTTGCGGTATTGGCGGCACTATCTCCTGCACAAGGAGTTCGTGTTGTACTCTGATCATCAGGCTTTACGATATCTTGAGTCCCAGTCAAAGCTTAGTCATAGGCACGCCAAGTGGGTAGAGTTTCTGCAGAGCTATCACTACGTTATTAAACACCGCGCGGGTGTTGAAAACAAGCCGGCCGATGCCCTGAGTCGCCGGATTAGCCTCCTGCAGGCGATGAGCACACATGTCACTGGTTTTGAGCGCCTCGTTGTTGAGTATGCCGAATGTTCGGATTTTGGAAATATCTATAGGTCCCTCACCCGGAACCCTCCAGACACTATTGATGGGTTTACGGTTTCCGAGGGATACCTGTTCTTTGGCGCCCGACTCTGCATTCCCTCCACTTCTCTCCTTGACTTCTTGATCTGGGAGATGCATGCGGGAGGCGCCGCCGGGCACTTCGGGCGAGACAAGACCATCGCCTTGGTTGAGGATCGGTTCTATTGGCCCTCGATGAAAGGAGACGTCGCGCGCGTGATTAGGCATTGTAGGACGTGCCAGACGGCGAAAGGATCCCGCCAACCCGGCGGCCTATATTCCCCGTTGCCGATCCCTCACAAACCCTGAGTTGACATCAGCATGGACTTTGTTCTTGGGTTGCCCCGCACGCCCAAGAAACATGATTCCATTTATGTTGTCGTGGATCGCTTTTCGAAGATGGCCCACTTCATCCCATGCCGCAAGACGTCCGATGCCTCCTCGGTGGCCGCCCTATTCTTTAGAGAGGTCTTCAAGTATCACGGATTACCTTCCTCTATAGTGTCTGATCGTGACGTCCGGTTCATGAGCTATTTCTGGAAGACACTATGGATGAAGACGGGCACCACCCTCAAGTTCTCCACCGCCTACCATCCACAGACGGATGGACAGACTGAGGTGGTCAATAGGAGTTTGGGCTCCCTCTTACGCTGCCTTGTTGGTGAGCATGTGTGTACTTGGGACTCGGTGTTGCCCCTAGCAGAGTTCGCGTATAATAGCTCGGTGAATAGGACTACTGGCCTTAGCCCATTCCATATCCTGTTAGGGTACGAACCCAGAAAGCCGGTTGACCTAATTCCCCTCCCACTTGAGTCCCGCCCTAGTGAGTCGGCTGAGTCCTTCATCCAGCACATGCATGAGCTTCACGAATCCATCCGAAAAAAAATCGCAACAAGTAATGATACTTATAAAGCCTATGCGGATGTCCACAGGAGGGAAAGGAGTTTTGAGATTGGCACACAGGTTTTGGTTCGTCTTCGCGCGGAGAGGTTCCCCTCTGGGACTGCAAAGAAACTAAATGCCAGGCGGATGGGCCCTTATACGGTGGTACAAAAGATAGGACCAAATGCCTATGAGATTGATATTCCAAGGCACATGGGGATCAGCAGAGTATTCAATGTAGAAGACTTGACTCCATACTACGAGGAGCAAACTTATGTGGATCCTTTCGAACCCCTCCCCGCGGAGCCACCCTTCGAGCCACCACTTTCCCCGTTGTCGCCTTCACTCCCTCAGTCCTTGCCCACAACGTCACCACCTGGGGAACTCGCACCGCCGTCGGCTGTTCCACCGGAGAGTTCATTAGAGAGTGAGCCACTGTCCGCAGAGACTACTACGGGCCTGGAGGCCATTGAGGGCATCCTAGCCCATGATTACATGACAGCAGCGGACCCGAGCACCTTGCGCTACCTGGTCCACTGGAGGGACCGTCCCAGCTTTGATGACACTTGGATCGCCCCTGCAGAGCTTGAGAGACTTGCCCCCGGGCTACGCCAGGAGTATGATCGTCTCCATTCCTCGGAGATGAATGTTACTAAGCCGGGGGGAGTTGATGGAGGTCAACGTCGACATTGGCCCACGCACGTGTATTCCCGCCGAAAGCGGGCGTGATTTTATGATCCTGCACTTTGAGGGCCCTTCCGGACGATCCGAGTCCGTGGATGTGTCCGGAAGGTCGACGCGAGTATTTTTCGTATTTCGTTTTCTTTTATTCGGACATGTATTGACATTATTTGGGCACCCAGAAGATTAGGCGATCTGAGCCATCGATTCCGGATGCCCTAGCCTCTTTTTCTATTTATAGGAGCCAAGAGGAAAGGTTTGGGACTGAATGCTTGAGAGACTCTTCAACCGGTCGGTTGGTGCGACGCCAACACCCCCAAGGTGCGACGCCTAGGGTTCCCGCTGCCGCCCGTCCCCTTCCTCGCCTCCGACGGTGCTACCCAGCCCCTCCGCCTCCCCGTCAAGCCTTCCCCGGCCCGCCAGCAGCCCGCCGTCCAGCCCTCTGCCCGCCAGCAACCCTCCGCCTCCCCGTCAAGCCTTCCCCGGCCCGCCAGCAGCCCGCCGTCCAGCCCTCTTGCCCGCCAGCAACCCTCCGCCCAACCCCCCTGTCACCCAGCAGCCCACCGCCCAGCTTCCCTCCGTCCAGCAGCTTTCGCCGCCCCACTCCCAGCCCCTGCAGCCCCGACGACCACACCCCAGGCCCCCTCCCCTGCTCCCGACAACCATCCGCCAACCCTCCGCCCACATCAGCCCCGCCTTAACTCCCCGCAGCCCGAGAACCCACCGCACTTCCCCACGGTTGGCTTCCACCGACCCGGATCTACTCCTCCCAATATTCGGTGCCCCACCTTCGTCCGATTGGCTCCACGTAAGGTTGTAAGTTGTCTTTTGGATTTAAGTCTCAGCATGGTTTACTTTGCTTAAATTTCTGTGCTATGTTTATCAATTGAATGGTGCTTGTGTTACTTAATTTTGTGCTAACTTGCAGGGCTAATCCGTCTTAATTTAAATCCTTGCGCTTCCGATTCGTAACCACGCCTAGGTGCCTTTCTCCTTTGCCACTACCCCCCTTGCTGGATCTCTGCGTGGGCTTAAAATTATTTAATTAATCTACGCAAAATTAATCGTTTGGAATTTGTGAAGCTCGTGTTGTGTCGGGTCGTCCTCATCGTAAAACCCCGTAGTACGTCTAGTTTTCCCGCGACCCCAGCCTGCCCTACATCAAGATCCCTCTCATATATAGATTAATCTCACACCATGATTTGGATTTAAGGTGCTAGTACTCCAACCTATATATTTGTGTACAAGAAATTGCATTTGACTACTTAACGTGAAGTAATAAAATTATCGTGCTTCATATTCCGCTCTTATACAATATGAAATGAGTCATAACCTCATCAAATGTCACTTTGTGTTATTTTCTTTAGGTAGCCTGTTGAAGTTCATGTGTTCTTGTTCTTTAATTATCTTATTGAAGTTCAACGACCATTGGTGATACTTTCTATGATTTTATGCTATTAGTTAATATTTTAAAAGTTTGATAAAATGTGTAGAAACAGGTTATTAGGTATTAAAAATTAAAGCATAAGTAGTTAGAAGATTTATTAGGAAAGGTTGAGAGCTAAAGTATATTGGGAAGAATTATTAATTTTTCATTTTCAGCACCTTACAAGCTAATGGGGAGGGCACAGACCATCAACTTATTACAAAGCAACAAGAGGGATGGAGGAGTGACGTTTACAACAACAACACTCAAGTCTTTATCCCACTTAGTGGGGTCGGCTATATGGATCTTTGTTGCCATTGTGCCCTATCTTTTGTCATAATCTCACTAATGCCTAAGTACATCATGTCTTTCCTTATAGTTTCATTCCAAGTCTTTATTGGTCTACCCCTCCCTCGTTTAACATGCCTAGTGACTAGTCTCTCACAACGCCTAACAAGTCCCTCCAATGGTCTCCTTTGTACTTGTCCAAACCATCTTAGTCAAGCTTCTCGCATCTTCTCTTCAATTGGTGTTACTCCTGTCTTATCCCTGATACATTCATTTCTAATTCTATCCCGTCTCGTGTGTCCACACATAAGCATTCTCATCTCCGCAACTCCCATTTTTTGGTCATGTGCACAATTCACTGCCCAACACTCAGAACCATAGAGCATCGCTGGTCTAATCGTAGTACGGTAAAATTTGCCTTTAAGTTTTAATGACACTTTATGATCACATAAGATCCTGGCGCGCCTCTCCACTTCAACCAACCCGCTTGGATTCTGTCACTTCTTTATCAATACCTCCGTCTTTTTGAACTATCGATCCAAGATATCTAAAACACTCACTATGAGAAATATCTTGATAACCCAACTTAATAACAAAGTCATCCGTCCTTGCAGTTTGACCCACGAAAGAGATGACAAAGTAGCAATGGAGACAACCACCCGTTCTTGCACACAATGATTATCTATTTCAAAAAAAAGAAAAAAATTACGGGCATGAAAGATGAGATTGACAATAGGTAAATCGCAACAATATTTTCACACCATGGGATTAGAATGTAGTGGATAATGGTGCCTTATATAGAAATGTTTAATCAAATTAGTTCACATGTTTACATTAGAGACTTTTGAATTTGAATCATGTACTGGACCGCGCAGCTGTTTGTTACTTTTTAGAGCTCCGAGAGAGAAGGTTATGACCCAAGAAAATACTGAAGCCGCCAACTAAAATCCGTTCATTTGGATGGCTAGCCCAATGAGCATTGGAGAAGGCATGGAGACTTCAGGAGAGCAGCACGACCAATAATCAAGTCATGATAGATGGTGCTCCTGAGGCGTCATTGGAAGATTCTTTGCTCGAAAATCAATTCCGCTTAACTCCTTATTATACATATGTATACATCTTTCTTCGCACATATACTCATACATGGATACTTTTATAAAATTATATATACACGCGCGCGCGCATACAAATAAATCTTTTGGCATACCGTGTATCCCTAGCGGACCATTCAAGCAAATCTGGTCGTTGGATCAAGGAGGGGTGGTCTGCCAACAGTGACTTGGAGAAATTCCTCCTTGTAGCCTCCCGATTTTCTCCTGATCACATATAGAGCTCATGGTCTTGCGTTCCCACCGGCGGCGGAGCCGCCGACGGCAAACAAATTGCCCAGCGACGGACTCGCCGGACCACGACGAACCCGGGCTACCGTCGGCGGTGGCCTTGACCGTGAGCTCCTGCCTCACAATTGAGGCTGCCGACAGCGGCTCGACGACCTGCCTGAAGCCCGTTGGCGGACTCACCGGGCCCCGGCGAACCCGCTAGGTGTAGTCCGGCGGCGCTCCGGCAGGGCCACTGCCGGCGGTTGCCCTGACCGTGAGCTATAGGCGAGAGCCCACGGTCAGGTCCACCGTCGGTGGTGGCCCTGTCGGGGCGCCGCTGGACTACTTCTGGCGGGTTCGCTGGGGCCCAGCGTGTCCGTCGGGGCCAGCGGCAGTGGAGCTTACCGTGGGTGCGGGCGAAAAAATAATGAAAAAATAAAAAATAATTAAAAAAGGAAAACTAATAATTAAAAAATAAAGGAAAAAAATAAAAAAATGAAAAATTAATAAACAAAAAATTTAAGATAGTATAAGTAGGGTTTAAAAATTTACAAATTTTAAATAAGCCCTTCAAGCCTGCCCCGCGGGCAGATACTGTCGCCCGGGGCACGGGGCTCATGCACTATCACTCGTTTGTGTGTGTGTAAAAAAATTCATTGGGGCGATGAGCGGTTAGTTTACTTCGTTTATTGGGGACCCGTGCACAGCTCTAAAATAATTTAATGAGGGATCCGATTTTAAAATAAAATAAAATAAAGATGCTTGGCTCGTCTCAAGTCAAAAGTTAGGTTGAAATTAAATTTTTTTCTCAACCAAACTAGTTAACTCGAAATCATTTTTTTCCTTGATCAAACTGGATTTGAAATGAAATTGAAATTCTCAAGCGGAGACTGTCTATGCTCGTCTCAGTTCAAGTAGCAAACAGGCTTGCTATACATTGAATTGTTTTTTTTCTTTCTGTTTCAAATGTGCTGCAGCGACTTACACTTAGTCGTTGATCTTCATTTCTTTCTTTTCCAGAGCCGTACAGATAGGATTGTGTTCAAACTATTTGGAAAAGACCCTAATGATTTCCCTCTTATTTTGCGCGCACAGGTAATAGATAATTTTGATTTATCTTATCATCCTCACTACCGTTGATAAATTTAAAATGTTGCCCCAAAACATTTCAAATATTTCTATTGTATTTTAAATTCCAGATCTTGGACTGGTTATCTCATTGTCCTACGGATATGGAGGGTTATATCAGACCTGGATGCATCATTCTTTCTGTTTATCTCCGTCTTGGCATCTCTACATGGGACGAGGCATGCTGTTTCTTTTGAAATATTTGATTGATTAATCATTAAGCTCGTCTTTCGCGTGATTCTGAAGTCGCCTTGTTCACAGTTGTGCCATGATCTCGGCGCGAGCATGAACAGGCTGCTCCATTTATCCACAGATGATTTTTGGAGAAAGGGATGGATATATGCTAGGCTGCAAAATCACATAGTATTAATAAACAATGGTGTGTTGATTTTGTGGTGGTCATTTTTCGCTGTCTTTCCATGTTTGGGCCATGATTCTCATTGCTGTGATGATACAGGTCGCGTTGTACTTAACAAGTCCTTGATTTTGGAGCGAACGAGCTGCAGTAAGATTTTCGCTGTATCACCAATTGCGGCTACTCCTTCTTCAAGGGTTACCTTTAAAGTGAAAGGTTCTAATCTTATTCGATCCACCACAAGGTTGCTACTCCCTGAATAAAAATTTCAGCTCAGATATTCATTGGTCCTTTAATTAATTGGCTTTTTATTGCCCTCCCCTACTTTGTTTCTTCCTTATTACCTGTTGAGTACTCAGGTTACTTTGTGGATTTGAAGGGAGATATCTTATCCAAGATATCGACGAACCTTCCCTCGAGTCTTCCAACGATGAAAGGAGTCGTGAACAGTTCCAGTCTTTGAGCTTCACTTGTTACCTCTCCGATGCAATCGGGCGGGGATTCATCGAGGTTCTATGTTTACAAATTACAAGTAACAAATTTTTTTTTAAACAGTTCAACATTTTATTCTAACTTCTGATCATTTCCAGGTTGAAGATACCGGTCTAAGTTGCGGATTCTTTCCCTTCGTAGTGGCAGAAGAGGACCTGTGTACCGAGATAAGAATGCTGGAGAGTTCGATGGATGTAGCCTCCTACGATGAACATCTGGACGAAAAATTAGCGGACAGTAGAAGTTCATGTGTGGATTTCCTGCATGAAATTGGTTGGCTGCTCCGGAGGAGTCAGTTAAAATCCAAGCCAGAATCGGGGAATCATTGTTTGGAAGCGTTTTCATTTATACGTTTCCGATGGATTCTGAGATTTTCGATCGATCATGACTGGCCTGCTATTGTTGAAAGGCTCCTCGACATTTTGTTCAATGGAATCGTAGATTTGGGCATGCTTTCGCCCACAAAGACCGCCTTGTCAGAAAATCTGCTCCACTATGCTGTGCAGAGTAACTCCAAGTTAGTAGTGAGGCTTCTATTGAGATACAAACCCCACAGTAACTCAGATAGCGGGGCTTGATAACTTATTTACACCAGACGCACCAGGCCCCTCAAATATAACTCCCCTTCATGTTGCCGCTGCCAGTTCGAGTGCAGAAACCATGTTGGATTTATTAACGGATGATCCAGCACAGGTATGCTTTTCTGCCTGTGCCCATCATAAAAAAGATCTTGTATTTCAAAAATGTCCAGTTTTTTAGTTCATTTTTGTATTTGCGGACGAGATCATTCCCTTCCTCCTGGGTACGGCATGTTTTCTTGCACTTAATAGTTTGCACTAACCATCATAGTTTGAAATATTCGCTTAGTTGAACTCTCACCCGAGTCTAGGTGGCCAAATTACTTGGGTACGATTTCATAGTGGGCTCACGATGAGGGAGACTAATGAGGCTGCAATGCTCTATCTTGACGTTACTAGTGCTGTTCCCGATGGTCTCTGAGTTACCCGAGACCCTAGGTGTTACCAAAATTTTCGGGTAGTTATCGTGGTATTTTGCATATGTATAAGTGTTATATAAACTTTCTTGTAGTTTTAGGGTTTGGTTCATTCGGAAAACTGAAATCAGCCCACTTTTTGTAACTGCCTCTGCTCTTGATCTAGTGAAAAACAAATTGTTACTGTCTATGAATGTGGCTCATCTTAGGGTGAATCACATAAATTTGTCTTATGTGCTTTGATTTTCTATTTGTTTGATGGAGGTACTCTCGTATCCGCAACAGTAGGGGTATAGTATGCTTGCATACCGAAGTCATTTGTTAGCTATATTCATTTTCTTTCAGTTATTACACATATTAAATGCATCTTTGTTTATTTTTTTTGGGGGGGTGCATCTAATAATAGAATTAAGGTCCTACCTTAATTAAAAAGAATTTAAAGTTCTTAGGTTAATAACAAGCTTTAGCATGTTGAACAGCCAAAAGCCACGCTTGAACAGAGAATTGAAATTCTATAACAATATGTATAGAGTATATGTTTGTTCTGAAATTCATGGTGTGGTGGTGACGTGGCAGGTCGGAGTCAAAGCATGGAAGACCGCCCGCGACAGCACGGGCTTCACGCCGGAAGACTACGCCTTCGCTCGAGGCCACAACTCGTACATACTCCTGGTGCAAAAGAAGATCAAGCAGGCCGCAGACCGGCCCGACGTATCCGTCTACATGCCCGCCAAATTCTCGCTCGCCCCCGGAAAGCTCAAGACCGGCTCGGCGCTGTATGGTCTCGGGATCGAGAAGGCGAAATCAAAGTCGCAGCCGCCGGCGCCATTCTGCAAGCTGTGTGAGCAGCAATTGGCGTCCCGGAGGGCGACGGGGAGGTCTCTGCTGTACCGGCCGATGCTGTTGTCGATGGTGGGGATCGCTGCGGTGTGCGTCTGCGTGGGGCTGCTGTTCAAGGGGCCGCCGGAAGTTGCGCTGGTGTACCCGCCCTTCCGATGGGAGCTGCTGCAGTATGGGTTTATGTGAGGAATTTGTCGTGTGTTTGGGATGAGTCTGTTGGTGTTGCTCCTTTTTCTTTTCTTTTTTTCTGGCTAACAGTACATTCTTTGAGTATGAGACCCTTATCCGTTGTCTAAGAGCCTGTACAGCCTTTTCTTTTTAATTTTATTTCATTTTATGTTGTTTTATCCGGGAGAGGGCATTAATCACTCGTGATGAAATTGTTAGCAAAAACAAATTGGCTCATGTGTCAATTCATGCGTTTTTTTAAAGAGAATTGTTATATGTAGAATAAAATTCTCTAGTTGCAAATTAAACATCTGATCATTTATTAAAATTGAACTTCTTTTATCTGCAAATTAAATTTATAATCAGTCATTTAAGGATAAACTTATATATAATTCTCATTGAAATCACTCATTTTATTTTAAGATTTTATGTATGCGTATAATAGTTAGTTTTTTTTTTTATGTTGGAGAGTTCCAAGTAAATATGTACAGGAAGGAATGTTTTCTATTTTATTTAATGTGTAGATAATCATTCTTGTTTTTAGGGCTGCAAATAAATGATTTCACTATGTATATAACAATTCCAATTTTAAAAGTGCCCTATTCTACTTCTATTAAATTTTGTATTCAGGTAAATATAATTTGCTTGTGATTATGGAGTTTGAAGATCAAAATATAGAATCTGGCTGTCTTGGTAGATTGAATTATGTAAGTGATGTAAATGATACTATTATGAATTAAAATATAATTAAATAATAATATTCCACAATTTAGTTAAAATAAAATATTATTTTTAAAGAATGCAAAAGGTGGCAAATGTGAGGGATAAGAAAAAAAAAACCTTTGTGATGGTTTGTGATCGGAGCAGAGACGTGGAGTCGTAGCGGAAGACAAGTTTTGGATTTGTTCGGGTCTGATTTGGAGACTTATCATATATGCCGTGCTTGGATCGATTATCCGACTTCACAGATGCGTCCGTATTTGCGCTGCGAACCAAAATCTTATATTGCTTTAGTGTTTTTGGTTTATATTTGTTGTATTTGAGTAATCACACATCTGATCAATCATAGTCGTCGATGGTGTGATGCTCTAATTTTCTTTTATTATAATTGAGTGCTTGTTTTTTTTGTTTTTTTGATTAACTGCGTGAGTTGTAATTTCATTGCTTTAGTTATTTTGTCGCCGTCATTGATGGTTTTCATTGCATTTAGATTTGTATTAGTGTGTCGCATCCGCATCCCACCCCTAGAAGTCTAAGTTTTGTTCACCCTCGTAGTCTACCCTGTATCAATTGGTATCAGAGTCAGGTTTTGCGCTCTTTTGACACACAGTCGTAGTCTATATGTTTTTCATTGTGTCTAGGTGTCACAATTATCTCTCTCCTCACTTTGTAGGTCTCGAGTCTACTTGCACCTGCCCTCATATGTTCTCTTCTGGGAGACCCTCACGACACTACGATGATTATTTGTGATCATATCACACCACTTCCAGAGATCGTGTTGACCCACCGACACGGCCCCACAATGCTAGAGACGATCAGTATGATGATTATCGTCGTTCTTATCCGTACACGCAAGCAGATCGTGTTGATCCTTCGACACGACTCGGTTACCTTATGAATGATTATTATGAGGATCATCGTTCCGAGAGAGAACTTGAGAGTTAGTTTCGTACTGCTGTCCCTTCCTTTGATGGCTCATTGAGTCCCGACTCTTTTAGTTATTGGCTCGTGAATATGGAGTATTTTCTTAATCATTTTGAGGTATTCAGTGAGCGTTGTTGGGTACATTGGTTAAATGTACCTGATTTGAAGAATCCTCACCCAACTCAATGATATACATCAAAATGTATTTGATGTGTTTTTGAGTTACTTGTGCAGGTTAAGTATTTGCAGGACTGAAGCAAAATTTTTAAGTCCATGTGTCGACACCAAGAGGGAAAGTGTCGACACTTAAGAAGACTTGTGTCGACACCCAGACAAGCAGTGTCGACACTTGGAGTCATTGTGTCGACACCTGGGATGCAGAGTCGACACCAGACACAAAGTGTCGACACAAGGAGCTGTGTCGACATTCAATGAAGAAAGTACAGTAAAGCAGTGTCGACACTTAACAGCAGTGTCGACACCCAGTGAAGCTGTGTCTACACCAGAAAGTGTCGACACTTGGAGCTGTGTCGACACTCAGCAAAAGTCAGCAGAGACTAAGTATAAGTGTCGACACTCAGAACAATGTGTCGACACTCAACAGAAGAGTCAGCACTTGAAGTAAGTGTCGACACCCAGAACAATGTGTCGACACTCAGCTGAAGACTCAACACTTGAAGAAAGTGTCGACATATGGAGCTGTGTCGACACTTAGCAAAGAACAGCAAGATCGACAAAATATTCTAAGTACAAGTGTCGACACTAAGGAGATGTGTCGACACTCAGCTGAAGTCTCAACAGAAGAATCAAGTGTCGACACAAGGAGCTGTGTCGACACTCAGCAAGTATCAACATATAAGACTATGTGTCGACACTAAGAAGCAGTGTCGACACTAAGAAGCAGTGTCGACACTTAACAGATTCAACACAAGAAGTTGTGTCGACACAAAGGAGATGTGTCGACACTTAGAAGAATTCAGCAAAAGATAGAAGATCAAGTACTTGTGTCGACACTCAATTTCAGTGTCGACACATGCAGAAGAAACTGTGTCGAGACATAGAATCTACAACACAAGGAGTTGTGTCGACACCTTGTAGACTTGTGTCGACACTTACACAACTTGTGTCGACACTTGGTCTATAAGTGTCGACACTTAAAGACAGAAAGTCTCGACACTTTCAGACAGTTAGAGAATTTTCAAGAATTGACTGGATGACTTGACAGCTGCCGTTCCAGCCGGTCTACAACACCTGTCAGAGATGTCAGAATTCATTATGGACCGGACAGCCGGTTACCATGAAGAAGGCCTATAAATAGGCTCATACAGTCTACATAAACTGTTGTTGTTGTTGAAGAAGTAGTTGAAGTAATTCAACAAGTGGTTCACAGAGTTATTGATCAAGTATCAAGAAAAGAAGATCTAGATGTCCAAGTGCAGATCTAAGAAGTTGGAGAGAGAGAGCTCCATCCAAGAAATCAGCCTTTGGAACTAGGCTGAGAAGAAGGATTCAGATTCATTCTGGATCTTAAGAAGCAGAGGTGTAGGATCAACTGCAGGAGGATTCATCTTATTCAGTTCTACTTTCAAGAAGCTTTGAAGAAAGCTAAGTCAGATTGTCTCCAGCTGAGTTCTTCCAAGAACTCAACAAGAAACTCACAACTCTCATCTATTATTTCTGAGTTGCTGAGTTATTATTTGTAAAATCATTTTTAACTTGTAGATCCTTTGGATCTGAGTGAATTGTAAGCCTGTATTTATAAAGGCTGAGGGTAGGGCTTGAGAGCATGAGTGTAGGAGATTGTAATCTCTGAGTGTAGGCCTTTGTAGCTGAGTGTAGGCCTTTGTGGCTGAGTGTAGGCTTTGTGGAAAAGCTGAGTTGTAGGGCCTTGAGCCTGAGGTATAGGAACCAATTTGGGTTCTGAGACAGTGGTGAAGTTTGGCCGAATCTAGTACACTGCTAGATAGGCGAAGGGGGAAAGTGGATGTACCCAAATCATGAGGAACCACTATAAAACTCTGTGTCTGCTGTGATTGTGCTGTGATTGTGAATGCTTGTGTGATTGCTGTGCAAAAGTAGTATAGATTCTGTGATATAACTGATTGCTGCTGCCATTAAAGTTTAAAAAGAATTTGGTCACCTATTCACCCCCCCCCCTCTAGGTGTTTAGGTACTATATCTTTCAAGTGGTATCAGAGCCAGGTTCCTGAAAAAGGACTAACAGTCTGAGGAGATCCTGATTGGCAGATTCAGTCTAAGGCAAATTACAGATTCAAGAAAATCAAGAAACATGGGTTCTTCTGAGAATCACAAGGAATTGGGTTCCATGAAATTACCTATATGCAGAAAAGAATCTTTGGGATTTGGAAGGAAAGGGTAAGGCTGTTTATGGAGGCCTCAGACCCTAGGATATACATCACAGTAAAGGAAGGGCCATATGTAACCATGAAGATATCAGTTCTTGATGCAAATCAGAGAACTTCAAAGGATTTCTCTGAAATGACTAAGGATGAGATTGTCCTAGCCACCATGGACAGAGGGCACAAAACATTATAGTAAGTGTCATAGATGATGCAACATTTCAGAATCTTATACACTGTAAGACAGCCAAAGAGATGTGGGACACTCTTATTGTGTATATGGAGGGTTCTGAAGAAGTTAGACAAGATATGAAATCCTTGCTAAATCAGGAGTATGAAAGTTTTAGACAAGGAAAGGGTGATAGCATAACTGAGTGCTATAAGAAGTTCTACAGAATAGTAAATGAACTCATGTCTTATGAAAGAGAGTTCAGCAATTATGAACTAAATGACAAGTTCCTAAGGTCCTAACTAAAGATTGGGACACAAAGATTTGTGCCATTAGAGAAATGGCTAAGTTGGGAGAAATTCCTCCACCTACACTGTTTGACAAGTTATTGTCTTATGAAATGCAGTTGACAGTGAGGAAAGAGGAGGAGAAATCAACAAGAACTGAACACAAGGAAAGAACAGTAGCCTTCAAGACAGAAGCCTCCAGAAAGTACAAGAATAAGTCATCAACACACCTCCAAAGGTTGTTGAATCAGAGTCAGATGAGTCAGTCAGTACAAAATCTGAAAGCAGTAAAAGTGATGAAGACTTTGCTGCCTTCACTAGACACTTTCAGAAATTCTTGAAGAAGAAACAGTGGAGGACAAAGCCCTCTACTTCAAAAGGAAAGAAGATTTTTATCAGGAAAAAAGGCTTCAAAGAAGGACAGGAAGAGGACAAAATCTAGCAAGGCAACTGGTTCTAAGATAGTGTGCTATTACATGCAATAGACAGGGCCATGTTATTGCAGATTGTCCTGAAAAGAGAAAAGAGTCTAGTGACAGGAAGAAGACTCATTTCAAAAGCAAGAAAGAGAAGTCTTTTGTTGCCAAGAAAGAGAGAGACTCTATCAGATATCTCTTCTTCAGAAACTGAGTCTGATGTTGAGGCATACATAGGGCTGTTTGCTGAAGAAGAAGAAGAAGAATTCATGCAGATAATGAGTCTATTTATGAGTCTATGAGGATGATATTCATCAGCTTATAGATGAATATAAAGTGCTGTTGCAAGCTTACAAGAAAAGCAAGTCCCTAGACAAAAGTCAGACAAAGGAAATTGCTGATCTTAAAGCTGTTGCAACAGATTTCTGAGAAGCTATTTGATCAAAAGCTTAATGAGATAGCCAGGC
The DNA here is from genome assembly GCA_039583875.1 of Platanthera guangdongensis. Lineage (NCBI taxonomy): Eukaryota > Viridiplantae > Streptophyta > Magnoliopsida > Asparagales > Orchidaceae > Platanthera > Platanthera guangdongensis. The sequence continues at coordinate 23,802,846 of CM077162.1, read as the reverse complement.
TGAAACACATAACAGTGATTCAGATGGGGACTATCACCTTTAAGAATGATCAAATCAAGAGTCTGGAGATTAATCTTCAGAAAGAGATAGAGCTTGTTGCTAGGTTTTCTAAACCTAAGTCAGTGTTACCCATAATTGATGAATTTGTTCATCACAAGGGTAAAGCTGGACTGGGCTTTACTAAAACTGCAAGGACTGAGCAGTTCAAATCCAAGTCCAAGGGCAAAGCCTCAGCATTCAACAAGTCTGCTGTAGATAAGACAGCAAAGACAGTATCTAAGCAAAGGTACAATAATTTGAATGTTGGTGCTGTGGCAAAGTTGACCATTTTGCAATGGACTGTTGACATAATGCTAGTGCCAAAGTGAGTACCAAACTACCTGTTGGAAAGCCAGTAGGTAGCTTTGTCAGATTGCAAACTAACAAGTACCAAGGACCCAAGAATTCTTTGGGTTCTAAGGTTCATTAATCTGTTTTGCAGGTGAGTCCAAGTGGCCATACCCCAACATGGTACTTGGACAGTGGATATTCCAGACATATCTGGAACTAGAGGATTACTAAAGGACTACATTCCAATAAAAGATGGTCGAAAAGTCACCTTTGGTGGTTCTGAAAAAGGAATCATCAAAGGATTTGTAACATTCTAGCAACTTGGTTACCATTACTCAAGTGGCTTATGTTAAAGGGTTGAAACACAACCTAATAAGTATAAGTCAATTAAGTGATGTAGGGTATGTCATCTCATTTGTTAAAATGGTTGTCATATCAAGAGGTCAAGTGATCAGAGATCATTTTGACAGGTTATAGGAAAAGGAATGTCTATTGCCTAGACATTATGATTGAGAACAATGGTTCTCCAGTGTGTCTTGTAGCTGATGAGACAGTCTCTCATTGTGTCAAATGGCATAAGAGGCTAGCCCATCTTAACTACAAGACTATTGGCAAACTCTTTAGCAAAGAGTTAGTGAGGAATGGTCCTCAAGTTAAGTGTGTTAAAGATGGTATTTGCTCAGCTTGTCAAAAGGGCAAGCAGACTAAATCCACCTTTAGAAGCATAGAAAACAAAGATGCTATGAGGTGTTTATACCTCTTGCATATGGATCTCTTTGGTCCAATGCCAGTTCACAGCCTAGGTAGGAAGGTCTATACCCTTGTAGTTGTAGATGACTACTCAAGGTTTTTCTGGGTGTTCTTCTTAAGACAGAAATCTGAAACACCTAGTGTCTTCTATAGCTTTGTCAAGCAAATTCAGAATGAACTAAACAGTACAGTGGTCAAGATTAGAAGTGACCATGGTACTGAATTTCAGTCTGATAGCATGACAAAACTATGTGAAGAATTTGGGATATTTCAAGAATTCTCTTCACCTAAGAACACCTCAGCAAAATGGTATTGCTGAGAGGAAGAATAGGACCTTGATAGAGGCTGGTAGGACCCTACTAAGTGATACATCACTGCCAGAGTATTTTTGGGCTGAAGTAGTTAACACTGTATGCCATGTTATAAATAGGGCTACCATCACTAAAGGCCTCAACAAGACTCCCTATGAAGTTGTGAAAGACAGGAAACCAAACCTATCCTACTTCAGGATTTTTGGTTGCAAATGCTTCATACTTAACAATGAAAAGTCTTACTTGACTAGTTTGCTGCAAGTCCCAAGAGAGAATTTTTGTTGGGTACAGCAATAATAGTAAGGCTTATAGAGTCTACAACTTGACTACACAAGTTATAGAAGAATCTGTGCATGTAGTTTTTGATGAGACTAAACTTATTAACAATGAGTTGTCTAGTACTGTATGCAGCCCCACAGGTTTAACAAAGAAGATGGACAAACTTACTATAGAAGAAGTACCTACTGCAAGACAACAAGTAGAGGACAGTAGCTGTTGTCCAGGGGAGAACTACATGTGCCAATTGATGAAGAAATACAAGGAGTACAGCATGATGGAGATGCTGAAGAGGTTCAACCAGAAGTTAGGATGCCTCCAGCCAATAGGCATCTTAGAGATCATCCAGTAGAGCAGATTATTGGAGATCCAAGACAAGGAGTACAAACCAGGAGCAGAAACATAAATGCAGCAATCTACTCCAGTTTTCTATCTCAAGTTGAACCTAAGAAGTTTGAAGAAGCAATACAAGATCCACAATGAACTGAAGCAATGCAAGAAGAGCTTAATCAGTTCAAGAGGTGCAAGGTCTGGGAACTTGTTCCTAAACCTAAAGACCACAATATAATAGGAACCAAGTGGATCTACAGGAATAAGATGGATGAACAAGGGGTCATCATTAAGAATAAAGCAAGACTGGTTGCTAAAGGATATAGGCAAGAAGAAGGTATTGACTTTGATCAAACCTTTGCTCCAGTAGCCAGACTGGAAGCCATAAGGATGTTCTTAGCCTATGCAACCTATCAAGGATTCAAGGTTACCAAATGGATGTCAAGTCAGCATTCCTGAATGGTAATCTTAAGGAAGAAGTGTATGTAGAACAGCCTTCAGGTTTTGTTGATTCAACTTTACCTCATCATGTCTATAGACTTAGGAAAGCTTTATATGGGTTAAAGCAAGCCCCTAGGGCTTGGTATGAAACCCTATCTAGTTTCCTCATTGAGAACAAGTTTTCAAGGGGGAAAATAGATAAGACTTTATTCCTTAGGGAATCTAGAGGCAAAGTTATACTAGTCCAAATATATGTAGATGACATTATATTTGGGTCTACTGAAAACAGCCTTTGCAAAAAGTTTGCAAAACTTATGCAAGGTCAGTTTGAGATGAGTAGTATGGGAGAGCTGAAGTTTTTCTTGGGTCTCCAAGTTAAACATACTGAAAGTGGTTTATCCATATGTCAGTGTAAGTTCACCCTAGAACTCATAAGGAAGCATGGTATGGATTCATCCAGTACCATGAAGACTCCTATGGGGTCAAGTATGTCTCTTAGCAAGGATGATGCAGGGAAACCTTGTATAGAGGGATAGTTGGCTCCCTATTATACTTGACTACTAGTAGACCAGATATCATGTATGCTACATGTGTCTGTGCAAGGTATCAAGCCTGCCCTAAAGAGTCTCATTTGACTGCAGTCAAAAGAATATTGAGATATCTAAAGGGCACTCCCTATCTAGGCCTTGGTACCCTAGGAATGGAGATTTTGAACTAACAGCTTATTCAGATGCAGACTTTGCAGGATGCAAAGAAGATAGAAAAAGCACTACTGGAACTGTCAATTCCTAGGTGGGAGACTAATTTCATGGAGTAGCAAAAAGCAAACCAGTGTGGCTATCTCCACTGCAGAGTCAGAGTATGTGGCTGCAGGAAGTTGCTGTGCTCAACTTCTGTGGATACAACATCAGCTAGAGGACTATGGATTTCAGGTAAGTAGAACTCCACTCTTCTGTGATTCTACAAGTGTTATTTCAATAGCTAATAACCCTGTATCTCATAGTAGAACAAAACATATTGAAATTAAATATCATTTTCTTAGGGAGCATGTAGAAGAGAAGATATTTTTACTTGAATATGTTAAAACAGATGAACAATTAGCTGATATGTATACTAAGCCCCTAGAAAGAAGTTTAAGTTCAATAGATTTAAAATTGAACTACGAATGATAAACTTAGAGTAAGTTTACAGAATTAAAAATGGCTAAGTAAAAAGGTGTCGACACATAGACAAGTCTATGTCGACACAGAATAGTGGTGTCGACACTTCAGGAAAACGGTGTCGACACATCTAGGAAGTTGGTGTCGACACTTCAGAATATTAGTGTCGACACATGCCAAGTAGGTGTCGACACATCCAAAGTGGTGTCGACACTTAGTATTTACTCAGAATTTTCTAAGTAAAGTCTCGACTATGTGTCGAGTTATGTTGTGTCGACACATAACCAAGTGTCGACACATAATATCTGTTGACTAAACTTGTGTCGACACATGTGTGTCGAGACACTATAAGTCAGTGTCGACACTTATTGCCAGTGTCGACACATTTTAAGTTAGTTGTCCCGCCTGTTCATCTTCAAAACCAGAAAGGTATAAATAGGGTTTTGTCTTTGTTTGTCGACACGCTTTCAAAGTTTCGAGACAAACTTCTGTGTCGACACCTCTCTTCTCTCAAGACAAATTCTACAAACCCTAATGACGCCTAAGCTAGAGGAGAACGTCAACGAAGGATATGAGCTGGTGCGCGGCGCTTTCGAAGATGCTGATCAAGAAATCAAGTCTGTCGTAACCCTAGTAGCAGATTCGGGTTAGAATATTTAGTTTCTGAATCTACAAAGATATGGAAGAAAGAGGTACTCGAATTCCTCACTGAAGCCAAGGTGGATGAATCTGGATACAAAATCAAATCCAGAGTTCATGGAGCAAGGGTGAAGGTATCCCTAAAAGTTTGAGGAAGATTCTCAGCTATCAAGAACTCAAGAAGAAGATTAAGTTACTGTTACAAAGACCAGGAAGCTCTAACCTGGTGTGACCTTGATCCTAAAATGAAGATTGGTTCTGTTTTCAACAGGAAAGACATGAACAATCAAGGAAAATTTCCTCTCAGAGATTGTTGGAAAGGTATACTAAGCAAGCCAGGAGGGCATGACAGAGTGTCTGCCTCTATGTTTTTTGGTATAATGACAAGGATTATCTTCTCTCTAAACACTGACCGGTCTATGATAGTCTTTGAGAAGATTAAGGAAAGCTTGAAGAAGCCCAACCTGGGCAGAATTATAAGTCTATACCTAGCTGGTGCCATACCAGAGGTAATGCAACAAGCTGCAGGAAGCAAGATAAATCATATGAGAAGGATGGATCTGAGGATCTTTTCTAGATGGGACAGGGTGTTGTCAAAGGAACTGCCAACCCTGAGAAGACAGTTTCTGAGAAAGAGATTCCTCCCAAGAGAAAAGGAAGACTGCTCCAGTGGAACAAGAGTCCACTAGCAGTTCTGATAGTGAAGAACAGGTTGTCTTCACTCCAGATGAGCATGAGGAGAGCCTGCTGTAAAGACTCCTGCTCCTCAAGAGGGTTGCTGAGATCCAGGGGGAGCTACCTCAAGCTAGCCCCATCCTCAAGGATCAAAGCTAGGGGGAGCTTTCAGTTGTAGAAGAACCCTCTACACTGGAAAGTGAACAAGCCACCAATACCATATAGAGTACTCTCTGAACTATATCTAAATACTTTAGAATTACTTATAGAAGATGCTGATTTGTCTGTTGATCATCAGCAAACTCAGCTGAATAGTCAAGTATCAGATGCTGTGTAGAAGACACATTGTTGTTGCTCTAGATGTACTGATTCAGTGGTTGAAGAACATAGTATTCCTCCAGCTCCATCACCACAAGAATACACTAATGGAGGATTTATTTTTAAATCTAGATCAACATGACTTTGACATGGACAAAGGATACTGCTGCATGAAGAGAAATGCTGCTGCTGAGGGGAGAGCAAGTGCAAGTTCATGAAGTGCAGTTGCCTATAAGGAAAGAAACTGAGAAGGACAAGATGTGCAAACTGAAAGGCCTCCAAGCCCTAAGGAGAGGTGGATATAGCCAGCACCTCTGCCTCAGAAGTATGAGGAAGCTGAAAGGGCAAAGAAAAAGAAACTTATGTCTTCAGGAGAAGAAGTCAGAGTTACAAGAAGGCTCTCCAAACAGTTGCACCACAGCCTATAATTCAACCAGCACCAGCCATTGATTATAGTGCATGTTGGTGGCAATGCAAATCAAGTTGGATGAGCAAAGGCAGGCCATCGAGAAATATGTAGATGAAGGGCAAAAATCACTCCAATTTGATCTGGCCCATGATATAAAATCATCAGGTTTGAGATGAATCTCAACAAGAAGGAGGATGACTGACTGCTCTCCACAAGGTGGGAATGCAGTAGTCTATCTTGCAAACTCACCAAGAAAAGATAAAGGCACAGGTGGATGACATAGCCTTGAAACAAGGTTATGTTCTTGAAAATCAGCTAAGTATGAATGACAACCTTACTGAATCTCACAATGCCATAGTTACAGAACTGAAGAATATTGCTGCAGGGCAGACTCCAGCTATAGCTAAGGCAGATTTTGACAAAGTATTTCTAGAAGAACTCACTGCTCTTAAGACTGCAATATAAGATTCTCAAAAGAATATAACTGACAAACTCCAAAGGCTAAACCTTTCTTTAAAGATGGAGTAAATTACTTGGACAATCAAGTCAGATTTCAGAAGATGATGTGAGAGATCATATGAAAGAGAAGTCATAAAGGGGGAGAGAGTGTTAGTCAAGGCAAGTTCTGATCATGAAAAATGGATATCAAATTCCATCAGGGCTACACTGGGATACCTCTTCTCTGTGATGATGACAATGTGCAAAATCTGGGATTCAACCTGCATTCTAGGAGGTGAGCAACCAGAGGTAGCTCAAGTCATTTATCCTCCTCCAGATTTTGAAATGGTGCATGCTGATGTACAGACCATGTACAACCCACCTGGGGGCAAGGACAATGTAATTATTGAAAAGGTTGTTCAACATATTTCTGAAGCCTGCAAGAGGCATTACAGAAAGAAGAAGAGACAAGATTGTCAAAGAAGAGGTTTAGGGAACAAGCTGAGCAAAGACCAGACTTTGAGCAGTGGAGCCTACTCTAGAAACATTATATTACTGCCTGGAAAGCTGCCAAGACACATTCAAGACAGAAACAAGTGTTCTCTGAAGCTGAATGGAGAAAACATGAGACTAGACAGGAGGCCATAGTTCAACATAGAAGGAAGGCTAAGATGGGAAAGCTACCTCCTACTGCTCTGGAGCCTAGCAAGTACCTTCCTAAGCCATACCATTATTTTGAGAGGCAGAATATCAAGCTGAAGAGCTTAAGAAGAAAGATCTGAAAGGCAAGAAGCCTGCTGATGCTGAAACTGCTATTGCTCCGTCCAAGCTAAGTTCAAGGCTGGCAAAGGGATA